>OZ024722.1:20361654-20404154 GCA_964016875.1 Fallopia convolvulus | reverse complement strand
AGGTGCTTGTTGGGCAGGGCACTCTTCATTCTTCATTCGAAACTAATGAATGTTGGGTCGACTCTCATCGCCTTGTTATCAAAAAGGTAGTTAGGTAAAACTCCCTCCTTAAATGAGCACGGGGCTTAGTCAAGTAGAACCGGGTTGCGCTGCTTGATGCTCTGATCGAAAACAAATCAGTGGGGCCATGCCGGTACGACTGAATATGCGTTAGAAAGGTCAATCCCTCCCCTAAGACACCAAAAAAACCGGGCCGAATAACAATCAATAACAGCCCGCCCGCTTCCATAGAACAATATCGTGGCAACGTAGACTTAAGTGGTAATATTGGATCCTTAGGAACCATCACAAGTACGACCGGCCTATATTTGAACGAGAATGTTATGTCGTCCAGCGGAGCCTAGAAGAAGGTGACTCGCGCACACAGCTGAATCCTTTTCAATAGAAAAGAATAGCCAAACCAACCTAGCTGGCTGGTCAATCTCAAAGATCTTATCGACGGGCAAATCGGAGTCGAACGACCACGGTCCCGACCTTACCAGCACCGAAGGTGTACTAATCAATGAACTTTCGAAACCTACTCTTTTTTTCTGACAAAATCAACCAACAGTCACGACATCTTGTTGATATTGATTGAGTTGGAGGGTGGTCGTACATCAGCTGACTGAATCCATGCATAAACCTAGACCCCGGTAACCTTCGTAACCAAAGCGTCACGACAACATCCAAAGGTCACCTTTGGATTCTTAAGTAGGGGAAATGGAAGAGCACGTAAGAATGCCGACCACTACATAAGCCACTAGTGGTTGAGAGAAAGCGAGCAACACCTTGTATAGGTTGGGCGGAGCTTGAAGAAGCGAGCCCCTATCAGAGAAAGCCATTGCGCACTAGCCTAGCTAGCTAACGTTTTTCAGCTGGCTGTTGTTATGTTAGTTGTAGCGCGCTTTCCCTCCTTCTCTCACTTCGGAAAGATTTCGCAGTCCTCTCTTATGATGACCTGGTCGAGAGAGTACGATACATTGGTGTAAAAGATTGAGTGGGATCTGTGAGGTTGGTTATAGTAAAGCCCGGCTGTCAAGCGACAAGCGCTTGCCTCTATCATTAGCTCGGGTAGTTTCCATTTCTGGTTATGTTAATCGGTCATATCAGTTCCTTCTTTTCTTCTAATCGGATTAGCTCCTTCTTTGAAAAGATCGGCCAACAGACCCCCCTATCTCCCTTGTCCAACTATATTTATTCGATGGAATGTGATTCGCTGCTCTAATTCTGCTTATGCGCGTTGCTGTTCTGTTGCTTGGTTAGCATGCCTTCGATGACAATCTAAACAAAGATTGTGTCGGCAATAGAGCGGATACACGCGATTTCCCAACCTGGCAACTTGACTTCTTCGCTCTAGAGAGCGCATCGGTTAGGTGATTTTTGCCTTCCTTACATGATCTATATCGTTTCATCAATAAAGAAAGGCTTGAGATCAGTTGTTTAATAGGCATTACGATCCCCCTCCCTCTTCATCGGACGAAAGCGTAATCCAAAAGCGTAAGTCGTCTTCGTCTAAGGCATTCACCTTTGTAGGAGCTTCCCTACTTCCTAGGGTTGGCGATGTAATCCATTCCGCTACCTGTATCGCATCATTTCTTTTGTAAAGCCCCCCCTGGGGCTAGTTATCCTCAACCTCTGCTTGCCAACTACCTCATTTATGTATGTATGACTGGGGCACCTATGGTATGGAAAAAAGTATCCTATCCCATGTGTCAAACTATTCTAGTCAAGCCTGGCCCTTCTCCCCAGTGACGATCTGGTTCTGCATCTTTTATTTACACCTTTCCCAGCGAACCAGTGAATATCCGCCAAACACCGCTGGTGGAGCAAATTCTAGCACCTCGCTTTCCTATGTCTTTTGCCCTAGAAACCTCAATAGTTCCCCGCCTAACCGTCTAATCTAATTGCACAACCGTAATCACAACCTCTTACCCGGGTAAGATAGATCAGTCCCTTGCTACTAGATTGTTTGGTTTCCTTCTGAATTGACTTTAGAAAGATTAGGGAAAAGCCTCTCAAAGGCTAACTCTATTCAGTGCACGAGCACTTTTCTCTGAATATCATAAGAGAAGAAGGTCAGCTCTTAGCCTTCGGCTTCTTAGCGAATATTTTCCTTGTTACTTAGCCCATCCCATGCCTTTCTTCAATGAGTGAGAAAGCAGATCTTGACCATCAAGAGGTGCGGAAGTTGGTTGGAGCAAGGAGGACCTATGAATAGAGAGAGTTATGGTTGGGTGAGCAAGATGTGCTCACGCTATAGGCTTTTTCTTTCCGCGCACTAAGACAGTCAAGACGAATTTGTTGGAGTCAAATAACTAGTCCACTAAGATGAGATTTCCAGTCCTACAATTTCGTTGTGCTTAAGCAAGCAGCCTCCTCCTAGGCGCGGGCAATTCCTTTGAACGAAAGGCGTATGTATGCTCGGGAGACCAGATGGTCGGTCACAACGAACCTTTCTCTCTACCATCTTTCTCAGCTTATACCGACCCTACTAGCGAGCTCAAAGGACTGAGTGAGAGAGCCTTGATCGCATGGTCTTTTGAAATAGATTCTTTGTTACACGCGTAAATAAAAGGAATAAAAGAACATCCATTGCTTTTGACTATGTCGATGAAATCAGTTGGAACCAGGAAGACAGCCCACCGCTAGGGCTTGCTTTGCTCTCGCTCCACTTGCTCCCACCTGTCTTCTCCCCACTATAGTGAAAGATCTTCACCACACCATAGCAGGGACCTCGCTAACCTTCTCAGCCAGTTACTCTACCCCCCTGCTCCATTGCTAAAACAGGGAAGTATTAAAAAAATCTATCTCCTTATGTCCTTAGCAGGCAGGGGTAAACCATAAAGGTTACGAAATTCCTCATCCGTGAAATGTTTGTAAGAACTTGTGTAGAATGAGGAATTTCTACCGTGCACAGTCATGGATTGAAGCCAGAAGTTGAGACTATCCTTTTCCAAATAATGGGAATGAACACAATAAAAGGGCAACTCTTCCCCATTTTTATAAAACCTCCCTCGTTCCCTCCAAAACATGGCCTCAAGCCTCTCGGGTAACAATTCTTGAGGAGTTTGGTCCACCTCCAGTTGTAGGGGCCTTACATATTCGGGATTGTGGACCCCGTTGAAAAAGTCATATATTATATTAACTTAAAGTGGAAGCGGACAACTTTTCAACTGTGAGTGGGTCGTTCACATCCGCGGGAACATATACGGATGACGGGAGAAAAAGGGGGGAGGTGTAGGTAACTGTGTCCGACCATTGGACTGGTACCCCGTTGAGAATCTCTTTTCCTTGTGACCTCGTTCGGGCAGTGATTGAGACTACTCAAATTCCCTCCAGACTTTCTCACTTCTACGTATTATGATCTTATCTTACATGGCCCCAATAGTTGGTTATGCCAAGAGCTATTTACCTTTCTTGATCTAATCAACTATACCTTCTAGTCTGTTTGGAAAGAGAACTCTATCAGCAGCGGCATTCTCCCTGAACTCTATCCTATTTTTGAATCATGGTATTCTTTTTATCTTTCTCGATTAGTCTTTGCATTTCTTTGATTATTTTTCGTGGTCTATATCATGGGAGTTATAGCAGTCCTAGGGAATTTGTTCGGTGTCTCGGAGTTGTAATCAATGATTGTGACAGCTTTTATAAGATACGTACTACCTTGGGGTCAGATGAGCTTTCGGGGAGCTACAGTAATTACAAATGTAGCTAGCGCTATACCTGTAGTAGGAGATACTATAGTGACTTGGTTTGGGGGGGGGGGTTCCCCGTGGAGCCTTTGCCTTTGCGAATTGAAGAGCCGGGTCTCGATTCTCCATGGGTAGCGTTGGAAATGAACGCGGCGGCGCCCCCACCCCTCACTTCCCCGCGATTGGGAATTGGCTTTAGAGCTCCCTGACACGCCCCCCCGTGCCTCGTTTTTCGAGCAACTTCCGAGTTGTCCGACTTATTTAACATAGGTCGGAAGCATGCTCTTCCCGAAGCTCAATTTCTCGAATGGATAGAGCCGTTAGCACTTAATAATAAAAACAGTGTGACTTTCTTTCGGAGACTTTTAGCGAGGGTCAAAGACCTCCAAGTAGAACACTATAATAAAGGGAATAATATCCAATTTACCTTTCGCACTCAAAAATAGAAAGACCGTTTGTATTCCGTCATGTGGGACGATGGGCCGAACTAGTGGACTTATTCGTAGATTTACTGATGAACTACAAGAGGTAGTTCAGTCTGTTTGGTCTTCCTTCTTTCATTTTTTTTAAGCGGGGTTGAAGATGATGTTACGCAGCGTTTAGAGCCAGCCTTGAGGTGAATGAATTCGAAGGAAGAAGTTAGAAAATGAGACGACTCTTTTTTGAACTATATCATAAACTGATCTTCTTCTCCACACCTATAACGAGTTTTTCTCCTTTCCTCTCGTCTATAGTCGTGACACCCTTAATGCTAGGTTTTGAAAAAGACTTTTCATGTCATTTCCATTTAGGTCCGATTCGGATCCCTCCGTAGTTTCCTTTTCCTCCCGCACCTTTTCCTCGAAATGAGAAAGAAGATGGTACACTCGAATTGTATTATTTAAGTCTTTATTTCTTGCCAAAGATCCTACTTCTACAATTGGTAGGTCACCGGGTTATTCAAATAAGTCGTGTTTTCTGTAGTTTTCCCATGTTAGAACTTCAGTACCAATTCGGCTGATCCGGAATGGATCGGTTAAATATTCTATTAGGGGGTCCGGTCTTGACTCTTCTGTGTGGTATTTATTCTCGTTCGGCTCTTGGAATCACATCCAGCAGTGGTTGGAACAGCTCGCAAAATTCAACCACTTCACCTACTTTATTGCCCTCAACCCTTTCTCGTACTTTAATTGAAACTGAATGGTTTCATGTTCTTTCATCGATTGGTTATTCTTCTCCGTTCGTATCTCTTTCTCCAATTTCGGTCTCGATTAGTTCACAAGATTGAAATGACGCTCGCCTCCAACCCTTCGCCTTGTAGAAAAAAAAAGAAGTTCTTTGCACCCTCTTTTTTTGGCTTACTTTTAACCACGCGGGGCGGCTATCCGCATGTGTCCTAAAGTGACGTCCATTTTTTGTAATGAGTACACTCGAGAGAAAAGGTTTGGAATTCGACCTCCCCTTATACGCTCTAAAAAGAGGTCATGGCATTCCGAAAAGGCCTCATTGTGGGATGAAGACCATAACCTTAGTAATTCGGTGCTCTATACGGGGGAAATGAAAGCAGAATTCGTTCGGATCCTCTCACATGTTCAATCTTTTTTTAGCGGTTTCCCCAGAGATCTTTATCATTAATGCAACCTTCATTTTGCTCATTCATGGAGTTGTTTTTAGTACCTCTAAAAAATATGATTATCCACCATTAGTCAGTAATGTGGGTTGGCTTGGATTACGTAGTGTTGCGCGCCTAGGAGGGAAGCGCGCTTTGGGATGCGGAGGAGCTATTATCGCCTAGCTCCCTAACCTAATGCGGCACCGGGTTCGGACCGCAGGGAACCGTAGCATGGGAGGACGTCTAATCCTTTTGCCGCCGCAAGGCTGGCTAATCGTACGCAGCAGGCTCGAAGACCCCTGGTTTTGGAAGGCACATGAGTCCGGAGGCTATGTTGAATGTGCGACCGACACTACACTACGTAGGTACCTGTGCAGGTAAGGCGTCGGTCGGTCCTAGAAACGGCGGTAGTGGCGCGAGGAGTTAACGACCGGACGTGCTGCAACCTAGGGATCACCAGGCAGCTCTTTCGCTCTATAAGGATCGAGAGGGCATAGCACAATTCTTCTTGAAGGAAGGCTGGTTTGCCCAGGTGACTGATCCTGCCATAATGTACTCTTACCTATAGCACCGGCAACCGAAGTTGAGCATACATACAACGATCTTCATGCGTGAATAGCCGGGAGGAAAGAAAGGGCGGTAGATGATAATGAGAAAGGGCGCCGCATCTGGACGAGCGGGCAGAATGGATGAGCGAAAGGTGCCATGCTAGCTATGGAGTGGGAAATATCCCGAGTTTCATGTAAGAAAACGAAATGCACTTCGAGGTGCTGCCGAGGAACTGAGGGACCTTCTCGAGCACAGGTAAAGAAATTCAGAGTAAGAGATAGAGCTACCCTATTCGTTATGGGGAATCAATGCTCCAGACCAAATAGAGCTTACCTACGGCACCTGATTTTCTCCGGTGCATATTAGCTTAGTTGCGCTTAATAAGCCGGTTTTCGCCACAACTCTTTGGCGGCCACTTTCCTTAACTTACCCTCGCTACACTCTGTTGAGAGAGTCGTTTAACAACAAATAAATTTGTAGTCAAGACCCCGCTGAGTATAGGGGAGTCAGGATCGTTCCACGGGAAGCAAGGTTCGTTTATCTATCGACTCCTAAAAAAAATAAAACAAAAGCAAGCAAAACACACAAGCAGCCTCGTTAACGAAGTTGTCAGCCTCGTTAACGAACCACCGAGAATAAAAAGACCAAAACTAACGACCTAGACAGGTTCGGTACCGAGCCAACGAACTCAGTAACGAATATGTTCTTGAAAAAATCAAATAAAAACGAAAATATCCAGGACAAGGGTTACCACAACATAGTCATGCACACAAGCTCGTAAGAAGATAAATATCATGCCTTTAAATAGATAGACGCATCAACTTTCATTGACTTAGCAAGCAAATTAATCTACTTTCATAAACTAACTCACCCAATTGCTTGTTTCGGATCTAAAGCTTGAAACTTTCGTATTCAAACAATATCAACCTTCAGGTTTATAACTTTCTCTTTCAATCAAGTCAACAACTCAAATTACCTCAACTTTCATCTTGGTATAAGCACAACAAACAATCTCAACAATAGATAAAAGGCATTCAACACATAATCTTACTCACCAAACATGCACAACTATGCCGGGTTTCAACCCCGACCCTAGATAAAAAGACTACTCACTAATCATGACTAAGAAACTAATAACTTTAATCAAAGAAAACATTGATAACAAAACACTAATCAAATTAATAAGAAATATCGTCTTACAGAGATTCAGAAGAAACCGAAAACACCGAAATACCGAATCAAAAACACGACTAACGACCCCGGTAACTTTCGTCTACCGAGCTCCTTCGATCACGACTCCGATCCGTCCTTCTCTCTCTCGGCTCTATTCTCCAAAATTCGACCTCCCTTTCTATGCTAGATAGAAAGGTATTTATACTAAAAAGAGGCTAGAAACTAAAAAAGGCTAAAAGATATAAACTTTCCTAAAAAGATAGAATCTATTCTAGAAGATAGAAATAAAATCTCAAAAGATAACAAGACCTAAAATACATAATATAATAACCCTAAAATCATAAAAAGATACTCTACAGACACGGAAATAAATTCCCGCACAGGATCGGTGAGTCACAAAGTCAACTCTCGAACATTTTCATCTCGTGGCCTCGTTAACGAGCCCTCACAGCCTCGTTAACGAGCCTGGGCTTGGTTTTATTCAACACTTCTCTTCCAGAAACTCGAACTTCAGCTTCTTCATCTTGTATTCCTCCATCTCTTATCATAGCTCTCCAAATTCAGCTCCAAACAACACCTTTTCCTTGCTAAAACCTACAAAAAGACACAAAACGGAGTAGCTTCCATACTTTTCACAAATATGCAAAACTATCCAAAAACACATAAAACTAATCCTAAACTTATCAAAACTAGTCCTAATAACCTAATAAAACCTATCAAAAACTATACTAAAAACACGAACATCAAAATACCCCATACTTAGACTTGCTTGTCCTCAAGCAATCACTAAACAATAATCAAAACCAAACAACATACTCATCAAATTATAGCCATCATCTAAAAAGCAACATCAAAATATCTAGAAGAAAATTAGCAAAGGACTATTAACGTCATCACACATATATACACCTAAAATAGACACAAGAAAATACAATCCAACCTCACAAGGGATAATGTGTTTCTCTCAACTCTCAAGTGTTTGGGCTCATAAATTCAATCTCTCAACTCATCTTATATACAAAAACTCATAGAAATTGGAACTTATATCACCAATACACTCCACCCAAGATTTGTCAAAACAAGCAAAAATCATCAAGAGAACTTAGGGGGCTCAATGAAAAACTTCATAGAAGCTTCCATTCGGCCGGGTTGTAATGGGGCTTGGTAATGACAATGAGGCGTGGAAAATATTTTGGCCATGTGGTGCTAATAATATCCGGGAATCAAAGACTCCTAAAAACTCACACATAACATCAAAACTCTCATAAAAACATATACCAAACTCACTCTCTCATTATACACACTTATTTTCACTCACCCATTATTATCCTAGAAAGTCTCATAAAACAAAAGAATCTCCGGCTTATCTATATGAACTTGAATGCACTTCTTACTTCTTCATTTTTTTCTCTTTCATTTTTTTATACTTTCTTTGCCTCTCGCTACCTCGTTAACGAGTCCCTTCAGGGTTGTTAACGAGCTTCATCGTGTACTCCTCTTCCCTTTCAACAACTTCCTTTCAACCATCAACTTTATTTTGTGCATCTTTTGTACCAAGAGATCTTTCTTATCACAACTATTAAAAACAAGAGACTTCCAATCTACCCTTCCCAATAATCCCTCAATTTCGAACCAAACATTATATTTCACTCCTTTTTTTTTACACTCAACAAAACAATTTACCTCTCCAAATCTAATTCCTAATCCCCGGATAGGGTCAAGCTTATCTCGGCTAGGGAACAAATTTTGTGGAGCTTAAAAATAAAAGGCTTCAAGCTAAAATTGGTTGTCAAAAGAAGGATAATGTAAAGGTGGATAAGGATTAATAGGGCTTATAAAATAAGTTCTCTATCATCTGATTTTCACAAGCAATGAACTAATATCTCATACGGGTCTCAAGAAATAGATAACCATCACAATTCCAAGAGATAATATGCATAAGGAGAGTAAATCACACTAGGAAAGAAGAGGGATTTTTAATGTTCTCCCTATAAGGCCAAAAATAACTCACAAGGCTAATTTTTGTTGGATTGCATCACTTATGCTAAGAAGGTATATGTGCTCAATTTCATCAAATGCTATTCCTTCCTAAAAAACAACTTCAAAATAAGAATCCGGCTACATTCTCAAAGACATGTTTGCAAGGAATTAAATGATCATGCTAGCAACTACTATAATAGAACCTAAGAAAGGGATATCTATCAATTCTAAGACCTTTTTTTTTATAGATATTTTTAAAAACTTTTTCGATTTTTTTTTCCGATATAAAAGAACTATTTAAAATAAAGCACAAAAAACAAACAAGACACAAAAGTTTCTACTTTCTCCCACCCCATACTTAAAATTACAGTGTCCCCCTGTAAGAAAAATAAGAAGAAAGGAAGAAATAGAAAAGAAAAACACAAGAAAACAAGAAAAGAGAAAACAAAAACTTACAAAGTCTCAGAAGTGGAAAACAAGGAAAACGTCTTCAAGCTGAATCAACGGTTAGGTGGAGGAAAATAGTGCTAAAAGTTCCCCATGAAGTCATACATCGTCCTCCAACGCTCAACATCCTCTGTCTCTCTCTGACGATGCCTCTCATCCTCAAATGTCATCCGAGCTGAATAGACAGTCTCCCATCTATCCATCCTCCTATGAATGTGGTCCTGTTGGAGGTGAAGCTGTTGCATCCGTGCAGAAAGATCCTCGGCCCATGGTGGCGGAATGCTCGATCCAGTGTACTCAGGCTGAGGAGGTGGTGGGTAGTGAGGCTGAAAGTGATCATGGTGAAGCACCGGGTTGTATGGCACAAGTCCATAAGAGTAGGGTTCGGTAGGAGCTGGCGGTGATTCGGTAGCTGCCCTCGGTGAGTCGTTAACGACCCTGGGTACCTCGTTAGCATCAGATGTAGAAGGCTGGAAATGATCGTTAACGAGCCTGGAGGGCTCGTCAACGAGGATGTTGGTGCCTAAAACCTCAGCGTCGAGGTCTTCTTCCTCAAAGTTAAGCTCCTCAATGCCTCCCTCTGTGTCGGCTTCTTCAGTGTCATTGCCAGCAACCTCGGTATCCTCATCTTCATCTTCATCTTCATCCATCTCTTCACCTTCTCGCTCAAACCTTGTCTCACAAGGCCTAAGTGATAGCTCATCCTCCGGCTTGGGCTCCAATGGGAAAGCATGTCCCGTCCACGCCTCGTACCAATTTGGTACATAGAGTAACTCCAACATATCGAGGGTGGGTGCAACAAGGCGGTTTTGAACTTTTACTTTAAACCCTCTCTCAGCTTGAATGAAAATACTGGAACTATACCAATAGTTCTTGTTGAGTAACTGAGCATGAGCCGGTGTGTAGCAAGTGAGGTCGACTCCAAGGTTTGTGGCCAAAAGATTGACCAAGTTACCACACCAAACTTCCTTGGACTTGGTTGATTTCTCTATGTAGTAGAGCCATTCATACCCCAAATTCAAAGGGTCGGGCTCCTCGAAAAGGATAGTGCGGAGACAAGCAACTTCCGTCCTTGTTGGCCTGTTCAACTCTCTCTTCGGCCAGAATGTGGCGGCTAGGACTCGGAGAATGATCCGGAAGATGGGGTTGATGATGCTTGCCCCAGATAATGCCGCTGTGGAGGATTGGACCTCCCCAGTGATATAGCTCCAAGTCCGAGTCACCCTGTAGTCTTTCAAGCTGTACTCTCTAGAAGGGTTTGGGAGCTCCAGAATTGCATTGAACTCCGCCATGGTGAACTCACGGCTCACATTACCGAGCCGAAACCGAATTCGTCCCGCTGAAGTCTTCGACGGAAAACTAGTCTCTAGAGTGGCCAGAAACTCAGATGTGAGGGCCGGAAAGTGTGGTAGATTCTCCTTCTTCAGTAGATAAGATGCACCGAGAATAACGAAGGCCTCCTTGACATCCGTGTAAATCCCCGTGTGTACAGCACTAGACTTCGAGAACCAACGAGTGTTGTGGTCCTTATCTAGAATGGCACGGTATCGATTCACTTGGCCTTGAGTACTCACGATCACATTATCCATGCGAGGTGGGGATGGGGACCTCTGATTCCTCCTCTTTTTCTGAGCTCGGGTAGCGGGTCTGCTTGAACTTGCCATGAGATCGGAAATTTGAGAAATTGAAGAACAAAGGGTCGGATTGGGGTGGTTAACGAGTGTGGATCTCGTCGGTGGAAATCCGGGGTTCCGAGCTTCGGTAACGAGGGTGTCTCCGACGATTGGTGGAGGTGAGAAATTCCGATCGGTGGTGGGGGATCTCCGAGATTTTGGGTAGGATTTTTGAGAGGTTTGGAGTTTAAGATAGATTAGAAGAGGGTAGGGATAGGAAGAGGTAAAGGGCGGCGACATGGGGGTAGGTAAAAGATAGATTAGGTTAAAAAGAACTTACCTGTCCGTTTTGCCGAATCGGGTCGTCAAACCGGGTCGTTAACGACCCTGGGTGGTAAGTATTCCCGCCTGTCACGCAGGTGACCCGGGTTCAATCCCCGGCAACGGCCCCAATTTGTTGAGAGAGTCGTTTAACAACAAATAAATTTGTAGTCAAGACCCTGCTGAGTATAGGGGAGTCAGGATCGTTCCATGGGAAGCAAGGTTCGTTTATCTATCGACTCCTAAAAAAATTAAAACAAAAGCAAGCAAAACACACAAGCAGCCTCGTTAACGAAGTTTTCAGCCTCGTTAACGAACCACCGAGAATAAAAAGACCAAACATGCACAACTATGCCGGGTTTCAACCCCGACCCTAGATAAAAAGACTACTCACTAATCATGACTAAGAAACTAATAACTTTAATCAAAGAAAACATTGAAAACAAAACACTACTCAAATTAATAAGAAATATCGTCTTACAGAGATTCAGAAGAAACCGAAAACACCGAAATACCGAATCAAAAACACGACTAACGACCCCGATAACTTTCGTCTACCGAGCTCCTTCGATCACGACTCCGATCCGTCCTTCTCTCTCTCGGCTCTATTCTCCAAAATTCGACCTCCCTTTCTATGCTAGATAGAAAGGTATTTATACTAAAAAGAGGCTAGAAACTAAAAAAGGCTAAAAGATATAAACTTTCCTAAAAAGATAGAATCTATTCTAGAAGATAGAAATAAAATCTCAAAAGATAACAAGACCTAAAATACATAATATAATAACCCTAAAATCATAAAAAGATACTCTACCGACACGGAAATAAATTCCCGCACAGGATCGGTGCGTCACAAAGTCAACTCTCGAACATTTTCATCTCGTGGCCTCGTTAACGAGCCCTCACAGCCTCGTTAACGAGCCTGGGCTTGGTTTTCTTTAACACTTCTCTTCCAGAAACTCGAACTTCAGCTTCTTCATCTTGTATTCCTCCATCTCTTATCATAGCTCTCCAAATTCAGCTCCAAACAACACCTTTTCTTGCTAAAACCTACAAAAAGACACAAAACGGAGTAGCTTCCATACTTTTCACAAAATATGCAAAACTATCCAAAAACACATAAAACTAATCCTAAACTTATCAAAACTAGTCCTAATAACCTAATAAAACCTATCAAAAACTATACTAAAAACACGAACATCACACTCTCACTCCAAGCTACGCCTGCTGAGCAAGATGCATTGCGATTTCCTCTTCTGTGAACGCACTTGAGCATGACATGGGACGGGAAGAGAAAGACTCTTTTCTCCGGTTCTCTCGTAAAGCCAAAGACGCCCCAAGACAAAGTCAAACTGTTTGGAAGAGGACATGATCAATAACCTGGCTGGATCCGGGCTGGGATAGTGGCACCCATTCCTAAGCAGTTCCAAAAAGGTTCGCTCATGCTGGAGGGAGCATCCTCACTTAGTGATCGGTCCTCTAGTTCACGCAAATTCGAAGAAGTTATCACGAACGAGCCACATGCAGGGAAACTTGCACATGTGGTTCTGGCCGGGCTTTCCTGAGGTATCTAATAACCTTGCTTTTGCTCGCTGCTGGCGCACCTCTCCTAACTATTGCCCATTTATTCTGGAATAATCTTTTTAAGAGGGACAATTTTACATATTTCTGCCAAATCCTTCTATTATTAAGTACGGCGGGTACCATTTCGATGTGTTTTGATTTTTCCGAACAAGAGAGGTTTGATGCTTTTGAATCCATTGTATTAATTTCACTTCCTACTCGCAGTATGCTCTTTATGATCTCGGCTCATGATTCAATTGCCATGTATTTAGCTATTGAGCCTCAAAGTTTATGTTTTTATGTGATCGCAACATCAAAAAGAAAGTCTGAATTTTCTACGGAAGTCGGCTCGAAATATTTGATCTTAGGTGCATTTTCTTCTGGAATATTATTGTTTGGGTATGATCGGACAACTACCGATATCTATTAATATCTTTTCTTAGAATTTTGTTTTTAAATAGATATCTATCTATATCGTAAACCATCGGATCGGGTATTATTTAGATGTGAAACTTGCAGACTTCATTGGTTGTGATATTGATCTTACGAAGGTTTTGAAAGAAGGAATATATAGACTTGTAGAGACCCTCTATGTAGTTGTCTATCTAGGGCGATCGATCTACATCTTTCTCTATAGTCCTGGGGCTGTGTCTCGATCTCCTACGTGCGTGAAGGACTAGTTCCTACTTGATAAACAACCCTTGGTCTAATTCCACACCTTATGACGTATTTGATGGGAGGCTTGGCGTAAAGTGAAGATTGAAGGAAGTATAGAAAAATTCCCGGTAGGGGTATTCCGAAGGTTTAACCTAGGCAACGAAAAAAAAGGGCCTGAGACTTCAACTAGAGGAGCGACCAGTTGGTTCACCAAACTCCGACCCAGCGTCACACATTCTCCAGGTCCGAAGGGATCCAGTGCCCAACTACCGACTCCTCCCGGAATTGCGTTATCGGAGCCGAGCCAGGAATAGCCGTTAATGGACACCCACTACTTTTCACCGGTTAGAGAGGCCCTCTTTAATACATTAAGAAAAGATGTTCACATGGGCCAGAAAGACTCGGTCATAGGAACTTATACTACCTACGCGCTGGTAAACGAAAACTATCTCGACCGGATCAGAGTAAACAACAATGTCGAATTAGGCCGCCCCTTGCCTTGAAAGAATTCACACGCGGCCACCAGCTTTCCCAAAATAAGGGGAGATTTGCTGCTTACTGCTCACGAAAACATTCGACCTATACTATAGTCAAGTCGTCCGCGTATCTTTCTGATTTCCTTTCCTTCTATTCATTCGATTTTTGGCTTTGACCAATTCAAGGTGAAACTGGAGGTTGATGGTGTTGGCTTCTTTCAAGTTGAAGTGCTAGTCGAAGGCGAAGGGCGCTCGGGCTGGGTTCATCAAGTACGTAGATATCAAGAGAACTAGAGTGTGGCTTGTTTGGAAAACCAGGCTTCCTTGGAACGGAACTAAAAACTATTGGAGCTAATAGCGGAAGAGATCTATGCTAAAAGGTAGGCACAGCTTCCAGTTGGAAGTCAGAAGCAAGTCAAACTCACATAAGCAGAAGAGAAGACACATTCATGAAAAGCGAGAAGCCATGAGAGCCAAGTATTCATAGATCAAGGAAGTGGGGATCAAAAGAGAATGAAATGGCTAAAGCCCATTCCAGGAATCAGAATTGGAACAAGAAACCAAACCCGATCCCCATGTTTACCCAATCACTCGGTTTATTTTATTTGTCTTAGGCACTTACGAAAGCCCTCGCTGACAGACCAATCAGAACAAAGGTGTCGTCCTAAAGTAAAGGGAATTTAGGGCTATCAGTTCCTAAAGTATTCTACTACTTGGCTGGCCCAAAGCCGACATTTTTGAACCAACTCCTTAGACTCTTGGTTACGAGAAGCATCCCTAATCTCGTTCTATCATATCTCCTGGTGGAAGATCCCATCCCAGAAAGCCATGCAAGAGGACCCGCGGCTAACCGCCCCTCGGTTTCCAAGATAGTTAAGAGAGGAAGCGAAGCCAGCTTGTAATAAAATAAGAAGAGTATAAAGAAAGACCTAAATGCAGTAAATGGGAAGCCTTATGACCCCGAGTATGCTAGTTCGTGTTCTAATCGTAGTGTAAAATGCTAAAAACATGTTTTTTCGGAGACGTCTCTTACTTTGGTTCAAAGCTGCTGTCGGTATTGGATGGGATCTAGATCCTCTTCTAATATGCTGGTATTTGAAAAAAATCCTTTTTCCATTTTAAGGACTTGTGACTTCGCCTTTCCCTCGGCTATCTTGGCGAAAGAATAGCCTTTATCTTAATTCGCCACTCACTCTCTTTCGAGTAGGGTTAACAATAAAGTCAAATCAATCTCCTCAACCTAGAAATAGAACTCCGAGATCTTCTTTTTCTTCTTAATCACCCGAAGGCGAACTAATCTGTCTTCTGATCGATTGGCTACCGGGTGTTCACTCAAACTCAAAAAGAATGGAATCCAGATCCTCATCTCCTTCACTCTGCCTCTGCTCCATTCCTTTCTTTCTTTATCACCTCTAGTTCCCTAGACTTCTTACTTATAGGCGAGAAAATAGGGTTGGCACAAAGAAAAGCTGCTTCTTCTCTAGCTTTCAAAGAGCCTCTTCTTGGCATCACTTCGCGCCTTCCCCCGGCTACGGCTAGAGAGCAAGATGGAGGAAACTTTGCTTAAGACTTGGCATTGGAAGTGGGATAGAGCAAATTCTAGGATCGAATGTCTCTCATTGTGGTATTTTTTTAAGCTCGTACAATCAAGGATTCCTCCATCTTGAATGAATGGATCGGTGACTAGATAAGTAAGATATAGAAAATTCAATTCAATATATAAGAAAAAGAAAAGAAAAAAGATTGAATCCATCTCTACTCAGAAAGATCTATGCTAGGATGACATTACAAACCAAATTTGAAATAGAAATGGGCTTGGTCTTATTTGGGCCGAGTCTTGTATAGACTGGTAAACTAGAAAGATTCCCCATATCATATCTGCCCTCATCTAATCAAGAAAGTCCAGAACAACTAAGCTTTTTTTCAGAAGCACCTCACCCTCGACCCAAGCAATGCCAAAAGCCGACTTATTCCCAAACCTTTCTCGGTTGCACCAACCGGTGATTTCAGTCTTCCATCATTGGTGGAGCAAGAAGAAGTCTCTCTTTTGAGAGAGTAGAGCAGTCAAAGAATGAAGGAAAGCAAATGATTGTTCTACAATGGCTATTCTTCACAATGGCTCCTTGTGATGCAGCGGAACCATGGCAATTAGGATTTCAAGACGCTGTTTAAGCAATTTTACCAAGGGAAAACTTTGACCTAGATCGGGCCTTTGATCGAATAAACTAAGAAGAATACGAGCGAGAATTTGTATATTGATGTGGAAATCATCGGATGCCTTATGAATGAAACGTACATCGACTTATATAGCCTCTTAAGGCATATTCTATCTTAATCAAAGATATAATCTTATCCCTAACTAACAAATCTGTGTTTATTTCTATCTTATAACGAATAAAATCCTGAAAAGAATCTATCTTGTAACAAACTTATCTCGGATCCTCTATCTTCCAATCGACTTAGCCAAATCCGAAGACCTCCCGTATCTCTAGGTGCGTTGGAGATTCTCTGTCCATGGGCTGACGCTTTCGTGCCTAAAATCTGGGTCTAACAATACCCCTAAATGCAATTTCGAAATTTGAATTTTAAATCTTCGAAAATTGCATTTAAGTTGACAGGACGTTTCGGAGACGCCTTGGAAAACGGGATTCGCCTCTGCTGCCTATTCTTATTGACCTGAGAGACTCTTTTCTTTTTATCATCATTTTGCCTTCGTCCTCCTTCCTTCCCAATCTTGCTTCTGACTCTTCAGGTAACGCTCCCTTCCTCTTCTCTTCTGGTTTTACTCTGTTCGATCTCCATGGCCAAACCTTCACCTTTCACCTCTTCTTCAGCCCTAGGCTCCCAAGATCTTTACCCTTGCGAAATGACTCCGGAGGAGATCGCCGATTGGATCTCCTTTGGTGGTTTCCCTGAAGGGACTCGTTTCCACGCCCCGACTGTCGAACTCATCGACTGGGTTCGACCAGGGTGGATCTGTTTTCTTGATTATCCTTTCACTCTGGGCTTGAAGTTTCCTTTCTCTCCTTTCATCCGAGACTTTATCCAAACCCTAAAAGTTTCTCCTTGCCAAATCCTCCCGACCACCTGGCGCATTCTTGCTCGAATTGATGAGCTTGCCGCAGAAAGGGGTTTAGAAATGACCATGGGAGAACTTCTATTGGCGTACAAAATTGTTCCCCAGAGGGCTGGCCGCATCACCTTGCATGCTAGGGACACCAAAAACCCCCTCATCCCTAAGATGAAAATGTCCTCCCGGTGCTGGCAATCTCGCTTCTTCTTTGTTGAGAAAGCGTCTTTAAGCGGTCTTGATGATAAAGTGATAGACGTCTTTCGAGATGAGTGGAATATATCTCGTAAGACGATCTGATCCTACCTGTATTTTTCGGAATCTTGGTAGCCCTGTCTGCATGCTCTAATCCTTCTTCGTTTTCGTGCTTTTTTGCCTGCGCAGTTCTGACAGGTATCAATTCCAAGTGTACAGATACAGGCGTGTGTCGCCGTTTGCTGAAGATTAAGGCCGAAAAGCGAAAGCCCAAAAAGATCCGTCCTGACCCAGAAGGTAGCGGTGAAGACGAAGAAGCTCCAAACTCCGACGAAGATAAAACCGAGACATAAGTCACCCCCTTGTCCTCCGATATGGCTAGCTCTACCAAGAAGAAGTCAGGTTCGTAGTTTCGCTTTGTTCTGTAGTCCCTATGTGATTAATTCTTTTTTGCTCTTTAATCCATGTCTTTTTTCATTAATCCTTCTAGGTGCCGGAGTAGATACCTCTGCCGCAGGAATGGTTCGACGGCTGAGGTCGGGTGGCCCCAGACTGCTTGCTTCTCCACCTCCTAGTTCCGAGGCAACTAAGTCCCTCACACTAAAACGAAAAAGAGTCGAAGATTCTCCAGCTTCGCCTGTCGTCCAGAAGAAAGAGCCCAAAGACCTCCTCAGCACCTTCGGGGATACGCTGCTGCCAAACGTCAAGCTGGATTTCCAGGCTCTAACTCCAGACGCCGCGTTTAGTCATGTGGGCACGACGCTGAGAATGGTAGGTTTTCTCATCCGAACCT
The DNA here is from genome assembly GCA_964016875.1 of Fallopia convolvulus. Classification (NCBI taxonomy): domain Eukaryota; kingdom Viridiplantae; phylum Streptophyta; class Magnoliopsida; order Caryophyllales; family Polygonaceae; genus Fallopia; species Fallopia convolvulus. Next base: position 20,385,998 of record OZ024722.1, on the reverse strand, counting down.
TCAGATATTCTCTACCGTTAATTTGGTATTTCTTCGGTTCTCACTTGCTTATTATCTGGTCTATCCTTATTCCCCCACCTTTCTCTGTCGTAGGCTTTCCAGGAGCTAATGGCTACTAACAGCCGTTGCCAGGTGGAGATAAGGGCATTGGAGGAAAAAGAGAAGCAAGCAAGAGAGTTGGCCGCCTCGTCAGATAGGAAGGCTCGCAAAATCCAATCGTCGGTGGACTCCTTGAAGGTTCAGGTGGAAGATCTTCAATTTGAGAAGGCATCGCTTGAGGCAAAGGCGGCCGAGGCCGAGAAAGAGATCAAGGGCTTTTCCCAGGTGGTGGTGAACGTAGCAGCGTATTACACTATGAAGTCTCAAGTGGAGCTGCTGTAGGACTTTGCTGATGGTAAGAGCGACAAGTGGGACTTGAAGACGCAGCTGGAGGTCTTGGAGGCGTATTACCCCGCTGGCAATCCCCCTCCTGGCAAGGAGTATCTGGTGGCTGAAGACCAGGAGGATGATGTTAGTTCTCCGAACAAGGAAAAGGATCAAGCCGACGGTGATGGGAGCCCACCCAGCAAGGACGGAGATGGCGAGAAGGCCATGGATACGGAGGAGCCTTCGACCCCAGCCGTTGGACAATAAGCCCCAACCGTTCTTCTCTCTGACTTCTGTTTGATGAATTTTAAGCAGTACTTTATTTTTTGTTTTTGTTATGTGTTCCGTTTGAAGACATGGTAACTCTTTGGCCTGGTGGCCTGAATGTTTGTGGCGTCCGTTTTTGGACAGTTTTGACGCCCCGTGAATGGTGCATCATAATATTTGCCTATCTGTCGGTGTTTAGAAATAAATGTTTGCGTAGTATATTAGCATAGGTAGACTCTCTGGAGAATCTCCATGAATTTGTTGCCCGTGGATGGGGTACGCGTTAGAGTTTAGCGTTTTAAGAGGGAGTTTTAGTGTTCCTCTCTTTAGCGAGTTATTGTGAATCTCGTGTGGATTCACATTTCGCGTTTTAGGTGTTTTAATTTTCTGCAAAGGGTCGTGCGTAGTTAGTTACGATTAGACTTCCTTTGGCCATTGCCAAGGGTCACTAGCTATTGACGTGTTTTTGGGCAATGGATCCTTAAGTTTTGAACTCAGGATGTGGTGTCATCGCGGCGTCCCGCGTATATGGCCATTTTGGGTTAAGTGCTATAGCTTTCCCCTTCCCGTACTAATCGGATGTTTTGTTTGATCGGACTTAGATAGGGGGTAACCATCTTATGGTTTACTTCGTCGACGTTGTATTCGTGACGAACTCGCCTTTTCTAGACGGTATAACCATGTGTCTAAACAGTGGTATTTTATGTTTGACGCGTTTCATGTTGTGTGCAACGGTGATAGCGTGTGTTTGCGTTTTTGAGCAATAAGAAAGTATGCAAGAATGGGAGAGTATTTTCTCGCAAATCATTATGTAAGAGTGTGTAAAATAAACTCTATCGATCTAGGAATTTGGAAACTTTGTTCGACAGTGTGGGCAAGTGCCCTGAGTTGTTTATTCGAAAAATTAACAAACGGCCTAAAGATTCTCTAAGCTAGAGCTAAGAAATATCTAGAGATAAAATATGATAACGAATCAGTTTAGAAGTAATACTTTTTCAGATGGGTTGCGTTCCAGCTTCGTGGTACCGCCTTTCCATATTTGGATTGTAGTTGGTAGGCTCCGTTCCCCGCGACTTTGGTGATTTTGTAGGGCCCTTCCCAGTTGGGTGCTAGCTTGCTAGCGTTTGCTTCTGCGGTGTTCTGAAAAACCTTGCGCAACACCCAATCTCCAAGCTGAAAACTCTTTACTCGAACGTTTTTATTGTAACTCCTAGCCACTTGTTGTTGGTACTTCGTGATCCGAGCATGGGCAGCCTCCCTGAGTTCTTGGATAATATCCAGATTTGCTTCTAGTTCATGCCTGTTGCTATCTAGGGTAGCGAGTCCATACCTTGAGGTTGGGACTATGACCTCGGCTAGGATAACGGCCTCGCAGCCGTGTACCAGTGAGAACGGGGTCTGCACGGTGGCTCCTTTAGGTGTGGTGCGATCGGCCCAGAGTACATAGGGTAATTCCTCAGCCCACTTCCCTTTGGATTTTATTAGTCGCTACTTTAGGTTGTTGATAATGACCTTTTTGCTAGCTTTGGCCTGTCCGTTAGCTTGCGGGTACCTGGGAGTGGACATGACTAAGTCAATGTTCCATTCCTTGCAGAAGTCTCGCATCTTTTTGCTTATGAATTGTGACCCATTGTCGCAAGTAATTTCCGCGGGAACCCCGAATCTGCTCAAGATGTTGCGCTTGATGAACGAGATTACTTGCTTGTCTTTGACTTCCTGAAATGCCTCAGCTTCGATCCATTTGGAGAAGTAGTCTGTCATGGCGAGGAAAAACACCTTCTGCCTCGTGGAAGGGGGTAGTTTGCCGACGATGTCCATGCCCCATCGCATGAATGGCCAGGGAGTGATCGAGGGGTGGAGAATCTCTGGTGGCTGATGTGGGACTGGTGCATGCCGTTGGCACGCTTCGCATGACTGGGCATACTCGGTGGCATCTTGGCGAATGGTAGGCCAAAACCACCCCTGCCGAAGGATCTTGTTAGCAAGACTTCGACCCCCAGTATGATTGCCACAATCTCCGCTGTGTATCTCGCGCATGATTTTCTCGGCTTGTTCCTTTTCTACGCACCGCTGTAGGAAGCCTGCGGCAGATTTGTGGAAGAGGATCCCATCTAAGACGGCGAAGCGCGTTGCTTTCGACCTCAAGGCTTTGGCTTCGATCTTGTCTTTGGGCACTTCGCCGTGCAGGAACCAATCAAGGTATGGCTTGGTCCAGCGGTCGGCCAAACTGACCCCAGGACCGGTGGATGCCTGGAGAATATCCGGGGCGAGTTGCTCTGGCGGTGGTTCAGCATTCTGCGTCACCGATGCTTCTGCTATAGCCGACTGTAATAAGTGGACTAATGGTATATTATCATACTCCCTGGGGTCTAGGGTTGAGCCTAGACCGGCTAGGGCATCGGCCGGAGCGTTTTGATCCCGAGGAATTTGCTCGAATTGTATTTGTTCGAAATTCCCGGATAGTGTCTTAACCACATTGAGGTAGCTAGCCATCCTTTCATCTTTGGCATCGAAAATGCCCAATATTTGATTGATGATGAGTAAGGTATCAGTGCGTACCTTGATTTTCTTAATGGATAAGTCTTTAGCCAACTCCAGCCCAAAGATGAGAGCTTCGTACTCCGACTCATTGTTGGTGGCCTCAAAGTTGCATCTGACTGCTTGAGCTATCCTTTCCCCCCTTGCCGACTTTAGCACGACACCAAGACCTGCTCCCCTTGCGTTTGAGGCTCCATCGGTGTTTAGTATCCATTCCTCCCGAGGTTCGTCGGGGGACAAGACCAAGACCTCTTCTTTAGCACTTTCTTCAAGGGTTGGGGTGAAGTCGGCAACGAAGTCGGCTAATACTTGTGACTTGATTGCTCTTCGAGGTTCGTATCTGACGCCATATCCACTTAGATGGATTGCCCATTTTTCCATTCTTCCTGAGAATTCTGGCTTTTGCATGACCTGTCGGAGTGGGTAATTCGTCAAGACGACGATGGTATGTGACTCGAAGTATGGTCGGAGTTTATTTGAGCACATTACGACCGCCAGGACCAGTTTCTCCATCGGAGAGTAGCGTGTCTCAACGGATACCATCGTTCTGCTTACGAAGTAGACTGGAACCTGTTGGCCCTCCTCCTCCTTGACAAGGACTCCACTTAGGGCGCTGTCCGATACGGCTAAGTAGAGGTGTAGCACCTCCCCCAGGGTTGGTTTGGCCAGTAGTAAGGGATTAGCGAAGTATGTCTTTAGCTCTTGGAAGGCGGCCTCGTGTTTTTCCGTCCACTAGAAACTCTTGTTCTTCTTTAGTACCTCGTAAAATAGTCGACACTTATCTGAGGACTTGGAGATGAACCGATTAAGTGTAGCTATCTTGCCAGTCAGCTTTTGCACGTCTTTCACGCTTCGAGGGGATTTCAGGGAAGCAATCACCCGGACTTGGTCTGGGCTAGCCTCAATCCCCCGCTTGGTTACTACGTGCCCCAGAAAAGTTCCAGACTGTACTCCGAAGATGCACTTTTGGGGATTAAGCTTCATGTTGTATTCTTCAAGAATTCTGAATGCCTCTTCCAAGTGTCCCCTATGCAGGGAGGCGCTTGTGCTTTTTACTACCATATCGTCGATATACACCTCCATTGTCTTGCCAATATGGTCACGGAACATCCGATTGACTAATCGTTGGTAAGTAACCTCGGCGTTTCTCAATCCGAAGGGCATTACGCGGTAGCAATACGTGCCCTGCCCGGTGATAAAGGAAGTCTTCTCTTGATCTCCCGGCTCCATCTGGATCTGGTGATAACCACTGAATGCATCTATAAAGGTAAGGAGTTCGTGACCCGCGGTTGCATCCACCATTATATCAATATGGGGAAGAGGGAAAGAATCCTTAGGGAAAGCTTTGTTGAGGTCGGTGAAGTCCACACAAACCCTCCACTTCCCATTTTTCTTTGGCACCACGACTACGTTAGCTAACCAATCGGGGTATTTCACCTCTTGGATCTTCCCGGTCTCTAGTAATTTCTTGACCTCTTCATCGACCACTTGTATTCGTTCTGGGGGCGAACCTTCGTCTCTTTTTCTTAACTGGAGGGTGCTCAGGATCTACGTTGAGCTTGTGTGTGATAATGGAAGGATCTATTCCCGTCATGTCCCCATGACTCCAAGCGAAACAACTCTTGTGATTTTTTAGGAAAATTATCAATTCTTCTCTGATTGGGGGTTCTAGATTTTCTCCGATCTTGACAACCTTCCCCGCCTCTAGGGTCACCTCCTCCGCTTTTTCTCCATCTTCAGTTCGCGCCGGCGGAGGGGTGACGTTCTGTAATTGCTATGCTTCAGGTCTCAGAGTGGTTGGGTTGAGGGCTGCCTTGTAACATTCTCTAGCCAGTCTCTGATCCCCGCGAATTTCTTCTACTCCCAATGGTGTTGGGAATTTCACCGTTTGATGGTAGGTGGAAGCTACGACTTTCATGTCGAGTAACCATGGTCGTCCCAAGATTACATTGTAGCATGAGGGGCAGTCCATCACAAGGAAATTGACTTGTATATTTACCCCTTTGGCGAAGGTTGGGATTGCGATGTCACCTACGGTATGTTTGACTTCGCCGCTGAACCCCACTAAAGGCACCGGGTGTTTATGGATGTCGTTTTCGGACAAACCCATCTCTTTTAGGGCATTTAGGGTCATGAGATTCGTGGAACTTCCTGTATCAATTAGCACCCTTTTCATCACCACGTTCCCGATGTGTAGGGATATTACGAGACCGTCATGATGTGGCTCGGAAGTGTTCTCTGCATCGGTGTCGTCAAACACGACAGCTTGTCCCGGAGATTCTCTGGCGCGGTGCCTTGATGATTGAGGTCGACTAAAACTGCTTTCCCTTGCGTGGCGCTTTGCCGCTGAGTATGATAGTCCACAAATGCTTGATCCCCCGGATATTACGTTGACCGCCCGCTCAGGCGTTGGGGGATTTCTCCTTTCTTGGTGCTCGGACTGACGATTCTCTAGCAAATCTTTGGGTACTCGAGCGTCTGGAGCTACATCTCTTATTCTTCCCTCTGCGACTAAGCGGGCCAGTTCTTTTCGGAGCATCAGGCAATCGCGAGTCCTGTGTCCGTGATACTTGTGGTAGTCGCACCACTTGGACGTGTCTCTTCCCGAGCGGGGAGTTTTGTCTCTTTTTGGCCACCTCACGAGTTCTCTTTGTTTCACCATGTTTTGGAGCAGCTTCTCCGTGGATATATTGAGTCCGAAGGAGTCGAGCGATGGTGGCATGGGCTCTCGTTCTCTGTCTTCCGTCGATCGTGTCTTGGTCACGTTGACCTGCCCTGAGGTAGGCCGTGAGTAAGGATGGGCGCGGCGGTCCCTCCTCTGATACGCTGAACCTCGACGGCTGTCGAGGGGAGCCCTTCTCTCAGTTCTTTCCGCCTCTGAAGACCTTTTCCTTAGGGTCCGATCTTCCTCTAGCCGGACGTGCGCCAAAGCCCTGGCTTGCACCTCCTCAAAGGTAGCACAAGGGTGTTTAGTCAGTTTCTTGTACAGGACGCCGTCGGGGGTGACCCCTTGTCTGAATGCTTCCACCGCAGTCGTGACGTCGCAAGACGGGATGGAGATCTTCTCACGATTGAAGCGATCCAAGAATTCTCTGGTCGTTTCTTGGTACCGTTGGCGAATCCGATAGAGGTCGCTGGATTGCTTCTCAAATTTGTGGCTGCTCGCGAATTGAGAACGGAAAGTGTCCGAGAGGTCCGCGAAGGACCTAATGCTCCCGCGTGGGAGGTTGATGAACCAGGTTAGGGCCGGTCCCGTTAGGGTTGTGCCGAACCCCTTGCACATCACCGCCTCTTTTGAGTGGGATGGGACCACACTCGTCATCATCTTCTGTTTGTATACCGCCACGTGTTCATTAGGGTCTGTAGTCCCGTTGTACGTGGGCATGCTGGGTACTGAGAATTTCTTTGGAATCTCTACTCGGGCGATCCGACGAGAAAACGGAGATTCGTCAAACCCGTCGGGTGCTTCAGGCTCCAAAGGTTGGAAACCTTGGCTGCCTCTCCGGAGTTGGTCGGCGATGACGCTAATTTGTTCAGTTACTTTTCTCCGGATGGCTGCGTCTAAATCGACTGGCCCGTGCCGCTCTCGATCCTCTCCATCGGTGTCATCATCTTCGATCCAGACTTCCTGGGATGGCGCTCGGCGTTGGTTAGCCGCTGACCGGAGATTAATTGGAGGATTATTGTCGCGGAAGACTTCTTCACGGCGGACTCGACCAATGGGCTCCAGAGTAGCATCTCGTTGTGTGGGTGCCTTGTCTCGGGGATCCAGGTCCGCATCCTTCCCGGAAGTCCCTTCTCCAGAATTGACATCTAGCCTCTTTACTATTCCGTCGGTGCGTCGGGTGACGCGGAGGGAGCGACGTCCCGTAGCCAAGACCTCGTATTGTTGTTTGATTTGGCTGTTCTCAGTAGTGAGGCGTTCTACATGGGCGTCGTAAAAGCTTTTTTGTTCGCTCAACGCCTTCTGGAGGAATTCCATGCGTTGTCTAAGGTCCGACATCTCCTCGTCCTGAGACCGAATGCCTTGGTGATAAAGGTTTTGGTTGTCCTCGGTGACAGGAGTCTTAGGGCTTCCTTCCCCGTTGTCAGACATCGTGTTCCTTGATCCGAAAGAGAGCAGAATGATGATTCTTCTGATGGTTATATCGATCACGACCCCACGGTGGGCGCCAAATTGTTTAAGCCAAAATTTTACCAAGGGAAAACTTTGACCTAGATCGGGCCTTTGATCGAATAAACTGAGAGGAATACGAGCGAGAATTTGTATATTGATGTGGAAATCATCAGATGCCTTATGAATGAAACGTACATCGACTTATATAGCCTCTTAAGGCATATTCTATCTTAATCAAAGATATAATCTTATCCCTAACTAACAAATCTGTGTTTATTTCTATCTTATAACGAATAAAATCCTGAAAAGAATCTATCTTGTAACAAACTTATCTCGGATCCTCTATCTTGCAATCGACTTAGCCAAATCCGAAGACCTCCCGTATCTCTAGGTGCGTTGGAGATTCTATGTCCATGGGCTGACGCTTTCGTGCCTAAAATCTGGGTCTAACAGACGCAGCAACACCTATGATGCAAGGAATAATAGACTTACATCATGATATCTTTTTCTTCCTCATTCTGATTTTGGTTTTCGTATCATGGATCTTGGTTCGCGCTTTATGGCATTTTCACTATAAAAAAAATCCAATCCCGCAAAGGATTGTTCATGGAACTACTATCGAGATTCTGTGGACCATATTTCCGTCTATCATCCTGATGTTCATTGCTATACCATCATTTGCTTTGCTATACTCAATGGACGAGGTAGTAGTAGATCCAGCCATTACTATCAAAGCTATTGGACATTAATGGTATTGGGCTTATGAGTATTCGGACTATAACAGTTCCGATGAACAACCACTCACTTTTGACAGTTATATGATTCTAGAAGATGATCTAGAATTGGGTCAATTACGTTTATTAGAAGTGGACAATAGAGTGGTTGTACCAGCCAAAACTCATATACGTATTATTGTAACATATGCTGATGTACTTCATAGTTGGGTTGTACCTTCCTCAGGTGTAAAATGTGATGTTGTACCTGGTCGTTTAAATCAGACCTCTATTTTGGTACAACGAAAAGGAGTTTACTATGGGCAGTGCAGTGAAATTTGTGGAACTAATCATGCTTTTATGCCTATCGTCGTAGAAGCTGTTTCTAGGAAAGATTATGGTTCTCGGGTAGCCAATCAATTAATCCCCCAAGCCGGGTAAGCTTAAGGGGTGTTGTAGCGAAACTGATTGCAAAAGAGGGGAAACAAGAAAATGGAATGGAAGGCTTCACTCACTCTAACGCTCGTTTAGTAGACATCAAGTAGAGTGCATAAGCCTCCAGGGGAGTACTACACGACAAGTACGGAACGAGCCTTGTCTACGAAGGAAAGCGACCTCATCTTGCTTGCTTCTGGCGAAGCTTCTATTCTAGAAGACCGACTACTACAATAGGAGCCATAGCGAAGCCGAAGCCAAGCCGTCTAAAGGCGAACAGCTCGTATAGCAAGCAAGCCTACTTATAGCCTTATTTTCCCCTTTCTTTGGGGACCCTCTTTTCAGCCGTCACGCAGTGAAAGAGCAGACCCTTATCATGGCGAGTAAACCAACCGTGCTTTGTAGCCTTTAAAGGCGAGGCCGCCCCGAGAGGTGGGGGGAAGGGTGAGTGGTTAGGTGGGCCCCTTCAATTGAGCTCATTTTTCCCACTTTCCTGCGAAGGCGAAGAGACTCGAGTAGATTTAGAACATTTTCATGGTCCGTCGGTGCGATCATTTCGAATTGGATTTCTCTTTGACCGAGCTCAGACTCTTCAAGCCTTGTTCGGTCGTTCAGAGATGGTTGGGGTTGCCGCTCCTTAGTTCATCTCTCGGTAGAACAAGGCCACCGCTTAGGTGGATTCGACTCCCATGGGAGCGCACATTGCCAATCTAATTGGTACTTTCCTTTTCTTAATTCTTAGCTCTTGTTGTGAATTACTGATTCTTTAGCGATGTAAAGCCATCGAGCAGTAGACTGGCAAGTGAATAGCTGTTTCGGTATTCGTTCTGGAATTAGTGACTGAGAGTAAGGGCTAGTGATCAATAAAATCAGACTAGTGGGGCATCTTGCTTTTCGTAGTAAGCAACTCTCTTTAGAAGGCTATTTCTTTATCGAAGTAAAGAGTAGTTCCTCTTGTTGAAGTCCTTTTAGGCGAGCTACTTTCTTCCTCTTGTTCCCATTCTCCGATTCAGAATCTGATATGATCCCGAACTCAGTAATAAGTCTTTCGGCTCTGTAGAGCGTTGGAATGCGTCTTCTGGTCCTCATGTGGGTGATTCCCCCATCTGATTCGTTAAACATTGGGTTCTTAGTAAGAAGATCGATGTCTGCTGGGATCTAGTCCATGAAAGAAAGACCTTTTATGCTATAGAAATATGATCGTATGGATCCTTCCTTGAAAGAATCGCAAACAAAGAGTCAAGCTTACTTATCTTTTCACAGATTTTCTTTTTCTTTTACGGCACACTCGTGGAGTTCACTCGAAGTCGTCGTGAGCTCTACGTTTAAAGCTTCAACACAATCACTTTTTAGTAGCTCGTTGCTATAACTTATCTTTGGCTCGCCCTATCTCTAATTACTCACTTTACTCGCTCTCGTTTAGTAGCGCTTTCTTCATTCTTTAGATAGCCTCGTGAGAGCTTTGAAATTCCATTAAGGTACTTAGTTCCAGTCGACGAGCAAAGCTCGACACTGCTAGCGAAGCTCTACGACAGAGCATTTCCATTATTTCTATTATAGAGCCAATCACACTGCTCTCTTTCTTTCCGGCCATCGTCGGAGCAAGCAGAGCAGTAGAGCGAAGTGGGCTGTGTAATCATTGGAATATATACTAGATATAAAAAAAAGTGAAGGGTAGGTAAGTAAGGTATCCGAAGGATAGTCCTTCGGAGGGACCCTCATTCTCAATGCAAGCTAGCTCTTACTTGTCTTTAGTGAGGAGGCTACCTAACATAAAGGTGAATATAGCTTAGGTTGAAAAGCAAGTCGATGGTGCCATAATTCAAACGGGCAGGTGAGGCGAGAGTCCTTCACTGCACTCACTGGAGAGTCAGCAAGCTACCGGAAGCGAAGCTTCTGGCCCACCTTTTTTTCTTCCTTTTCGTTCTACTTAGGTGGCCGAACTCCCGGCAGAATATAAAAGAAGACCACAGGCCTGTGTAGACACCTCAACGAACTCATGTGGACACTCTTCAGCCCGAGGATAATCTTTCAAATACACATTAAGATGTTGACCTATTTTTCTTTTCTTTGCTGATTCCTTTCAATGAAATTTGCCATGTTGCACTAAGTTACTTACAGATGTATGCATGCGGTCCGGGAACACTTTGGGGTGAACACCCATCCGAACAAGTAGAGTCAATAGTTCAACATTTAGGCCGTAACATCTAGCAAAAAAAATCTTTAACCCAACAAGTGCTCTCCGAACCAAGCTAGATAGTCTCCTATCACTAGGCTCACCAACCAACCTGGACTTTGATTCTTATTATTCCTACCGGATATAAAAACCATAAGGATTGTTTCCAGCCATGAGTTCCCATATGACATAAGTGCTCTTGGGTGGGGTGGGCTATTCCATCAAATCTTTGAGAAGGGGCCCAATCTCGTATTTTATGGTCGGCGTGGTTATAGGCTTCACTTCTACGACTGCCTTCCCAGCCGTTGCAAACACTGAGCGAGAACGGTAAAGATTGCAACGAACAAAGAATGTCGTTGCGCGGGGATGCGATTCGCCAAGTTAGGGCAAACAAAGCTGCCCGGCCCTACCAGATTAGGAATGCGAAGGCCTTTCCTTCGAAAGAAGACCGGGGAAAGAAAGAGCTATGCCATTGACCGACCTTTTCGTAGTAACTTCGAATCCTGATCGTAGACCAGCCTCCCCCCTTTTCTCATTTTGTTTGAAGCGGGCCAAATAAAAAATGAAATGCAGAAATAGGGGAAGGTATTGTAAAAACTTTTTATTTAAGGGCTGCTCGCTCTACCGAAGTACCAAAGGCTTTCTAGGCTTACACCTCTTAGACGACCTAAAAAAAGCTTTCAGTAGCGCCCTTAAAATCTAAGCCTTTTGAAGTGCCAGTAGTTGTAGCTATGGCCACACCAACCCTTTCGTTCTTATCGCTCCGGGTTCCGATCTATATGACCTCCGGACGGTACAAAGTACACCTCTTCCATAGAGGTAGGTAATAACCCAACCTTTAAGAGTTTGTTCAACGGGGGAGCCCTCTTATCTATCAATGGAAAGGTCTCCGTGCGTGACGCGATAAGGTTCTAAGAGAATTGAGACTCCCTCCACGGTCCCACGAAGATCTCTACGTACTTGCCCAGTCCAGGACAACTAAGATCTTCCGTTCTGCGTGGGTGGGAGCAGCTCAAACAAAGAAAAGTCTGGTCCGATCTGAATTCAGGCACAGCCCGCCCGTCTGCTGCTAGGTCCGGGAATGGTGCCAGGCGAGGGCGCCGCTATGCCCCGCTGCTCTGCTGCGGCCGTCCCCCGGACTATGCAAAAGAATCGAGGAATAGAAACGATAGTGGTTCCCCCCTAGCCTTTGGTGATTGACCAAACAAATAGGCCTAGATCTATGCCCCTTAATGAATCGAATAGTCTTTCGACCTTCGTTTGATTCCGGCGGCCGACATAGATCTCATGAGACCTGCCCACTATTACTACGGGGAAAGCCATGCCCTTTTCCTTTGCTACTAGGAGAGTAAGCAACTTCTATTAGCGCCGGACCTTGAGTCGAATTGATCGTGTCATGTGCAACGTCCATCAATGATGGTTCATTAATGTCCATTGATTTAGACTCCTTCTCTCTTCCCAACTACGAAGAGGTTTGGTTAAAACCAAGAACGGAAACAGAAGCCTTTCGATTCACTCCCCATTCTCTCTTAAATAAAGCTCGTCAAGGCGACCTGGGCAGGTCGGCCGGGTCTTTCCCTTTTGTTCTGTTCCCGCCACGAGAAAGACACACGGAAGAAATATGCTCAGCGCGAAGAAGACCCGTTGAGAGTTTCTGCTGTCTGGGTAGGGAACTGTACGATCTTTTCCCCTATTATATTGAATCAATAAAAAAGAGGTCAGTGCTACGGCCTCCTATTGTTTGATCCAATATTGACCGGGGACGAGCCCAGACTTCCGTAGGTCCTTGGTTTGACCTCCTTAACAGGAGGTCACCTTGCTTTCTTAAAAGCAGAGCGGGGCCAATTTCTTGTACTTGCTCAGTTCCTTTCGTCGAGTGCTTTGCCCGGTTCATTGGGCTCTTAGCCTACCAAGCACTTGCCCGCTGCTCCTGCCGCCCGCTTGGCGGGCGGAGCGCTCATTATCCTTACTCTTGCTCTAGCCATAAGCTATGACAGCTCCAGCTCACAACCGCCCTGTGAGGCCAGAGTGGGCTCAACAGTCAGCCTCCATTCAAATTACGTTAGGGGGTCTTTCGCTTTTTCCAGATCTAGAGAGATACTACGAGTCCTCCATCCCAGATTCTATCGCCGCGGCCATCTGGTTCACCGGTACTACCAAAAAGTTTCATGCTTACGTTATTGTTATTGATTGTTTTATTATCTTGGACCACGAAGACTCCGTTCGTGCTTTTGGTTTCTATTCTCATCATCATATTGATGTCCATCAATCCTCGTGCTCTGCCATAAGAACTTGGAGTCCGTATCATGGTGAAGGTAAGGTAACGCTGTGATTCTTGCTCAAAAAACAAACCGAACACGTTCGAGTTATCGGCTCGTTTGACCTGGCAACATTCATGAGTCGCCCGTTCAACTGTCCCTTGGAGACAGGGTCGAGAAGTACCATGCATGGTTGCCCTCCGTCCTTTCTTTCTCTCGGTCCCACCCAACAAGATACGACTCAGCCAAAAAAGGTGAGCGCCCCTGCGCGAGTCGAGCCTTATTTTATTAGTAAAGTCAAGTCCCTAAAGTCTAAAGAAATGGATCAAAAAAGGGGGGACTTCTGCAACGAGCTATGCCACCCAAACCAACTGAGGGAAATCGCATCCGTCCCATCGCAAGCACCTACAATATCATGATCACATTGGTTTACCCTTTTTTCTTTGGTAGTTTAACGGACGATCTCCCCTCCAACAAGAAAAGGTATAAATATGAAAACTTCTCTGCCATTTGGATCGGAGAATTTATGGAGGAAATCGGGTTTTAAATTTCCAGAAACCGCACGATTATATAGCCAAAGGGAATACGCCCCGCCTAAAATCATCCCAAGCGTGGCTAATGTGGCTACTAAGCTATTTCTTTGGAAAGCTCCTACTAAGATGAGAAATTCCCCTATAAAGCTGCTAGTACCAGGTGAACTCATATTGGCCAAAGTGAAAGAGAAGAAAATGGTAGAGAGATTCGGCATGGTGCTCACTGAACCTCCATAATATCTAACAAGTCGAGTCTTATGTCGGTCATATAGAACACCAACACATAGAAAAAGGGCTGAAGAAACCAGTCCATGACTTAACATCGGTTGAATGCTACCTCCAATTCCCTGTATGTTCGATAGAGCCAAAGATTCCCCCTCACTGATCGGAGTACGTCGATTACCCTCCGAACCGTACAAGATAGTTACCGCCTATCATACGGCTTTCTAACTTCACTTCTTTTTTTGGTCGTTCCGCTCTGTCTATCGATGGGTAGTATAAGAGATTTGTAACCTCCTGAAATAATTTACATAAGGCTTCCTGCTTCCTACCCATAGTTAGCATGTATCTCCTCAGGTCATACTTAAGTATCATATCGTAGGCTCCCACCCCAACTCTTTCTTCCTTATCAGTGAACCGGAACATAGTGCATAGGTACTATTCGATGTAGTGGAGACGAGACGACGTGACATACTACGATCACGTATAGAAGTGCTGCCCTTCGGCTCGACAATATGGAACTTCTCAACTTTGTTGCCTTTATGGAGTCGTATCGGGATAGGTAGGCCCCAACCTTTCCCCTTTCCCGAGAAGGGGTTGGGCTGTCTTTCCCCAGCGGCCGCCCAATGGCGGCAAAAAACGAACTCGGGTGGGCTCTGCGTGGTTCGCCTTTTCTTGTGTTGAGAGCTTCTTATTCTCTTATAGAAGCCCGCGTCCATGCCGGGGACGGGTAAAGCCCAGTGAAGCAGCAGGGAGCACTGAGTAATGGAGGGGATGAGGTAATTCATTCCCATGGGTTGGACCACGGCAGGAGAAGGGCAGCGTCCTCGTCGTCGGACCGGAACAAGAAACGGAAGCTAGTCGTTGGAAGGAAGACAAGGCTCGTAGAGTGCGACTCCACAAAAGAGCCTTACTCTATAGGGACGCTAGCGCGCTACAACTAGCACTTTTCAGCCAGCGGAAAAAGGGATGCGCGTTAGGGCAACGACTTTCAAGCTTTACTAATAGGGCTTTATAAAGAGAGGCTCGCTTCGCTTTTGTTGTGGAGCTCGCTGCCTTCCCGCCCCTGCTTAGTGTTCTACTTGTGATCTTGGATGCAGTGGAGGATTTTGATAAATGCGCTTGGCCTAACGGTCGCCTCCCTCTATAAGACCCTCTTTCCCCTCCCCTCGAGAAAAAAAGAAGAGAATGAATCTTTTCTTCTCTTCTTTCGTGTGAACGGCCTTATCTTGTATCGAAAGGTTTTTCGTGCTATACACTACGTTGAGAAAGACCAACCTCCTGTGTACCTCTTTTTTTTTACTTTGAAAGGAAGGTCCTCTTTATGATGCTACGAACGGCTGTCCAAAGTGCAAGGGGTAAACTCGGACTCGGATAGGATAGGATTGTGCGTGTCGGGCCCTTCGGGTGTCATATTTTGGCCGAGTTTACCGTACCTCTGGCCCCTATGTTACGCGGCCATAATATTTTGTTATGTTTCACCGCTCTTACGCCAAAAAGAAAAGGTTCCACATGAGCTCCCGTTTTGCGGCGTGGTGGAAGGACCGCTAGGGGATTGGCTCTAGGTGTAGATAGGGTCAAATCTGCAGAAGTCATGCAAATACATAGGCCCCTTCCCTTTTGGATGAATGGGGTGGTTTAGAAGGCGCTTTCCGGTCTACGGTCCCTCGGAGCGAAGGGTTAGGCAGGTAGTACGGGCCCTCTGACTTCCAGCTATGTGTTGTGCGGCTCCCGCGAAGCGAATGAAGGTAAGATCGAAGTTCGAGCTTACGCTTACTCTCAGCCTCTTTGATTGGTAGGCGAGCGGGCCCCCTACTTAAGATTCCATTCATAAGGGTTTACGTCAAATTGAGCTGAAAGCGAAATATTGGAGTAGATAAGTTGTCGTGATGCTTTGGTTAGGCCGACTACTCTACTAAAGGCTACTTCTAGCTTTTATAGTGGCCCTTCCACTTTTGTGTAGTTGTAGTTTGTATTGGTACTGAATGAACATATCAAACAAAGGCGAGTAGTATAATCCCTTATCCGGCCTGGAAAAAGCAGCGAACTCTAGAAGCTAGGGCTTTGTTCACCTTTGGACACGAACACTATTCCGTTCTCAGCGGAAACCCGCCTTAGAGATTGAACGGCAATAAGTCGACGTTCAATCCAAGACAACGCGGATAGCTTGTAGTGAACAGCCTCCTTAACGAACGAAAGCAACCTTTGGTACTTAAGTGGGTAAGGTTTGGAACCCTTGCAACTGTGATAGAAAGCCGTTTGCCAGCAAGCAAGAAAAGGGATGCACGTTAGGGCAATGGCTTTCGCGCAACTCAATCTGCTGATCATAGACCACCCTTCACCTTTCTTTTTTTGAATCAAAGTAGGTCCCGACTGACTGTCTTCCCAGCCTCGTCTTTGTTGGACCCAGATTTTAGGCAAAGAAGCGTCAACCCATAGTCAGGAAATCTTCAACGCATCTAGAGCTACGGAAGATCTTCGGGATTGGCTAAGTCGGTTGGAGGAAAGAGAATCCGAGATATGTTTGTTACAAGATAGATTCCTCTCAAGATTTTATCTGTTTTAAGATAAAAATAAGCAAAGATTTGTTAGTTATAGATAAGATCATATCTTTAATTAAGATAGAATATGCCCTAAGGAGCTATATAAATCGATGTAATCCTTAGGGGCAAAGGACGATCCATATACATAACTTCTGGTGATTTCTACATCAATACAAACACATTTTCGTTCATATTCTTCTCAGTTTATTCGATCAAGGCCCGATCTAGGTCAAAGTTTCGTCTTTGATAAATTTTGGCTCAAACAATTTGGCGCCCACCGTGGGGCCAACCATCAGCAGAATCACCAGTCTACTTCCTTTCGGATCGAGGAACACGATGTCTAGAAACGGGGAAGAAAGCCCTAAAACTCCGATCACCGAGAACGACCAAAACCTTGAGAACCAAGGCATTCGGTCTCAGGATGAGGGGATGACGGACCCCCGAGACAAGACACCCGCACGACGAGACGCGACTCCGGAGCCCATTGGCCGGGTCCGCCGCGGAGAAGTCTCCCACGACGATAATCCTCCAATTAATATCCGGTCAGCGACTAACCAACGCCGAGCGCCATCTCAGGAAATCTGGATCGAAGATGATGACACCGATGGAAAGGATCGAGAACGGCGCGGGCCAGTCGATTTAGATGCGGCTTCTCAGGTATTACTTCTAAACTGATTCATTATCATGTTTCATCTCTAGACATTTCTTAGCTTTAGCTTAGAGAATCTTTAGGCCATTTTTGACTTTTTCGGATAAACGACTCAGGGCACTTGCCCACACTGTCGAACAAAGTTTTCAAATTCCTAGTTCATAAATTTTATTTCACACATTTTTACATAATGATTTGCGAGAAAATATTCTCCCATTCTTGCACATTCTCTTATTGCTCAAAAACGCAAACACGCGCTAATCAAAGTTGCATACAACATGAAACGCGCCGAACACAAAATACCACTGTTGAGACACATGGTTATTCCGTCTAGAAACGACGAGGTCGTCACGAATACAACGTCGACAAAGTAACCCATAAGATGGTTACCCCACAAAATACCATTGTTTAGACACATGGTTATACTGTCTAAAAACGACGAGGTCGTCACGAATACAACGTCGACGAAGTAACCCATAAGATGGTTACCCCCTATCTAAGTCTGATTAACAAAACATCTGATTAGTACGGTAAGGGGAAAGCTATAGCATATAACCCAAAATGGCCATATGCGCGGGACGCCGCGATGACAGCACATCCTAAGTCCTAAACTTAAGGATCCATTGCCCAAAAACGTGTCAATTCCTAGTGACCCTTGGCAATGGCCAAAGGAAGCCTAATCATAATTAACTATGCACGGCCCTTTGCAGAAAATTAAAACACCTAAAACGCGAAATGTGAATCCACACGAGATTCACAATAACTCGCTAAAAAGAGGAGCACCAAAACTCCCTCTAAAAACGCTAAACTCTAACGTGTACCCCATCCACGGGCAACAAATTCCGGGAGATTCTCCAGGAATCTACCCATGCTAACATATTATGCAAAACTATTTTTTCAATACAGACAGATAAGTGGCAAATATTATATTGCGCCATTCACGGGGCGTCAAAACCATCCAAAAAGGACGCCACAAAAGTTTAGGCCACCGGGCCAAAAAACTACCAAGTCTTCAAACAGACCCCAGGGAGTATGATAATATACCATTAGTCCACTTATTACAGTCGGCTATAACAGAAACGTCGGTGACGCAGGCTGCTGAACCACCACCAGAGCAACTCGCCCTGGATATTCTCCAAGCATCCACCAGTCCAGGGGTCAGTTCGGGCGTCCACTGGACCAAGCCATACCTTGATTGGTTCCTACACGGCGAGGTACCCAAGGACAAGATCGAAGCCAAAGCCTTAAGGTCGAAAGCAACGCGATTCGCCATCTTAGACGGGATCCTCTTCCACAAATCTGTCGCAGGCTTTCTACAGCGGTGCGTAGAAAAGACAGAGGCTGAGAAAATCATGCGTGATGTACACAGCGGAGATTGCGGTAATCATACTGGGAGTCGAAGTCTTGCTAACAAGATCCTTAGGCAGGGGTGGTATTGGCCTACCATTCGCCAGGATGCCACCGAGTATGCTCAGTCGTGCGAAGCATGCCAACGGCATGCACCAGTCCCACGACAGCCACCAGAGATTCTCCACCCCTCAGTCACTCCCTGGCCATTCATGCGATGCGGGATGGACATCGTCGACAAGCTACCCCCTTCCACGGGGCAAAAGGTGTTTTTCCTCGCCGTGACAGACTACTTTTCTAAGTGGATCGAAGTTGAAGCCTTTCGGGAAATCAAAGACAAGCAAGTAATCTCATTCATCAAGCGCAACATCCTGAGCAGATTTGGGGTTCCCGCGGAGATTACTTGCGATAATGGGTCACAATTCATAAGCAAGAAGATGCGCGACTTCTGCAAGGAATGGAACATTGACTTAGTCATGTCCACTCCCAGGTACCCGAAAGCCAATGGACAGGCCGAAGCTAGCAACAAGGTCATCATCAACAACCTAAAGAAGCGGCTGATAAAATCCAAAGGGAAGTGGGCTGAGGAATTACCCTACGTACTCTGGGCCGATCGTACCACCCCAAAGGGAGCCACCGGACAGACCCCGTTCTCACTGGTACACGACTGCGAGGCCGTTATTCCAGCCGAGGTCTTAGTCCCAACCGCAAGATATGGACTCGCTACCCCAGACAGCAACAGGCATGAACTAGAAGCTAATCTGGATACTATCCAGGAACTCAGAGAGGCTGCCCATGCTCGGATCGCGAAATACCAACAACAAGTGGCTAGGAGCTACAATAAAATTGTTCGAGTAAAGAGTTTTCAGCTTGGAGGCTGGGTGTTGCGAAAGGTTTTCCAGAACACCGCAGAAGCAAATCCCGTTTTCCAAGGCGTCTCCAAACGTCCATTCAACTTAAATGCAATTTTCGAAATTTGAAGTTTAAATTTTGAAATTGCATTTAGGGGTATTGTTGGACCCAGATTTTAGGCAAAGAAGCGTCAGCCCATAGTTAGGAAATCTTCAACGCATCTAGAGCTACGGAAGATCTTCGGGATTGGCTAAGTCGGTTGGAGGAAAGAGAATCCAAGATATGTTTGTTACAAGATAGATTCCTCTCAAGATTTTATCTGTTTTAAGATAAAAATAAGCAAAGATTTGTTAGTTATAGATAAGATCATATCTTTAATTAAGATAGAATATGCCCTAAGGAGCTATATAAATCGATGTAATCCTTAGGGGCAAAGGACGATCCATATACATAACTTCTGGTGATTTCTACATCAATACAAACACATTTTCGTTCATATTCTTCTCAGTTTATTCGATCAAGGCCCGATCTAGGTCAAAGTTTCGTCTTTGATAAATTTTGGCTCAAACAGTCTTGCTTCTGGCAAAGCTTCTACTTTGCTTGCTTCTCTCGCGCTTGCTTGCGCGAAGGCTTAGATTTTCGCTAGTTCAAAAGCATCCGTCAAAGCAAAAGATCTAATCCAATAGAAATCCTGCATATTGAGCGCAGTTGATATGCGGCTACGGCTAGGCGATCATGCCATATAAAACTTTTATATGTATAGAGAGATCCCTTAGATATACAGGTATAATAGATGTTTATGGATAGACAGACATTCCATGGATTCTTAGTTTTGGGGCTGAAAAGCTCGTCGATCCAAATGAATCATTCTTCTGCTCTCTCTTTGCCCCCCGCCCCGAAACTGACCCACGGCACATCGCCCATTCACTTCGCGCGCGGGAAGGCAACGAATTTCATTTCATGAGACCGCAGTGGAGTGGAGCAGCCGCGACACGAAGTTCCTTATCTTAGCTGGATCTCGCTGGTGCCACCTAAACGGTGGATAGGCGGCGGATGTGTGACGTTCGAAGTTGTCATTCGTGCACCTATCCCCAATGGAAGAATGAGTGATCCGTTCCCCTGCAGATCATGGCCTTACCACTCGGTCCCCGATGGCCAGCGGGGGATTCGGTATAGCAGCTCACGTTCGTTTGCGCTGCGCGTTCTCGCTGGACTGGACACGTGTTAGCTTTAGGAAGTATGGTTCCGAAAGTGACTTCGGTTCGCTAGTTCAGGGTCAACTCCTCGCTTTACGTTAGCGGACCTTCATGTCCGGCTGGGGCTCTGCGCTCTTTCTTTCTGTGTGGGACGATGTCGGGGAGAGAAGGGAATGCGTCGAGGCAGCGAACAACAACAACAACACTACTCTATTTTGGCTTTTCCCTCCATGAAATGAGCCCAGTGCATTGGACCGATGGATAAGAGAATTGAGATGGACCAAAAAGTGTCTGGGCGCTCTACGTACGATGTAGACTCCATCAGAAAGAAATCGATATGTATCTGATGGATCAAGAATAGATAGCTGTCTCATCAATAGAAAAAAATAGGCGGAGCGACCTTGAATTCTTATTCACGAATGAATTGGGAAAGCTAATAGAAAGATTCGATTCTTACTTCGTAGAGCCGGTGCTGCTTTTGCCTGCGCGTAGGGCCGTCCCCCACTCCCGTCCCAGGGTGCTAAGGGGCTTTTGTTTTTGGAACAGACAGCAGTGTTTTGCTGACGCCTTGAATTAAGCTTTTGTTGCGACATGCTATGTTTTCTCCCCCATTGCTAGTAGGTTGATTGGTCGCACGCCCGACACATATGTTTTGGCCCTGCGTTGTGTGTTCATAACTAAAAATAGGTGACCTAACGGCCGCCGCCCGACTAAAGATACCAATAGTCACAAAATTCATATGGGCTACTGAGGTGTAAGCAATGATCTTCTTAAGATCGATCTGTCTTGAAGTGGTCGAGGAAGTATATATTATAGCAATCGCGCTTAGAGTATAAATGAAAGGAGTGGAACGAAGTGTCGCTTCAGGAAACATGGGTATTGAAAATCTTAAAAACCCGTAAGTTCCCAATTTTAAGAGAATTCCTGCCAAGATGACGGATCCTACCATAGGTGCCTCTACATGAGCTTCGGGTAACCAAATATGAACTGGTACCATAGGCACTTTGACAGCGAAAGAGGCGAAAAAAGCAATCCATAAAAAGATTTGGCGCCGCTCACTAAATTCTGTGGTTAATGAGATTTATAAATCGGTGGTTCCTGTTTGGAGAAGAATCAACAAAATAGCTAATTGCATAAAAACATATCCAAGTAAAGTATAAAGGAAAAACTGATATGCTGCCTTGATCTTTCTTTGTCTCGAACCCCATACCCCTATAATAATGGTAGAGTATGGGGTGGCCCCAAAGCGGAATTGACCGGTGGTGGTTTGGTTGGTCGAAGCTCTAGTAGGTAGCCACTCCCTTCTCAGGGAACCGTACGTGAGACTTCCGCATCATACGGCTCCGTCCCGAGCTTCCGTCGTCGGCCCTTGTCATTAGATCACTATCTATGCATGTATTTTCAGCCTGGACTCTCGAATCTTTTGCTTTTTGGGTAGTGGCGAACAATGCTACTTGCGTTGCGGGAGATGCCCGCGAAATTGGCCCGGCCTGCTTCCCGCCGGAAAGAAGCGCTCACTAGCTAGCCGGACTAGTGAGGGGGCCCTATCTGGAGACATACTGAAACCCATGCCTTTCGAACCGGCCCGTCTTAAAAAAAATGGGCTCGTTGGGAAGAAAGATGGAGTACGGCCTGTAGAGCACATGTAACGCACAATCGGGTTGCTCACGCAGCGGATCTCTCTCTCTAGATATCTATGGATATAGAGAGATGTGAAAGTAATAGCCTTATGTTATGGCCGCTCCCCGACTTACGGCCTTTACGCTACTACTACTTTGATGTGAGCGGTTCAAATTGGTTTGATCTTTCCCAATCATCCTGGCCGTAACTTGTACGCAACACTTGTTACGAAGCATAAAGGTTTGGAACTCTTTTCATATCTGAATCTTAAGGACAAGACCTTACCCTATTCTAGAACCCTCTGCCGAGCTCTACCCTGCCCGCATTTCTTTTTTGAAGGGGGCCAAAGAAAAGAATGGCTCCACCTGATGCCAACAGTCTTTCTTCAAAATTCTACTGAACGGGTTGATCCTCCCCTTTGTTTTAGCAACATATCCTAAGGTCTCCTCGCCAAGAGCTCCCCGACGACGACAGAGGAAGCAACCCGCCTGCTGTGGCGGGGCAACTTTTTTGTTTCACAATAAGACCTGGACGATTGTCCCTACCCTCGGTAGCTTACGAGTTTACGTCCATCCCTGGTCGGGTACAGTTTCCTTTCGATTTCTTCCTTGTAGCCGTTACCTGAATTCGCGCAAGTGTGTCCACACCCTCCAAACTGACTTGACGAGGAATCCATTCTCGCGAACAAACACAACTCCTACACACACCTAGGAGCACCCCTTCCTGCATATTCATACAAGACCCGAGTAGGCGAGTCGAGGTCCTACAAGGTACCCACTGCTCAGAGTACCCTCCCCAAAAAGAAAACAAATGTGTTTGTCAGGTTCGGTTCTTCTTAGTTAAGTTGGGCGGGTTCGACTAGAAATGCTATGCTTACGCACAAGACTACCCCTCTTCCCGAAAGCTTCGCGGAGACTACTTTACGACGACGGATGACCGCCCGTAGGGGGTTTACTGCACAAGGCCCCTGCAGAGGAAAAGCTTTATCCTAGCGAATAGAAGATGCTCAGCTCCGCAGAACATAGGGATTGGCACGCTTTCGGGAAAAACATAGAATAGTAGAGGATCCAGCATGCAGAACACGGCGATCATTAGAAATTCACGAATTAGATCTGTTGTAATATACTCTTTCCCATAACTTCTCATACCAGACCAACCCACTAAAATGCAAATAGGGATCAGAAATGTGGTCAATATCACGAAGAATAAAGAGATACCATCTATACCCAAATAAAAATTGATGTTTTCATAAGGAAGCCATCGAAGGCTTTCCACAAATTGAGATTTGGCCGTAGAAGGATCAAATTGTATCCGAAGAACAGGAGAATACAAAAAAGTAATAAGAGAAGCGCACAGACCAATCAATCGTATCGATCGTATTCTTGAATTTGGAATGAAAAGAAGAGTAATTCTTCCTAGCACGGGACACAGAATAGGACCATTTAGATCAGAATAACATTCACAGAAATGTTCTAACATAGAGTCAAATCGAACATGGAAAAGATTAGTTGACAACAGTAAAAAGATGAGTGCCTAATTCCAATACAATAAAGGTCTATCAGTGCAAGTCAGCTGAACACCGTGATTGATGAGTGGGTAGGTAAGTTAGGTACACCTTGCCGTTTTTCAGCTAGCTTTCTTTGTTACGTCTATTCAGCTAGTAGGGCAGTAATAGGCCTCTAAGAAGCTTTCTAAAAAGCTTTTGGATTGGGAGTACGTACGCAAGGGCCCTGAGATAAGCCCATGAAACTAGGATGCAGATAATAAATCTGCTTCCAAATTAGAGGCCATTTTCTCGGCCAAAGATTTGAAATCTTCCCCCCGGAGCTGAGGATACTCAGCCAGAACCTCTCGGCGTGCACAGTATTTCTGAAGGTGCCGTTCCAGCAGAGCTAACAAGCTCTCCTTAGCAAGCATCCACTCATCATGGGAGGGCCCCGCCTCATCGCAGGACGCCCTTGGCATGTCAGAATGGCTGGATGATTCGGAGGGTGAGAAGGATTCCAAGAGGACTCCCTCATCAAAGGATCTCCAGTCCCTTTCCGAGGGATCGGTCCCGGACGTATCGATGCCGGGTTGCGGTACGTTCCCCATTGTGCTTGATGCTCCTGCCTCGGGTTTACTGCTAGCTTCGGCCACCTCGTCGGACTCGGAACCCGTCAAAAAATTATTCAACCATCGTTCGCCCAAGGAGCCGGTCAACGAAGCGGATTTAGACGGGGCCTCGCCGTTTTCTTCGATCTTATTGTTTGCGGAGAAAACGACGGAAAAATTCCCGAAGGTCCACTAGGGAAAGACCCCCCAGCCATTCCTCCTGATGAAGAGGGCAAGAATTGGGAAATAGCCCTGGATAGGTCCTCCATGAAGAGAAAGCCCTTATATATCAAGATCTTAGAAATCAGCAGAACAAATAGAACTCCCATAGTCCATATAAGGACTCGTACGCTTCTCGGTACCCTATTTACTAGTGGTAGAGAACTCAAAAGCAAAAGACACTGAGAACGAAAGTGAATAA
>OZ024722.1:20051654-20356654 GCA_964016875.1 Fallopia convolvulus | reverse complement strand
GGAGCCAAAAAAGACGTTGAAATCAGGTTCAAAACTTGGAATATCATGAGATACGAACTTTTGACTTTTAAGCTCAAATAGCCATTTTTCTGCCAAAAAACACGGGGTTGAGAAAACTTTTGACTAGCCATCCTTGTCCCATCCATGGACTTAAAGCGCTAATTGGATAAGCACGAAAATGAAAGCTCGGGAAGGAATTCAATATGGGCGACATCTTCCTCCTCAAGTCTGGAAGAAGGAAGAAAAACCAGTCAACCACAAGGAAGGAAGGACAAGAAGGAGGTATAGCTCAAGTTTCTTGCCTCTTCGCCAATCCAGTAGCGAGGTTTCAACGAGTTCTTTGTACGCGTGTAACGCCAGTGCCGATATCCCCTTCCACGACTAAGAAAGTTGGCAATGGGGATAGACCTGAAGCCTTCGCTTTTTCGGAATACGGGATAGTACGGTAGTAATGGGCAGAATAAGTGGGCTGGCTGGCGGGATAGAGGGAAAGAGAAGTAAGGATACACGATCGAAGACATCCACTGAGGAAATCCAAATTCTTCCTGGAGAAATCTTACAACACAAATTACTAAAAAAGGCAATTCGCCAAGCAAGAAAGAAAATCCATTCTTTGCTTTGATGAAGGAGGAAAAAGAAAGAAATAAAGAATCAAATGTTTTCGAGCCTTTGTAACACAACAAGGCCAGGAACAAGAATTTCATAAGAGAAGAGAGATGGGACCTTAGCTACGAGTTAGTCCCTCCGACGTCGAATGATCGATCCACTTGCTTTTTCTTTTCTTTGTCGAGATTTTTGTGATCTACAGTGTTTAAAGATCGAAAAAAGTGCTTGAATCTTTAAGTAAGTTAGTTGATCAAGGAACCTCCGCCCAGTAGAGCAACGTCCGAGAGACGAGTTCTCTAGTGTGGACCGAAAGGGGCTCGCGAAGCCGGTCACCAGTAGGCTAAAATCAGATCGTAATTTTACAGAATAGAATCTGTAAACGAGTGACGATTGAGTTACTAACAGCAGCGCATCGGCATTCTCCTTGAACTCTATCCTATTTTTGAATCATGGTATTTATTCTATTCATTTTTCGCCTTTGTATCGAAATGCAAAAACATATAGCGGTTTGGGGATCACATTGGTCTGACCCATTCGCGCTTTCGTTTTTGGTTTTTGAGTATCTTCATGATCTTAGCCATTGTGCTTTAACTGCCGCTTCTTCAGAAGCCGTTTCAGTAGAAAGTGTTTTTCATATACTTTCAATGGATGGGAATCATGAGTCCCACGATCAGGCTATGATCATTTTGAAGGCCCCCAGCCCCGGAGGCGCTGTCGAGGTTTTCGACATTCCAAACAGCCCCGGGGGACCCGTCGAGGTCGAAGGTTTTGAGTTCCAGGAGAGGAGAGTGGCCCCGCGGTTGATCTTTCCCATCCGTCTTCCTCTTCTCCTGCCACTGCCAAGAAAAAGGAAAGCTGGGAGGGTTGGGAACCGGACTGGAACCAATTCAAAAAAGACCAACCGCGCCTGGAACCTGAAACAAGGACCCTCCGCCTAAAGGGGGCTGGAAAGGAGCTGTACAAATACAACCCGCAAGAGGTTCTATATGAAGGGGCTTGTAAGAATATCCTTTGTGCCATAAAGGATATTTTGAAAGAGCTCCAGTTTCCATATGAAAACTCCTCTAATCCAAAAAAAATGTTAGATATTATCAAAAGCCACACAAATCCGTTAGGAAATTATGAAGAATGGCGTGGAATCGTATCTGAAATCGAAAAAAAATCAAACTTCGAGTCCTTTCTTTAGACAGGTTTTTGAGGAACTGAAAAAACACAAAAAAGTATGAAGTGTCTTTCTTTTCTTTTTTTTGGAATTCAGAGGGGAGTGCGGCGAACAGCCGATGAATAATAGGTACCCTCACCCTAGGCAGAGTTAGTGAGCCGTGTAATAGGCGCCCATTTCGCGCGGTTCGGGTGGCACTTGAGTCAGCCGCCGACGCCCGACATCGTCTTGACCCCTATCCAATTTTTGGGCCAATTCCCTCTTTGTACTACCAAAAAATGAGATTCTTGCCGAATCCAAGTTTACTGCTCCAACCATTACCGAACTAATACCTATTCTGTTTAGTACTTCAGGTGCTTCTGTTGCGTATAATCTAAATCCCATAGCGGATCAATTCCAACGAGCCTTTCAAACTAGTACTTTTTGTAACCGACTCTATAGCTTCTTCAATAAACGCTGGTTCTTCGATCAAGTTTTGAATGACTTTCTAGTCAGATCGTTCTTGCGTTTCGGATATGAAGTCTCATTTGAAGCTTTAGACAAAGGTGCTCTTGAGATATTGGGCCCTTATGGTATCTCGTACACATTCCGACGATTGGCCGAGCGAATAAGTCAACTTCAAAGTGGATTTGTTGTGCGAAGAGTGCGTTATGACCTGTGGCCGCCTCCCTGGTGGGGGCGGCTCCTCTGTTGTGGGTAAACGGGAAACCCGACTCTACGAACCCGAGGAAAGGCTGCACAGTAGCAGTAGGGGCGTTAAGACCGGAGCTTTTTGTAGTGCTAGCAAGAATGCAAGTGAAAAAATGAAATTCCCTAGGGAGTGAAGTGACTGAACGAGCCATGTTCCTAAAAGGAGTGACCATCTTTGTTTTCTTCCCATATCCCCTCCCCATGTACGGTTGGGCGCTAGCGCTTGACTAATAGAAAAGGTTAGGGGGTTGAGAAGAGCTTGTTGTCTACTTCGCGATCCTTCACTGCCTTGTTCTAAAACTTCCCTTATTTCGTCCGTCCATGAGGCTTTCTCTGAAAGAAAGGGGCGGCTATCTAGCGGGAGTCATTTCGGTTGTATGCCACGAGGTCCCTATGGACAAGGGGACAAGTGAATTATCGCTTTTGGGCGCAGGCAGCCTTCTACCATCCATCCCATTGCATTCTATCGTCTCCTATTGTACTGTACCGTATCAGACCAGATACATCTATTGAGTGAGAGAAAGATAGTGTAACTCATTATATATTCTTCATTTTTTTATTGATAGGGATCCCCATTCATTCCTAGATTCCCTTCACTATGGATTGATTGTCCCAACCTAACTAGATGGTAGTGGTCTAGAGAGCGCAATCGCTAGAGCACGGGAGAATGAAAAGTAATGATTTCAGGAAGAGCAGCCAGACGGACTACTATAGTGAGTCTAGTGACTACTAGAGTAGAGTTAAGTTAAAAGGTATAGTATAACTGCCTTTTCGAGCGAGCCTCTAGGATCTCCTGTAAACCCCCATGATGTGGTAAAAAAATGGAGGATATTAGGGGAAGCAGTGAGTGGAGATTCTCCTGCAAAGAGCCGGATGAGGGGAGACCTTCACGTCCGGCTCGGAGGGCGGGGATATCCCGACCCTACTATCATTATGCCTTTGCAATGTTACTTGGTTCAACTCTATTTGTGACCTTTTCTCGTATGTGGGACTTTCTATCTTCTTGGGTAGATAATCGCTCGTCTTTCATTTGGATAGTGAGTCGTTTTCATAATAATAAGTCAAGTCAAGAATAATAATCGAACTGGAGGAGTGAAAGCCACTCGACTGTAAGGAGAGGAGCGAACAGCCGGGATCGCTTGGTAAGCAAGCAACCTGGCGCCAACTCCCTGTTCTTTATCTTCTTTCTTTTTTAGTTTAATGACCGTTCATCAAAACAATTGTCCAAGATTGCTAGATCGAGCACGCGACGCGCATAGTCTTAAGCCCAAGAAGGGGTTGTATCCTTTTTTTAAACTAGTCTTAAGGGACTTGCTTCAACAAGCCATCACCCAACAAAAAAAAGGTCTTGGAATAGACTTATAGAAAACAACTGCTTTTCCGTTAGCGAGTACAGTTCAAGCGGAACTGAGACTTGAACCTGAGACTCAAGGTCAAGTGCCTACGTAACTATCCGATCCGGTAAGTGAAAGTAAGAAGGCGTGTGGAAGGCAACTCTGTTTAGCCAGCAAGCATAGGCAAGAAATCCCCGCGGGGAACTTACTATTAATGCTAATCCATTAGTTCTAGCTCGAAGTTTGCCCTTAGTTCTAGCTCGAAGTTTGCCCTTAGTTGTCTCGAAGTTAGCTGCTTGGCATGAGTAGCTTGGCTTGCTCATGCGGGGCTTTGGAAAGAAAGTAACCAGGGAATTCATATACTAATCTTCTAATCCATCTCGAGAAGTTTTTTGTTTAAAAGTAGATCGGGAGTTCAAGCAGATGTGAAATTAGGGTGAGGTTTACTATTCTAGTCTACAGGGCACTTAGCTAAACGAAATCCTGAGTATCGACTTGTTAGTCTCGATGTGTAGCTGCCGTTAAAAGGCTATAAGTAACGGCATTCTTAGTTAAGATAACAGGATTCAAGCTTGCTTGTGTGTACGTGTTTGTTATAAGTAGATGTAGATGTGAAGGTGCCTAAGGAACCGCCCTAACCCCCTTAAATACGTTGTTAGAGGCGTTGGCTATTCGTAGATCTGTTATACAGGCGATTTAGCTACTTTAAACCCTTGGACAGCTATCCTTGGCATGCGTGCTACTGGCCCGCCTACTGAACTCCTACCAAGCATTCTCTCTTTACTCGCCTAAGGGTGCACCAAGAAAGATTGCTACAACGACAAAAGGAGTATATACACCCACAAATCGTAGACCGGAACTGCCCTCGCCTACCTGCACTGATTTCCTTGCCTTACGAAAAGCATTTCAAAAGTTGCATTTTCCCGTGTTTTTTTCTTGAAAAAAGGACCACTACTAAGGGAGAGGCGTACAGATGAGAAAGTAGGTGTCACGTGTACTAATAGCGGAGAATATGCCACGACAAAACGAGTATATACATCCCAGTCTTTCGCGACACTTCAGGTTTACTTCTTTTGTTAGGTCTCGACTTCTTCGCTATGATCTTCCTAGTAGTTTATATAGGAGCTATAGCCGTTTCATTCCTATTCGTTGTTATGATGTTCCATATTCAAATAGCGGAGATTCACGAAGAAGTATTGCGTTATTTACCAGTGAGTGGCATTATTGGACTGATCTTTTGGTGGGAAATGTTCTTCATTTTAGATAATGAAAGCATTCCATTACTACCAACCCAAAGAAATACGACCTCTCTCAGATATACGGTTTATGCCGGAAAGGTACGAAGTTGGACTAATTTGGAAACATTGGGCAATTTACTTTATACATACTATTTTGTCTGGTTTTTAGTTTCTAGTCTTATTTTATTATTGCACGGTTCAGAGAGCACTTGTGTATGTGATGCAAGTGAACGTGTACGAAAAAGTTGTATCTAGGGCGAGTTCTTTGTTCCGTCGTCGACCCTATCTATGTTTCTACGATGGCCCAAGAACACACTCATTCTTCAGCCGTAGAGAGACTTTTGAATTGCGAGGTACCATTACGAGCTCAATATATACGAGTGTTATTCCGTGAAATAACTCGAATTTCAAATCATTCACTTGCTTTAACTACTCATGCTATGGATGTGGGAGCATTAACTCCATCCATGTGGGCTTCTGAGGAGCGAGAGAAATTGTTGGAATTCTATGAAAGAGTCCCGGGAGCCAGGATGCATGCCAGTTTCATACGACCAGGTGGAGTGGCACAAGATCTGCCTCTTGGATTATGTCGAGATATTGATTCCTCCACACAACAATTTGCTTCTCGTATCGACGAATTAGAAGAGATGTCAACCGACAACTGTATCTGGAAACAACGATTAGTGGATATTGGTACTGTCACTGCACAACAAGCAAAGGATTGGGGATTCAGTGGTGTAATGTTAAGAGGTCGTGCGACATGAAGACATTGATAGCAATATGGGTGAAGTTCCCATCAGGCAACAACGGTTCTGCCTGACCCTAATTAAGCATGCATCTTATGTCAGTGAAGACTTAGTGTGAAGCCTTAGAGCTTACGTTAGAAGAAGGTCCGGGGCTAGGGTGAGCTGAGGGGGGACAACATAAGTGAGCGAATGTGTGTGAGCCCAGTCAAACATGACTATTCTACGCGGGGATATACTTTTCCCCCTAAAAGCATTGTCCATGGAAAAGTTGCGCCAGCTATATATGAATTAGAGAAAGAGGTCACAAAGGTGAAAAACGCACGCGGGACAAGAGAGCTTGAAGGGGTCACCCAAGTGATGAATTCATCCTGGATAGCATAAGATATTATGCAATCTCTATCACAGCATTGAAACTTTTTATTTTATCCTTGACAGATTCTAAAATTCTGAATGCGGAGAAAGCGGAGTCTAATTCATCAAAAAGGATGGGATGTCGCACTTCCATGATGAAGTTTTTGGTGGAACTCTGTTTACTAACTCGAGGTCGAAAATGGCTATTGATGGAAGAACCACACCACTTATTAATGGAGGGCTTGCACCTTCCGTCCCTTCTATATATGGGAATAGAGATCCGGCGGTAGGAGAATACAGTAGCTCATAGAGCGAAAATCCCTGATCCCCCTTACCATAACACAGCAAACACAACTCAATTCTCTACCTTCTGCACCACACGATTTGGTTAGTTTAGAAGAAAGCCCGACTTAATCATAGAGAAGAGAATTCGCCACTGCATCTCCTGTTGGTGGTCGCCGTCCCTGCCCCATGGTTCAAACCTTTGTGCACAGCTCTTCCCCTTTCTAGTGGAGTTTCGCCTCTTTCCTTGGCCTTCTTTTTTTTTTAGCTTCTTGTAATCAAGTGCGAATCAAATGAACCTCCACCCTATTCCTATCTATGGGCCTGTACCTAAACTCTGAAAGCGAGAACTTCTATTGTCGTCCCACATTCCGAAATGAAAGAAAGCGGTAACTCTAATTTTGTTTATCTTCTTTACAGTAGAGCCACTCCTCTTCCTCTCCTTTAAGTCGAGCGATTTCATACCTCTCGCTTTCAGAGGACAGACCGAGAAAATTAGTACACGTGACACCTACTTTCTCATCTGTACGCCTCTCCCTTAGTAGTGGTCCATTTTTCAAGAAAAAAACACGGGAAAATGCAACTTTTGAAATGCTTTTCGTAAGGCAAGGAAGTCAGTGCAGGTAGGCGAGGGCAGTTCCGGTCTACGATTTGTGGGTGTATATACTCCTTTTATAGTTGTAGCAATCTTTCTTAGTGCACCCTTAGGCGAGTAAAGAGAGAATGCTTGGTAGGAGTTCAGTAGGCGGGCCAATAGCACGCATGCCAAGGATAGCTGTCCAAGGGTTGAAAGTAGCTAAATCGCCTGTATAACAGATCTACGAATAGCCAACGCCTCTAACAACGTATTTAAGGGGGTTAGGGCGGTTCCTTAGGCACCTTCACATCTACATCTACTTATAACAAGCACGTACACACAAGCAAGCTTGAATCCTGTTATCTTAACTGAGAATTCCGTTACTTATAGCCTTTTAACGGTAGCTACACATCGAGACTAACAAGTCGATACTCAG
Organism: Fallopia convolvulus; assembly: GCA_964016875.1. NCBI lineage: Eukaryota > Viridiplantae > Streptophyta > Magnoliopsida > Caryophyllales > Polygonaceae > Fallopia > Fallopia convolvulus. The sequence continues at coordinate 20,349,232 of OZ024722.1, read as the reverse complement.
GATTTCGTTTAGCTAAGTGCCCTGTAGACTAGAATAGTAAACCTCACCCTAATTTCACATCTGCTTGAACTCCCGATCTACTTTTAAACAAAAAACTTCTCGAGCTGGATTAGAAGATTAGTATATGAATTCCCTGGTTACTTTCTTTCCAAAGCCCCGCATGAGCAAGCCAAGCTACTCATGCCATGCAGCTAACTTCGAGACAACTAAGGGCAAACTTCGAGCTAGAACTAATGGATTAGCATTAATAGTAAGTTCCTTGCGGGGATTTCTTGCCTATGCTTGTTGGCTAAACAGAGTTGCCTTCCACACACCTTCTTACTTTCACTTACCGGACCGGATAGTTACGTAGGCACTTGACCTTGAGTCTCAGGTTCAAGTCTCAGTTCCGCTTGAACTGTACTCGCTAACGAAAAAGCAGTTGTTTTCTATAAGTCGATTCCAAGACCTTTTTTTCGTTGGGTGATGGCTTGTTGAAGCCACTCCCTTAAGACTAGTTTAAAAAAAGGATACAACCCCTTCTTGGGCTTAAGACTATGCGCGTCGCGTGCTCGATCTAGCAATCTTGGACAATTGTTTTGATGAACGGTCATTAAACTAAAAAAGAAAGAAGAGAAAGAACAGGGAGTTGGCGCCAGGTTGCTTGCTTACCAAGCGATCCCGGCTTTTCGCTCCTCTCCTTACAGTGGAGTGGCTTTCACTCCTCCAGTTCGATTATTATTCTTGACTTGACTTATTATTATAAAAACGACTTACTATCCAAATGAAAGACGAGCGATTATCTACCCAAGAAGATAGAAAGTCCCACATACGAGAAAAGGTCACAAATAGAGTTGAACCAAGTAACATTGCAAAGGCATAACGATAGTAGGGTCGGGATATCCCCGCCCTCCGAACCGGACGTGAAGGTGTCCCCTCATCTGTAACACCCCTATTTTACAACATTGGGTATTACCGCCAGTGACCTCGGACTTTACCGTCCAAAGTCACCCAAGGCTTTTAGAATGATATAGAACAATAATAATGCGGAAATAAACATAATTTATCAAATAGAAAGGGTGCTCCCGAAGGAGACTTTGTTTGTACAAAACATCTTACATTGCTTTTCAAACATAAGGTTGTTCGGAATTGAAATGCAAAACCACTTGTCCTTGAAATATTACTTTTAAACTTCAAAAGGTTCATTAAAGAGCTTAAAGTATTATTTTCCCCACCAAGAATATTTTATTAATAATATTCTCTTAATAGAATCTTTTTTTAATTATATAAACCATATTAAATAAAGATAGAATAATTATAATCTACTCTCTTGGAAATTTCCATAATTAGGACTTTCTATTTACTTTATAAAGTAACTTCCTAAAACTTACATATATTAAATTAATCTCATTTATTTTACTCCCATATTTCTTTTTATCTCATATAGCTTATACAATTTATGATCATGGCTTATAAATATCTCACTTTATACTTATAGTTCATCATTATAAGATCTTAGGTTATAAAATAATATCTTTTCTATATCTTACAATATCTTTTCATGCAAGCCATCCTTTATCTCTTAGCCATATTAATAACATAATATATATATTATCTCATTACTATGACTTCCATATTTTTATTATTAGAAGCTTATATCTATAGATATCTCTACACCTAGAGACATGTTAAACTAATATTTTATTAAATGATAACTTTAGTAATATAACCATCATTTATATTCATATAGCTTTTGAAGACCAAGGTTTAACATTATTCAAATTATTAAATACTCATTAACTTGAATTTAATATTTCATTTAAATTAATTTATAATTCTTTTATCCACTTAAGGTCATAAACTTATAACCTTACCATTATTAGGAAATGATAAATTAAATACAACCTATTAAAAATATACTTTCCATATTTATATTTCCAAATGATTATAAAACATTCTTATGATATAGAAGGTCCATAATGCCCTTATCATATTATATCTTTTATGACTAGTGTATATTATTTTTTTTTATTATATTATTTTCATCTTATCATAAACTCTTTTTAAAGACTTGCAACTCCTTCTTATGATATAAAAGGTATTAAGATAATATATTAATATATTTATTCTAGTCATTTACTTACATAGTAAGTTTCCAATATTATGTTAAAAGTAATTATATCATGCTTTCCATATAATATTATCAAGGGAAAATCCTTATCTTATTAAAAAGGGTTTTTCATGTCATAAGATTTATAAATATTTTGTTTGTACAAATATTGATAGTATATCTTTTCTCAACAACAAATATCTTTTATATTCCATACTTTAACTAAATAATATATCTTATTAGTCACGTATAAAGATAGTGATGAAAAGTCCATTATCTTATTTTAAGAAATTCTTATGTCATAAGGTTTATCTTTATAATAGAATAACATGCATGATAATATTTTATAAATGTATAAGGAAGATAATAACTTTGATTTATCTTGTTCTAACTAACAAGATCTTCTATCTATATTTTAATTGGGTTATTATTATAAAATCCATTATTAATTCTAAATGGCATTAGATCTCATGAATACACAAACAAGTTAATATATATATATATATATATTTATATTTATATTTTAAATTCAGCATTTATATGTTCCAAAGTCGTTTATATTATTCTTATAATCTATTTAATGTCTTGCTAAATTTATTCTCTCCTAACAAACCTTATTTTATTTATTATACAACATTTCTTTATTCTCTTTCTCTTAGAGAGAGTACGATAATAACCCAAATAATAATATTCTCTTTCTCTTTGATTTATTCTCTTTCTCTTAGTGAGGTCTTATATTATTTTTATAAAATTTTATATTTAACCAACTATGCATGGAAAGAGAATTTAATCATATAAATTCCTTTTAAACCACATGCAAGATTTATTCAATTTAATTAAATAAATATTATATATGTGTGGAAAATATTTCATAAAGAAATATAGAATAATATACGAGTCGGGAAAATATACCGAACGTAACGAGGCGGGATTTGGGCTCGGGAATCGAGACGGAACGGAAATGAGCTTGCTTCCCCCTTTCTCCTAAAATGGGTAATAAACTGATTTTAATTGGTATTTTGGGCCTCATAAATCAGCCCAAGTTTAATTAAAATTACCCAACTAGAATTAGGCCCACTCCTACCTTCTACCTTCTTCCTCCTTCTAATTTTTTTCACGTACAATTGAGGCACCAGGGAGAAGGACGAACGACTAATGGTGGCGCACAACCAGACCGGCGGTAGGCGGCCCTGGGCGGCTCCGGCGGACGACGGGTGGCGCACGCGCGGGAGGGAGGCGTCCGGCCGGTGCTTGATGGTGGTCGGAGGTGGAAATGGCCAACAACTAGGGTTTTGTGATTTTTTTTTTAATAAAAATGAGATTTGGGAAAAATTCAATTTGGGACCTCTAGGCTTGAATTATGAACGAGGTTATGAAGAAGAAGGAGAGGAAATTTCTTGTGCATCTCTCCTTTGCTCTAACCCCCTTTAAATAGTGAAAATTTGGAGCTTTGAGGCTCCGCCCATGGTGAGGTGGAGGAAACTTGTTCAAGTGAAGAAACTTTGATTGGATGAAGGGGTGGTGGTGCATGGAAAATTGATTGGAGGAAGAGGAGGTGAAGATGGAGAAGGATTGGATGTAGAGAAGGGTGGATTTGATGCACGTCAATCAATCAGACTTCTTTGACTCTTGAAGAGGAAGAAGAAGAAGAGAATAGTTTAAAATTAAAAGAGTTGTACTTTGGGTAGATGAAATTGAGTTAGCCTAGTGGAATTGAGAGTTTGTGTTTGTGAAAGGTGCAAGAGGTCTCGGGTTCGAGTCTCCTTCTTGACACCTTTTTATTTGCCTTGTTTCTTATTTTTACTTGCTTGTAATATGACTTTAAACAAAATTTCGAAATTAATATGAACCATCTTTATTTTTATTTTTCATTTGTCACTTTGATAAACTTTTATAACATTTTTATAGTTTATTACGAAAAGTATAAGAATATTTAAACTCTCTATTTAAGAGAAAAATATTTAATTAAGTATCCGATTTACTTAATATATTTAATAAAATTCTTAATTGTTATTGTATTAAACTTTTATAACATTTCATAATATAATATGAAATTATAAAGATTCTTAAATTCTCTATTTTAGAGAAAAAAAAAATTTATTGGGATAAATATCGTTTTATTTTATTTAGAATTTTAGCGGATATTACAATAGTACCCCCTTAAAACTTAGGGCGGTACAAGGTTAGGACGGAAAGTAGCTACTACCACTCACGACTTGTGCGTAAACAATAAAGGGTCTAGTACCCCCTTAAAGGACATTTCGTTCTTTAGTTAAGATGACTGTACAAGTAGAAGAATTATTATTGTACATTTATCTTAAGGAATCGTTAAGTTAGAAATCCTTAGGAAGATTCCCACATTTGAACTTATGTGGTTTAATTGGAATCAAGGGGTAGGATTGGGAATCCGATTGGTCTGGCTAGCGAAGTAGGCGGGGTCAAGCGGTTTTATCCAAAAGCTTGGGTCAAACCTACGGAAGTTTTGGGTTGACCTTCCCGGAAATAAAAGTTGGACAGTTTATAGATCAAGCATCCAAACTGAAACGAGCTCTTTAAGTGTTTCTAGGGAGCGAGTAAGAAAATGACTAATCCATTCTATACTTCTCGAATGGAGGCATTGCGGAAGAATTCTTTTAAGATGGATATACGATATCTGACGATATGGAAAAGAAGTTTGAATATGCAAGGGTCATGCCTTGGAAAGAGAATTTCGAGTTACGATTTCTAAAGAAGTTACTACTGGGATAGGGGATGGTTATTTTCCAAGAGGGAGTAACCATCGATACGATGTTGTATTCGATTATATATTATACTATCGAGAAGTGGTTCGAGCGTCCCTTTATATTATATTATACAATATTTATCAAAAATGTAGTTTTTCGTAAGCAAGTTTAAACTCGAGGGACTACGTGGTTTCATTCCACCGATGTGATCAGTACCGGGGAGCGATTTCCAACATAATCGCCTAAAGTGTATATCTTCATAGGAATAAGACCTGGAATTCTTCCTCAACCACGTGGCCAAGGTGGGAGGTAAAAGTCCATTCTTATTCACCACCATGAATCTATATTGAAACTTTTGATTTTATAGCTTACAATTTTGTTATGGTATAAAGAGTAATATTTTGGGGCGAACTTAGTACTACAATGAATATGTCATAAATTTAAATCAGGGTTTAGCTCGAACTTTCTCTTATATTAAGCTAACGATGGAACACGGTCTTTGGTTTGATATGCGAGGATATAATATGATAACCATAATCATAATATAGATTTCAAAATGAGACACTCTCACGAGGAAGAGTGTCACCGGAATGGTTCGCCATTAGCATTTACTGTTGCGATACAAAAGTGCCTTAAGGGCAAAACTAATAAGATTACGAGTATTAAACTGGGATAAGAAGGAGGATCCAACTATTCCTTTTGAACATCTGATGCAAAAGATTTGTCACTGTGGTGTATCTCCTAGAACTATTGATCTTGGCGCTGGAATGTAATCGACCCCTTTCTTTCATTCAGAGCTGTAGATCGCACAGAAGCAGTTCCCGTCATTCCGTTGGAAAACTAAGGGTATTGGGAGACTGTGTTGGGGCTAGTCGATCCTGACTTATTTGTTGGTTGCCTACAGAATTGGCGGTGATGTCCGTCCTTTCCACAGTTGAAGCACTTCATAGGGTTCTTGGTACAGTTTCGGTTGAGGTGTCCCGTTTCTTTGCAGTTGTGACAGACTATAGAGCCCTTCTTGGTTTTCGAGCCTTGGAATGATTTAGCCTTAGTTGTATCGGACCCAGTCTTGCTCTTCTTTGACCAGCCTGAACTTTGTGAAGAGCCTGGCCTCTTAAATTTGCCATTCTCCTTTTCATGAGGTTGTCCCCAATCTTCTACCCTTGGTGTGGATTTCTCGAGCAAGGATTTTTCCATGTGGGCCGCATCCACGTATTCTCCCAACGTCGTGCACTTGTGATAACTCATCAGAATTTTAATTTCTGGGCTCAGTAATTCATGGAACCGTTGAATTCTCTCTGCCTTGGTGGGGGCTTTCTTTGTGGTATCTTCTACTTGGGGTTGAAGCTTTGTTATCTTAGGTATGCTTGGCCCACCAAACTTTTGGTAAGGAACCTTGTAAAACTTCTCTTTTCCCCAAATTGTCCAGAAGTGATCCAACATCTTCGCTTTGAACATTGCCCAGTTCAACCATGGTTGTTCCGACAAGTTTGAACTTTCCCACCATTTTCGTGCTTCTCCCCTTAGCTGAAGGGAGGAAAGGTGCACCTTTTCCACTTCTTTGCACTCAAGCGTGCTTAGGAGGCGCTCCATTTGTAAGAACCATCTGACTATCTCGGGGGTTTCTCCCGTACCGTCATAAATATCTGTCTTCAATAAGGAAAAAGTGTTTAGGTTCTTGTCACACTCTGAGCAAATTATTGATGAAGAAGTCTGAACGATATTATCCTTTGTATTGGTAGTTTGATCTCCTCCCGCTATCTTCTTCATGTAGGGCAATGTTGTTGGAACCATATCATGAGTGAATTGTTCCCTATGGACTCTTGCAGCTTCGATCCTTAAAGGGCCACTTTCCTCCGTCCATGGCGGCCAAGGGACGTGTTGAAGTGGGTCTTCTTGATTTTGACCAGAGCGCTTAGACCCTTCATCATTTTCCTGAGGCGGATTGTAAACAAATGTGCTCCTATTGCTGTTTTCGTTAGCGTTTGCCATCTTTTAACGCTGAGATTCTGATGTTCTTCTAATGTCTACAAGGAAGGGATGGTTAACAAGGTGCAAGAGGACCATCCGAACTAATAATGGAAAACAAAGGTTGGAATAAATAACGTCGAGTATGGAGGAGTTACTACTTTAATTGAGACGAAACGGAAAACGTGCCCACAAGTTGTCTAAATAATGAAGCGACTTTATGGCCCACTAGGCCTACAGGGCAACTTAGCGAATTTATGGTCTACGTCCAAAATATCTTGGTCCTAGCAACTTCTTTTCTAACTTCGTCTATCATCGTGTTGACTCATCGAAAAGGAGGCGAAGAAAAGTCCATGACGTGGCTTTCACATAGCTTTAACATTGTTGGTTGAGTAAATCCTAACTACTTGTCGGTACGTCGGATTAATATATCTTTCATTGGTCGGAATTCTCTACCATTCCTTTATTGCTAGATCATTGCTTGTCCCTCACGTACCTCTCGATAATCTGTTTCGAGACCTGGTTAAGTGGAGACATGTTAGATCTTTAGCCGACTAAGCCTTCCTTGGTGTCCTCTTTGGAAATTTCTATCTTCCCTTGAGTCACTGGCTCAGTACGTTTGGCTCTAGTGAGTACCATTTCTGTAGAGGAGAAGAAGGCGTTTTTATAGAATATCCTTTGATTCTATAAGGTGAAGACATGTTGAAGGAAGTTAAGGCATTGTTTATAAAAATCACATATAAAATGTTTACTTTAAGACTTTTCATTTTCTTGGCCCTATTAAGGAGTCTAGGAAATTTCTTTTGAACATGTTACTTAAGACGGGAAATCCTTGCTTTACCAACAAGTTTACTAAGGTAAAAGTTAAGTTTACCAAAAAAAAAAATTATATCGAAAATGTCTAGAGTTTAAAAGTTGAAACACTTATACTACTTAAGTTTTTAAGAAATAAGTGTTGAGATTACTAATAAGTTCCCTGGTGTGAAGATGCGAGTATTTTATAAATTTCTAATGAAGAGTTTAGAATTCTATATGAATTGGAAATGTTCATACGACTTAAGTTTTCGAAGGATAGAAAGGGAATTTTATAAAAACGTTAGTTCTAGAACTAGGTACTTGGTATCTAAAGTTTCAAGCATTTTTAAGAGGTTTTTTCTTAGCTAAGAAGATTCAAGAGAGAAAGTTATTAATCCTAAGTTTTCTTCAAGGAATATAGAAGGAAATTTTTCTATGTTTGAAAGTTTTAAATAGCGGAAGTAAAAGTTAAGGTTTTAAAAGTTCTCGGTTTTCAAAAATTTTCGGTTTTAAAACTTTTCGGTTTTAAAACAAAAACGTTTAGCTCTGATACCACAATTGTAACACCCCTATTTTACAACATTGGGTATTACCGCCAGTGACCTCGGACTTTACCGTCCAAAGTCACCCAAGGCTTTTAGAATGATATAGAACAATAATAATGCGGAAATAAACATAATTTATGAAATAGAAAGGGTGCTCCCGAAGGAGACTTTGTTTGTACAAAACATCTTACATTGCTTTTCAAACATAAGGTTGTTCGGAATTGAAATGCAAAACCACTTGTCCTTGAAATATAATAAACTTAAAGCAAAATGACATGAAAGGTACATCTTGAAAATCCTTGTTCTTCCTTCGTCTTCACTTCACGCCTTGTTGGGATTCCTAGATTCTGACATAATTCGCGAGGGGCGATAAAATGCCAGGCAAATATGCGGAAAAGAAGAATTAGTCTAAGAGACTAAGCAAGCGGGAATGGAACTTCCCGAGGGTATTTCGGTAATTTCAATTATTGTCGAAGGAGATAATAAGGTTGTGTTTACGATGGGCTATACGATAGGGCTTGTTTATGTGGAGCTTTAGTGGTTCAAAGGAGAGTATATCTTAGACGAAGATAACTCGATAAGCGATAGAAGAGCTACTATATTGTAGACTTCTTTAGGATTTCGAAAGTATGTTGGGAACGTTTATTACTTCATACAAGTGAAAACCTCTCGCGCCCTGAGCGGACCGAGAGCCGGATCGATCATTGAGACCGGTCCGGTTTTGGTATCTTAAATGTGCATTAGCACTTATCTTATATAGTGACGAAATATATTCGACTTTGTTAATGATTTTTAATAGAGAGTGGTGGGACACGGATAATCCGAGCCACCCGAGGGAGAACTTCAATTCCCCGGCACTTAGCTAGAGTGCGCACAATCCCTCCTTGCAATCGGAGCGGATGGAGATCATGATCCCGAAAGTCGTATGGACGTACGACTTAGTAAGGTTATATAGAGGCGTTGGCTATTCCACGCCCCTTTCTAGTTCATTCAAAGTAAATCTCTGAGCGAGACCACAAGCAATCAGGGTAATAACCACACTAGCATATATAACCCTATTACAAGAATATAAAGCAACTATGCTAACAATGGGTCGTTATATCTAGCATTCGATATTTCCTAGGTTCATTTAATTACTTAAGCATACAAGTTGTTCCCAACATCGAGAATTTTTACGGAATGAAATATAAAGGTTGCAAGGGGAAATTCCACTTGCCTTAGCTTTTGCGAGTTCTAACAATCGAGCTTTGACGGAAATATGTGATTCACGACTTCGAGCAAGAATCCCGACCTAACGACACGGAATTTACGAACGATCTTAATTTACGAATTTCCTTTAAAGCTTGGATTTTCTCTTGTATACTTTATACAAGAGAAATGGAATTCTAAATTATTATGATAATAATTTAGGTGATTATTTTAAAATAATAATATTCCTTTATTATTATTTTAATTCTTGTAATATCCTTTTTATTCCTTAAAAATCCTTATTCAATTTATTAAAATAATTTCCTTTAATTTCACTTGTTAACTTCTTAATATAATTAAGCAAGTATAAATTCCATAAAAATATATGATAACATACTTTACCTAAAAAGGTATTTTTACATTTACATATTCTCCTTAAAATTATAAAGAACCTATTTTAATCTTTTTACAAACTTATCTTAATTAAAATATTACTTTTAAACTTCAAAAGGTTCATTAAAGAGCTTAAAGTATTATTTTCCTCACCAAGAATATTTTATTAATAATATTATCTTAATAGAATATTTTTTTAATTATATAAACCATATTAAATAAAGATAGAATAATTATAATCTACTCTCTTGGAAATTTCCATAATTAGGACTTTCTATTTACTTTATAAAGTAACTTCCTAAAACTTACATATATTAAATTAATCTCATTTATTTTACTCCCATATTTCTTTTTATCTCATATAGCTTATACAATTTATGATCATGACTTATAAATATCTCACTTTATACTTATAGTTCATCATTATAAGATCTTAGGTTATAAAATAATATCTTTTCTATATCTTACAATATCTTTTCATGCAAGGCATCCTTTATCTCTTAGCCATATTAATAACATAATATATATATTATCTCATTGCTATCACTTCCATATTTTTATTATTAGAAGCTTATATCTATAGATATCTCTACACCTAGAGACATGTTAAACTAATATTTTATTAAATGATAACTTTAGTAATATAACCATCATTTATATTCATATAGCTTTTGAAGACCAAGATTTAACATTATTCAAATTATTAAATACTCATTAACTTGAATTTAATATTTCATTTAAATTAATTTATAATTCTTTTATCCACTTAAGGTCATAAACTTATAACCTTATCATTATTAGGAAATTCTTTTATTATTCAAAGCATGGAAGTTGATAAATTAAATACAACCTATTAAAAATATACTTTCCATATTTATATTTCCAAATGATTATAAAACATTCTTATGATATAGAAGGTCCATAATGCCCTTATCATACTATATCTTTTATGACTAGTGTACATTATTTTTTTTATTATATTATTTTCATCTTATCATAAACTCTTTTTAAAGACTTGCAACTCCTTCTTATGATATAAAAGGTATAAGAAAAAAAGAGTCACGTGCGAATGGCCGCCTGGGTGAGAAATAAGAATAAATCTCGATCGTTCATTCCAAAAAATTAACGTCCCTGATTAAACATTCATTAAAAAAAATAAAATACGGCACGGGCGAATTTTTCCTGTATTATTCGCGTATTATTCGCGTTTTTATGAGACGCGCCCAGTTTGTTCATCAGAAATAGCGATTTGTTCATCAATATTCACCAATTGTTCATCAATACTAACTAATTGTGCATTGAGTTTTTGATAACATTGTTCATTGATTTCGAACTTTTTTTATTTTTATTTTTATTTTTTAACCTTATTTATGTGTAGGAATACAATATTATGTGGGTTTTTTATGCACATATAATTAGTTTTGATATACTCATATTTGTTCATTGATATACTCGTATTTGTTCATTGATATACCCCTATTTGTTCATTGATATACCCATGGTATACCATTATTTGTTCATTAGTATACTTCTTTTTTGTTCATTGGTATACCATTATTTGTTCATTGATATACCCTATTTATTCATGGATATACCCTTATTTGTTCATGGATATAACCTTATTTGTTCATTATTATACCCTTATGTTTTAGGTGTGCTTGTGCCTTATTTAGCTATGAACAAATTGGTATACCATTATTTGTTCATTAATATACCCTATTTGTTCATGGATATACCCTTATTTGTTCATGGATATAACCTTATTTGTTCATTATTATACCCTTATGTTTTAGGTGTGCTTGTGCCTTATTTAGCTATGAACAAATTGATGTTATTAATGAACAAATACGCATATAGTAATGAACAAATTGAGGTTAATAGTGAACAAATATGCATCTAGTAATGAACAATTATATGAAAAAGGCAATGAACAGATATGCATAAACCAGTGAACAAATTGATATTACTAATGAACAAATATGCACAAACTGATGAACAAATATGCACAAACCGATGAACAAATATTTTCGTTTTTTATGAACAAAATCACAATGTTGATGAACATATTGCATGTAATTTTGATACACATTTGTTCATTTTTTATGTACAAACAATAGATTTTTGATGCACAAGCAATAGTTTATTTATGCACAAAATCACAGTTTTGATGAACAAATCCACATTATTGATGAACAAATCCACAATACTGATGAACAATCTGGGCGCGTGTCCTATTTCCGTTTTTTTCAAAAATACGCGAATAATTCGCCAATAATTTGCCCGTGCCGTTTTTTTCCCCTTTTTAAGTGAAATGATCAGCGCCTTTAATTTTTCTTGATCCAACGGCTTTTGTTCTTTCTTATTTCGCACTTGGGCGCCCATTCGCACCTGAACCGGACTCTTAAGATAATATATTAATATATTTATTCTAGTCATTTACTTGCATAGTAAGTTTCCAATATTATGTTAAAAGTAATTATATCATACTTTCCATATAATATTATCAAGGGAAAATCCTTATCTTATTAAAAAGGGTTCTTCATGTCATAAGATTTATAAATATTTTATTTGTACAAATATTGATAGTATATCTTTTCTCAACAACAAATATCTTTTATATTCCATACTTTAACTAAATAATATATCTTATTAGTCACGTATAAAGATAGTGATGAAAAGTCCATTATCTTATTTTAAGAAATTCTTATGTCATAAGGTTTATCTTTATAATAGAATAACATGCATGATAATATTTTATAAATGTATAAGGAAGATAATAACTTTGATTTATCTTGTTCTAACTAACAAGATCTTCTATCTATATTTTAATTGGGTTATTATTATAAAATCCATTATTAATTCTAAATGGCATTAGATCTCATGAATACACAAACAAGTTAATATATATATATATATATATATTTATATTTATATTTTAAATTCAACATTTATATGTTCCAAAGTCGTTTATATTATTCTTATAATCTATTTAATGGCTTGCTAAATTTATTCTCTCCTAACAAACCTTATTTTATTTATTATACAACATTTCTTTATTCTCTTTCTCTTAGAGAGAGTATGATAATAACCCAAATAATAATATTCTTTCATTATTATTTTTAAAGTGAGGTCTTATATTATTTTTATAAAATTTTATATTTAACCAACTATGCATGCAAAGAGAATTTAATCATATAAATTCCTTTTAAACCACATGCAAGATTTATTCAATTTAATTAAATAAATATTATATATGTGTGGAAAATATTTCATAAAGAAATATAGAATAATATACGAGTCGGGAAAATATACCGAACGTAACGAGACGGGATTTGGGCTCGGGAATCGAGACGGAACGAAAATGAGCTTGCTTCCCCCTTTCTCCTAAAATGGGTAATAAACTGATTTTAATTAGTATTTTGGGCCTCATAAATCAGCCCAAGTTTAATTAAAATTACCCAACTAGAATTAGGCCCACTCCTACCTTCTATCTTCTTCCTCCTTCTAATTTTTTTTCACGTACAATTGAGGCACCAGGGAGAAGGACGAACGACTAATGGTGGCGCACAACCAGACCGGCGGTAGGCGGCCCTGGGCGGCTCCGGCGGACGACGGGTGGCGCGCGCGGGAGGGAGGCGTCCGACCGGTGCTTGATGGTGGTCGGAGGTGGAAATGGCCAACAACTAGGGTTTTGTGATTTTTTTTTTAATAAAAATCAGATTTGGGAAAAATTCAATTTGGGACCTCTAGGCTTGAATTATGAACGAGGTTATGAAGAAGAAGGAGAGGAAATTTCTTGTGCATCTCTCCTTTGCTATAACCCCCTTTAAATAGTGAAAATTTGGAGCTTTGAGGCTCCTCCCATGGTGAGGTGGAGGAAACTTGTTCAAGTGAAGAAACTTTGATTGGATGAAGGGGTGGTGGTGCATGGAAAATTGATTGGAGGAAGAGGAGGTGAAGATGGAGAAGGATTGGATGTAGAGAAGGGTGGATTTGATGTACGTCAATCAATCAGACTTCTTTGACTCTTGAAGAGGAAGAAGAAGAAGAGAATAGTTTAAAATTAAAAGAGTTGTACTTTGGGTAGATGAAATTGAGTTAGCCTAGTGGAATTGAGAGTTTGTGTTTGTGAAAGGTGCAAGAGGTCTCGGGTTCGAGTCTCCTTCTTGACACCTTTTTATTTGCCTTGTTTCTTATTTTTACTTGCTTGTAATATGACTTTAAACAAAATTTCGAAATTAATATGAACCATCTTTATTTTTATTTTTCATTTGTCACTTTGATAAACTTTTATAACATTTTTATAGTTTATTACGAAAAGTATAAGAATATTTAAACTCTCTATTTAAGAGAAAAATATTTAATTAAGTATCCGATTTACTTAATATATTTAATAAAATTCTTAATTGTTATTGTAATAAACTTTTATAACATTTCATAATATAATATGAAATTATAAAGATTCTTAAATTCTCTATTTTAGAGAAAAAAAAATTTTGGGATAAATATCGTTTTATTTTATTTAGAATTTTAGCGGATATTACATCGTCCGGATCTCTGTAGGAGAATCTCCACTCACTGCTTCCCCTAATATCCTCCATTTTTTTTACCACATCATGGGGGTTTACAGGAGATCCCTGAGGCTCGCTCGGAAAGGCAGTTATACTATACCTTTTGACTTAACTCTACTCTAGTAGTCACTAGACTCACTATAGTAGTCCGTCCGGCTGCTCTTGCTGAAATCATTACTCTTCATTCTCCTGTGCTCTAGCAATTGCGCTCTCTAGACCACTACCATCTAGTTAGGTAAGGACAATCAATCCGTAGTGAAGGGAATCTAGGAATGAATGGGGATCCCTATCAATAAAAAAATGAAGAATATATAATGAGTTACACTATCTTTCTCTCATTCAATAGATGTATCTGGTCTGATACGGTACAGTACAATAGGAGACGATAGAATGCAATGGGATGGATGGTAGAAGGCTGCCTGCTCCCACTAATTTAATTTTGGAAAATTTAAAAATCAATCTTTTCTTCATAAATTTATAAATATATCTTTTTGGTAAGTTTACATCCATCTTTTATAAAACTAATCTCGACCAATTTAGTCTATCGAACACCTACATAATTTTTCACAAATTTTTTGGGAACTTAGTTGACATTGGTGTTGTTGGATTGATTTTATCTTCATGTCTGTACATATTTGTGGTGCTTCGATTATTTTGCTAGCTGCATAGCTCTTTCATATTATTGGCCACCTTATTGTTTTTTGTGCATTTCTATTGGGTTTGGGGTTCGCGTTTCATTACTATTTTTTGATGGGTCTTCATACTAAATGATCTTCTTGATTTCATATATTTTGAGGCACATGTTGTTTAGAGAGGTATGGGATGCGAACTTTGAGCGAAGTTGTTCAAAGAAGTACCTATAATTTGAGGTAAGCTTTGTGAATTTATTATAAAACAAAGCCTCTCTAGCCGGAGCTTCAACTACCTAGTTGCACTTGTGGGTCAGGTAAATTAAGTTGTTTGATTACCAGTTTGATATTCTATATGGTGTGAATTATTTTTTGTATTAAACTGCTTATTTTTGCATGACAAGTTGCAAGTTCAACAACTCTTACTTCCACACAGGAGACACGTGTGTCTCTAGCACCTATTCCAGAATCCAGATGACTAGATTGCTCACCTATTTTTAGCTGCATATGTTCTTTTTGTAGAAGTTAAAATTGTTCAATTGAGAGCTTTTAGTGGTCATATTATTTGTAATTCATGTGAACAAAGAGGAAACATAAGCAATAGAAGGCTAATAAAGGTTGATGTGAGGGTTTATGATTCACCTGAATCCCTGATGGGTTATTTTGTGTTGAATTTAGGACTAGCTTTAACAATTTATCTTTGATATCGAAGAATTGTTAAGAGTTGAACCTTTGAGCTTGAATGCCTCGCTTTAAGTGATAGGGAACGTGAGGACAATGACAGTCCTTGTATGCCTTTGAGTCTTTGAGCTTGAATGTTGCACTTGAATTCCTTGCTTTAGTTGGATAAGATAAACCAGTGTTGTCGTATAAAACAACTCTCATAAAGACCTATGAGTATGGAAAGAAAGGAGGCATAGCCAAGGGTTTAGCTTCCGTTTAAACTCTTTTGATGGATTGAGTTTAGCTGACTTTTTCAACAAGGACTGTGCTACACGCTGTCCTCATGGGATGCATCCAGCGTCCAAGAAGTTGCCTCTACTAGACCTAGGATTAGGTTCTAATAGAAGTAAATCTCTCAAACTCTCTTTTCAATTCATGGTTCTATGTATTATTGTAGATTGTTGGATTGGTTAATTTTGATCTTGTTAATAGCAATAAGCTTCTTTTGGTTTTAGGAACGAATATCCTATAATCAAAGTCAACATCAAAACCTATTTGGAAATTTTTTGTGACCAACTAATCAACACTCTTGGCATTTTCTACTAGATTCACAATAAGAACATATCATGCCCCTATATGGTTTCCTTGCTGTGTCATTTGGGTGCTGTAATCAGCTTCTTTTCTTTTCTTTATTGAAGTTTGTGTTTACTTATAAGGTTAAGTTTGCTTCATTCATGATTAGAATAGGCAAATTTATTATGAATATTGAGTGACTTAAGTGATTTATTCCCCATATATATATCATCAGTATTGTTCCTGTTTCCAGTAAAACTAATGTTATCATTAACCGTTTTTTATATGTCTTCTAAAATTTTACCTTTTTTGTTATCGTGTTAAATTTTGGAAAGAAACCATGAGATCGAAATTGTTGTGTTGTAGAACTTGGTTGGATATTATAAGTTTTGTTTTGAATGTTGTGTCGTAGGACTTGGTTGCTCTTCAGTTAGAGAAGGTGTCGTCATTGAACATGGCCCTTTTAACCCTAAGGGAGATGATCTCATAAAAAATAACTACAATTGGAAGAAAAGTAGTTTTAATACTTTTAGTATGGAAAATTAGTTGAAAATTGGCTTCAATGTGGTTTTGGATTTATGATCCAGATGCCAATATCTTTTACTTGGAGTCTCTTGTTGGAGTAGGATTATCGTATTCATCCACCAAGTCGTTCTATGGTTACATAAATGATGAGATGACATGGTTCATTATCAACAAGTTGATTTCTCACATTTCTTTGATGAGTTGTTCTGCAAAATTACAATATCTTGATCATAGATTGAATTCTTTTTCCCCTGTTTCAAATGCAATTATAAAGCTAGGAACAACCTCAACTTCCTGTTAAGATGGATGGAAGCATATCCGAAATACAAGAGCGAAACTTTTTCATCACAAGATAGAGTTATGGGGGTAACTATTTCATTTTAAATTAAATTTGTGTTATAACCTAAACTGTTGTAATTCAGCTAAACTCTTCATCGCGTGTGTGTTTTCATCATGCCACTATGTTCTACAGTTGGCTAACCTCGTTCTTGGATCAACGTTAAAGTCAAACCTTAGGGGAATAACGATAACTAATGATTCTCTGCCTTACTGTGGTTCCTAGTTAAACTCTTCATTTTTTTATTGATTAGTATTCTTATTTAGTTTGACAATGTGAAGATGATGTCTGATACGAATCCTTGAAATAGGCAAAACCCACATATACATTATAGGTTTCACGTATTGGTTAGTTTGTTTCCCTTATTGGCACAACTTTAATCTTTTTGAGGGTCAAGATTATAACAGAACTCTCTTAAATGATCTGCACTTCTTTGACTTGTAGAACATAACATGGGATTGAATTGGTACAGAGCTGCTTCATTTGATTTGGACCAGCTACTTAAGCCTAGATATGTTTTTAGGTTCTTGGAATTTGTCCTAGCCAAGTTTCTTTATTGACTCATATAGATTCAATGGTGCTTCCTATCATGTTGTTGCAGTGCATGTAATTTATACGCCCATACTCAAGTTGCATTATCAAAAAATGCAATCATCTCCGCATGAATCGCACACGGCTACCAACTAGTAATTTCAAAATAAGGCCTGTCGAACGGACGCTAGAGCACAATCCAAATGGTGAGCATATGTTGGTGATGGTGTAAGAGTGTATGCAATAGTAGAAAAAAATCCATTGGAGAATAGAAGGTAGGAAACACGCTCATTTATGTGAGGTCTATCCTCCCTAATCACGCCTTAAATACCCTCTCACTCCTGTGAAATATTTCGATCCACCCAACAAAAATAGGAAAAACACAATAAAGAAGACCGACCCTCTCTTTCTTTTTTCTAGTCCGAAAGAAATGGAAATGGAAACGGAAACCACCATGATAACGGTGATTTCGTCGTGAAAATCACGGTTATGTAAAATAATCCAAACTAACTAAGAATCGTAGTCTTTAGGAAGTCCGATTCGAATCCAGAGGGAGACAAATTGATCGTTTTGTATGAATTTTGTGTCAAACAAGTAACAAGGGGATTTGTGTTTGTAACTAAGAATGCAAAACTAACAAATTAACAAGTTTGTGAATAACAATATTTGGGAAGATAGCTTAGGTAAACAAATATTCACAATCGTATGACAAGTTGATCATAGATTTCACCTCAATATCACATGTAATGGATTTTCCAATTCCTTTTCAATTCTAACTAACATCACAACCGGAAACTATTAGTTCTAACCAATTAAACAACCATGAAACCACCAATGATTCAGTTTAATAACAACAATAAGGATATGAATATAATAGGATACAATTCTAGCATAAAACAATCAACTTTTACCATAAAATGTAAATCAAATCTCTTTTGTATAAGACTAGCACAACCAGGTACTAGTGCAATGCAGTTTCTACTTCAATCTAAAGATGCTTAACTAGTAACACTCTAAATCCAACAATAGATTCAATAACAACAAACCCTAGTTGATTAGACTAGAAACTGTTGAAATAAATCATAGAAATTCAAGCAAGAGATAAGATTAAACCCATGCAATAGATAAAGAAATAGAAATCTCACAACTTTTATCAAAATGATCCTTCAACTTTCATTCACCAACTCCAATCACACACTTAAGCTCATTTGGAAGGGATCATATTTGGTCTTGTGGTGCTAAATCCGAGATAAAGAACTAACTACACCAAAACTTCCCACTTTTCACTTCTTCTTACTTCCACTTTCATTCACCAACTCCAATCACACACTTAAGCTCATTTGTTTTTTTTTTTCTCAACTCTTTTCTCATCTTATGAAGACTACTTTCTTTGAAGCACACTTTTTTTCTTTCAACACTTTTTTTTTCAACTTATTCTTCATCTTCATTTTTTTCTCAACTTTCACATTAGAGTTGTCTTCGCTTCTACCTTTCATCATATTTCACCCATACTTATTCATAACCACACAAACAAAACCACCTAAATTCCTAAATCCCGGATGGATCAAGCTTATATAAGCTAGGAATTATTTTGTGGAGCTATCAAAATAGGCTTTAAGGCTCAAAAGAAAAGGGGTGTCAAAAAAATAGATCTTGTCAAGGTAGGAAAGGAAATAATAGGCTAATAAGAAACATGGCTCAATCATATTAATGTCATGCATCTAGTTAGTAAAGCAGTCTTGAAAAAGAATCATAACGTAAGTTCTAGAGCTAACAATTCAAAGTGATACACTCAAGATATAAGAACAATTAAACAATAAAAAGGCCAAAAATAATCTCACAAGGTAAATTGTCTAGAACTTCAAAATATATCTAAAACTCAAGCTCATCTACATGCTCAATCCTATAATCAAAGTATATAGTCAAAGATTATATAGTCAAAGATCATGCTCATATCATAGAAACTTCAACACATCATGCAACTCATGGGTTAGAATCCATACTTAACTTAGAAACACAAGAGGTCTTACACAATGGGGAAATAGGAACCTAAAATGCAATTTTTTTATTTTTTCTGATTTTTTTTCTGATTTTTTTTTATTTTTTTAAGATTTTACTCAATGCAAAACATAAAGTAAACATGCCTAATCTAATGCAACTATATGAATGCAAAATAAGTAATCCCCTTCCCCCATGCTTAAAACTTACATTGTCCCCAATGTAAAGTAAAAGTAAAGAGAAGAGAAAAACTCACAGACCAACTATTAATTTGGGTAACGGAATGGTGGTGAGAAAGATCAGAAGGGCAGAAATCAACATCAGAGAGGCGGAGGGCCCCACCAGGGAGCGGCAATGACCTTTTTTTTCGGAAATTTGAGGCGGCAAGGGTCACCGTCGCGGCGTTCGCCGCATATTTGGCGGTTGTCGCGGACGTTAATGCCATGGCCAAGCCTGTTTCGATTTAATTGGCGGCGGCCGACGCCACCAGTTCCGTTGCGCTCCTTTTTTACATGCCTGCAGGTTAGTTCAACACGGAAACAAAGGAAAACCTGAAACAAAAACAACTACGCTAGAAAAAAAGAAAAAAGAAAGGAAGTACCTAGGCCGGGTTGCCTCCCGACAAGCGCCTTATTTAACGTCGTAGCTCGATGTTTAGCATAAATTGACAAGATTAGACATTGTCAATGCCCTTAATAACCTGTCAAAAGCCTGTGAACACATCTCACAAGAAGATAATGAACACAATGATAAATTGGAAATGAATATTATACCATTCAAAAACCGTTTCAACTTATCAAACCTATGTGCCCAATTTTTATGAGATGGCATATGCTCAAACAAATTCAACATAAGTGGTGATGTCAGAAAATACTTACAGTATCGGTCAAAGTATTTGTCACCATTACCACTTTCTTCGAAGATGAACTCCATATATTTTTCATCTTTCACCTTGTGCTCTAGACTTGGTTCCTCATCTTGCAACTCTATAAGTTTTGGATATGAGAAGGTGGGGAAACTAAAACATGGGATCTCAAGACCTAACACAGGGCACACCATGACAACAACGGCCTTAACAGATGTATCATCTTGATTTTCTCCCTCATGGTTGTCTACTTCATCAGCAAAGAAGTCATCATGGTCCATAAAATAGTCTTCTTCCAAAACCACAGAACCCTCAAACTCATTACTCCACATGGGTGAAGATGATTCAGGCTCCCTAGGCTCTGTGAGTATCTCAATGCCGACACATACTTCATTTGGCTCTGTGATGATCTGCTCAACTTGCCTTATAGGTGCAAATTCATATTAGGCATCAAAATCATCTTCATAACCCACATCAAGTGTAGGAGATTTCTCCTCAACTTGTATATGGGTGTCTGACTCATGATAGTTTGATTCCAACATGATTCCACCATTCCTTCCACATAACTCAAAAGGGCAGGAGATTGTGGAATGAAAATATGAAGAACATGACTCACATTGCTCCTTGATTCTATTATCCGCCCTTATGGAGAGATCCTTGATTTTATCCTTAAGAGATGTATCAACCGGTTGTGGTCGTTGGGAAGATGACTCAACCTGAAAGCTTTGATAGCTCATGAAACATAAGAAATCCCAACATTCCTCGGATCCCATATATAAAAGCCTCTCATTGCTCATGTAGTTATCCAATCCCCTTGTCTCAAAATTCATACCATGAATAACTCCCATGTTGGCCTCTCTATCACCGTATCGGAGTCCCCATGTACCAATTTGAACACATAGTCTTGAAATCTAGAAAAATAGTCATGGAAGTGTTCATCCTGCAGTTGTCTACACTCGAACAAAGCCATTGATTAGTAGCACAAGTGTTATGAACTATAAGATAAGTTCACAACACCAAGATTGAGACAAAATTCACACAAAAGACAATTATTGCCTCCCCGTCAACGGCGCCAATTTGATAACGGTGATTTCGTCGTGCAAATCACAGTTATGCAAAAGAATCCAAACTAACTAAGAACTGTAGTCTTTAGGAAGTTCGGGTCGAATCCACAGGGAGACAGATTGATCGTTTAGTATGAATTTTGTGTCAAACAAGTAACAAGGGGATTTGTGTTTGTAACTAAGAATGCAAAACTAACAAATTAACAAGTTTGTGAATAACAGTATTTGGGAAGATAACTTAGGCAAACAAATATTCACAATTGTATGAAAAGTTCATCATTGATTTCACCTCAATATCACATGCAATGGATTTTCCAATTCATTTTCAATTCTAACTAACAGCACAACCAGATACAATTAGTTCTAACTAATTAAACAACCATGAAACCATCAATGATTCAGTTTAATAGCAACAATAAGGATAGGAATATAATATGATACAATTCTATCATAAAACAACCAACTTTTACCATAGAATGTAAATTGTGACACCCTTATACCCTATGACATATACTTAGTAAAACTTATCTTTTATATAAAGAGATAATTCACATATAAGCAATTATTCACGTAAGCACATAGCGGACATTAACAACCATAAAAAGGTTGCACACACATATGCATTCACTTTTTATACTAAAACATCTATTACTCTAACTTTTCTTACAACTCATATGTCTAAGATGCAAAAATGAGGAGGAGAAGGTTGCATTGAGCTTCAGCCGACCGACCTGTATGAATGTGACCTCTAACAGAGACACACATCAGCAAAAACTAGCTGAACCTGAAAAATTGTTTTGCGATTTACGTGAGTCGCATACTCAGTGAATATAAACCATTATCAATTATTTCACACAGAGTCAAACATTTAGTCCATATACATATACATACATATCATATATATGTCATATTTGAATTTACTATGCGAATGCAAATGCTGATGGATCCGATTCATTATTCTGTGAACTGTTCAAGCCTGATTCTGCCCCAGTTTACTATATATGGACTCTTATGGTCCCTTTAGCAAAGAAATCCAAAGATTTCCTGAATATTGACTCTTATGGTCCTGTATGATCCGTAGATCCTGTATGACCCGTAGGTCGCTTTAACAAAGAAATCCGTAGATTTCCTGAATTACAGTTCAGGGCAAGACAGTCACAGGTCCTTTTAATCTCATTGCAATATGCTATGCAATCAAGTGCATCATGTAACCATATATCATATGCCATCTGTTAACATACCTTTTGTGCAAACAACTCTGGAAATTTCAGAGCTATCACATCTATCCATATAATCCATATAACACATATATCCATATAGCTCATATAGCACATGTATTCATATACCTCATATACCACATATAGCGCATATATCCATATATTCATATTTCACATATAGCACATAGGGTTGAATCTCCGGTCTATACTCACCTGTTTAAAGCAGATACTATATTTCTCCCCTTTTGACTCTGACCACGGTCTATTACTTGGGCTCCTATATGTAACCCAATGCAAATTAGGCTATTTACTCTTATAAACTCTAACCCCAAATGCAATGAAATGCCAGAATGCATTATAACTTCTTGCATATATATCCAAATCCTTTAAAACTTGACAACAATAAACTATATATATAAATGAACATTTTTCAAGTTCAAACCTTTATGAAAAACTTGATCAAAGGGCTCCCTAATATCATTACAAGGAAAACCCTAAAATTACTCTAAAATCTTTTTCCGAATATAAATCCGATATCGAAAACACCCTTTGAAAAATATAAATCGACTGATTTTCAAATCAAAAGCAACTATAGATCTAGATCTGGAAAAATTAGGAAAATCCAGATAAACCATTAACTAATTAAAACTTACCAAATCAAGCTTGTACTGCGAGATTAAAACCCGATAGAAGAGATCTCGTACCAGATCCAACAAAAAAAACAACTGAAATCAAACTCAACTTCTCTCTCTGAACTTTTCTTCCCCCCTCTCTTTTTTTTGATATAGTTTACGTAGCTTTTTATGAAAGAATGAACAGATGCCTGGTACATATTTATTGTACAAATGAGTCGGCAATTCGAAGTCGGTATAACTTTTGACAATTTACATTTTTCACCCTCAAATGTCCTTTAATATAAACTTTACCCTGAAATAATTATTAATTATTTTATGAAATAAAAACTTTTTAAAATATAATAAACTTAATTAGAAAATAAATATTACTTTTAAAAACTCCCTATATATCATGTCAATATGCTATGCATATGCTACTAATCTTATATTAATGCAGAATGACGTATGCACTTTGGTCGGGGATGTTACATAAATCAAATCTCTTCTGCATAAGACTAGCACAACCAAATACTAGTGTAATGCAGTTGCTATTTCAATCTAGAGATGCTCAACCAATAACACTCTAAATCTAGAAATATATTCAATAACAACAAACCTTATTTGATCAGGCTAGAAACTGTTGAAATAAATCATAGAAATTCAAGCAAAAGATAAGATTAAACCCATGCAATAGATAAGGAATTAGAACTCTCACAACTTTTATCAAATCGATGCTTCAATTGTCTAACTAAGCACAAAGGCTTAGTTCTCCATGAAAACAATAAAACTCAAAAGTCTGAAAAGTAGAATGAGGATGATGAGAGGGTCAACTCTCTAAACCCAATATATCAAACTAGGTCTAAAAGTATCTCCAAAAATACAATACTCGGAATAAAGCTGGAAAAGATATAACCAATCAGGAAAAAACACGTGGCACATAAAGGATATTCGTGGTGTCAGCGGCGGTGGGTGCCGCCTGGTCGGCGGCAGTCGCCGCCAACACCATCAGCACCCCTCGGTTCAGCATTAAGGTCACACGTTGGGGCTGTTTTGACTCCCTTCGAGTTAGAATTTGGACTCAGAGTAAAAACATGAATTATAATTATTTGAATTAGCTTTCCAATGATAACAAATTCAAATTCATCAGACGACTATAGCTCCTGAACGAACCCTCACAAGACAGAGGTGTCGAACCAACAACTCCAATGGATGGCCAGAATTCAAGCGTTCTTTTCCCCGGTTTGCATTCCTTTCAAACTTGTTCACTTTAAGACCTCTAAAACAACACAGAACAAGTGAAAAAACCCAAAAATCCTAGACACTCAAATAACTTAAAGAAACTAACTAAAATTACTTAAAAACATCTCAAAAGAAACGTAAACATGCATCCTAAACACTACCTATATGCAAGCTATCACAGTACTATGGAAGCCAAAACGAAGAAGCTATGGAGCCTAACAAGAGTGATGGTGGTGATGGTGAGAAAGGGCTTCGCAAAGAGCAAGCTCCTCCTCGACCTCACTCTCCTCCTCAAGCGCATCAACAAACTCGCTGGAAAAGTCATCCACTCCCTCGTCCTCTCCGGCGTCGCCGGGCCCCACCTCTCCTCCCCACTTCCGTCTCTTGCAAGTACTCAAACGACGTCGTTTCTTCCTTCATCTCCCCAAAGGACTACGAGTTCAGCTGCAGCAACAACCTTGCTAATAACCCGAAACGGAACCGCCATCACCGCTTCGGCCACCTTGACAACAAGACCGCAACCCTGGCTACCTTACAATGCGTGCTCGAAACTAGCTACTATTCGTCGGAGATTGGTTTGTCAGGGTTCGGGATGAGCTATGTGGCGATAGACCTGGGACCGGTTCCCGGTAAGGTTCCGGTTCCTCCACCCCCGGAACCGGTGAACCGACTATTTCGGAACCGGGGAACCGGCGGTTTGGAACCGGCGGTTCCAAACCACCGATTCTACCTTTAATGGCTATATTTTTTGAGCGAATTCCAAAACCGCGACCGCGGCCTAAGGTTCGCGATCGCGGTGTCCCATTTCGCGACCGCGGTCTGAGATCCACGGTCGCGCTTTTTTCAACAAAAAGGTTCGGTTTTGCCAAAAATCAAATATGCGATCGGGGGTCTCAGGTCGCGGCCGCAGAATGGGAAATCGCAATCGCGGCCCTCAGGCCGCGCTCGCGGATTTGCTTTAAAAGCCAACGGCTAGTTTTCAATGGCTATTTTATAATTCCAACTGCTAGTTGATAAATTTCTTTTATAAATACCCACTACATGATCTCATTCCCACCCAAACTACCAATCTATCTCAATCTCTCAAGTTTACAAAGCTCTCTCAAATCTCAATTCTCAATCGCTCAATCTTTACTAGTTTTTACAATTGTTTTCATAATTGTTCTTTCAAAAAATTAACACAATTGTCTCTTACATCTTATTGCTTTGTAATTTTAAGGTTCATTATCTTCTTAATTACATATTCCTTACAACACATTGCTCTTTGTTTTCTTGTTTAGTTACATTTTAAAAAAATGGAAGGATTTCTTAACATTGATCAAATATTTGGCTCACAATAGAGTGGTTCAAATGTAGAATTTGTACCCCCTATTAACTTGTCGGACTTCTCGGATCCTAATATGGTACAACTGAGATCGTCCACTCCTGATGAAAATGAGGGAGTGGATGTGGATCATGGATCCGAGGCGACCGAGGGTGAGGGCCTTAAATCCGATATTTTTACAAAATATTTTCGAAAGGGAGCTTATGAGGAATCTACCAAGAAATTTAAAGTTCATTGTAACTATTGTCGTAAGCATTACACATGGTTGTCGGGATCGGGCTATGGAACATTGTCAAAGCACATGAAGAGAGCACACCCCGAAAAGTTAGGCATGATGCGAGGACAATCCCATCTCTCCGGGTTTCCAACTTCTTCTTCCCTTAATCCTCATTATAACCCTCATTTATTTACTTATAACCATAATGATAGCATGTATGCCTTCTCCGAGTCTATTTGTGGTGATCACTTATCATTTAGTTTTGCCGAAAAGTTAGGATTTAACAATTGGATGAATAATCATGTACAACCCGCTTATAAACCGACTACTAGGAAGTCGGTAAAAAAATGTGATGAAAGCGTATAAAACCCGTAAAATGGCATTCGTGAGTTTTTTTTGCTCAAAATGATATCAAAGTTTCAATTTGTAGTGCTATTTGGAGTGATCATTGGCAAAATCATTCATACATGGGCTTAACATGTCATTTTATTGATGATAATTTTGTTGTGCAAATACGTGTTTTGGCTTATAGAGTTTTTGATTTTTCTCATACCGCTTTAATGATTAGTAACATTATTCGTACTATTTTGGAAGAGTATAGACCACTTCATCGAGTTTTTTCTATTTCGTTTGACAATGCATCTAATAACACCGCTTCAATCCGAGAATTGATTCCGCATTGTCAACCAATTCTTGAAGTATTTTCATGTAAGACGTGTTTTCCATATTCTAAACCTTTGTGTCAAAGATGGTTTAATGTTATGTCGAGTTTAATCGCTCCTATTAGATATGTTGTTAGTCGTATGTGAGCTAGCCCCCTAACCGCCCAAGATTGGACGACGTTTTGTAATAAAAAAGGTGTTCCACCCCGAACATTTCCAAAAGATATTTGCCACCGTTGGAAATCCACTTGTAAAATACTTCATGCATGCATGCCTTACAAAGAACTTTTGACTTCTTTTGCGTCCATATATTTTCCCGACAATGCCATTATTTCTCAATGTTGTGATTATTGTTATAAAATCTTAGAAGTTTTGAGAATATTTCATGATGCACATTAACTTTTAGTCATGTTTATAAACGTTGTGCTCATTTGTTTTGTTTTGAAGCATTGAATGTGGCGGGCGGTTTTTGTGAGGGGCGTAAATTCCTTGAACTTTGTGGTGCTATTGATGAAAGTGAAATGGTTGAACTATTATAAAGTTATCCCCGATATTTATCTTGTTGCTTGTGTGTTTGATCCTAGGTTTAAGATGAGTGGTTTAGAAATGTTTTTGAATGGGTATTATGATGCATTGGAGTTGGACGTTAATGATGATATTGCTAGTGTTGGGGATATACTTAGTAAAGTTAGAAGATCAATTGAGGAATTGATTACCAAATATTCATCTAGTGTTAGTTCTTCTCCATTAACTCCACATTCATCCTCCTCTTCGAGCTTGAGTGCCCTCGGTGCTACTAAAAGGTGGGGGCTAATCTTTTGCATACCCTTACCAAGAAACCGAGACATTCGAGCTCGAATGCGGAGTTTGAAACATATCTAACAACCCACTTTGAGTTTAATGAAGGAGAATTTGATATTTTAGCTTGGTGGAAGACCCACAAGAAGACTTTCCCAACCTTGGTCAAGATCGCGGCTCAAGTGCTTATTGTTCCCGCCTCAACCATATCGGTAGAGCAAACATTTATTGAAGGAGGACACATCCTAGACGCAAAACGATCGAGTTTAAAGCCCAATGTCTTGGAAGCCCAAGTGTGCATATGTGATTGGAAGAGGGCGGAAATTCGTCAACCAAAGATGTTGCTAAGTGTTACCTTCCCGTCTCTTTTAAAGTTCCTTTGTCTACTAATTTTTCTTCTTATGCTTTCATACCTAGACACAACGTCGAATCAAGGACGATTCGATGCCAAGTGGAGGAGAATGATATGGATCAAGACTAAGGAGTCATGGGAGAGGATAAGAAGCCATATTAAGTCAAGACAATTCAAGAGATCAAGAGCTTTCAAGTATAAAATGGTCTTGAAGAATCAACATTATGTCGTTCATCCATTATCAAGTTGACATTTAAAGATGAAGAGCGCCTGCGTGCGTTATTTAAACTCACATGCAAGAGTTGTTTGCATGCTTATCCTAGACTTACTATTTATAGTACTTTCTATATATGCTTTTATTTTTAATAGGATTTTCTACATATATGGACCATATGTTATGGGCCATAATATGTGGGCTTATGGTTATTCAAGTTAGAAAACATATTATTTTATCAATTTGGACCATACAAGATTGGTGGCAAAAATTTGGAAATTAATATGGGTCTTACTTCGAGCCTAACTTATTAGTTGTCTTGCAATAATATCTTTTAATTAAGGTAGAATTTATATTAGGAAACAATATCTTTTAAAGAATAGCATAGGATAGTTGGCTATCTATGTCTATTTAAACCCTTGTAATCTTTCTTTTCAATACATGTTGAATTATATCATTGGAATAGAAACCTTGTTTCTTATTCCAAGGACCTTCAACCCAAACTACTATCTTTTGCTCTCTTGAACTTTCGTCCACATCAAACACCTCACCAATTTCAAATTCTCTTGCATCAATCGTTCCACCAATTCATTCTCAAACACAAATCAATTTCCAAACACATTTAATTGAGTTGTTCTTGTTCTTTAAGCAATCAATTTACAAACCTTGTTGCTTTGCAATCCAAGAAAGTAATTGAGAACCTTAAAGTTTGAGTCTTCTCATCCAAAGTTCAAGTCTTGCAAGTAAAAGAAGAGAAGGATTAAAGCTGACAAGATCGGGACCTGGAAAACAAATGGAAACGAAGTGCGCGAGCTCATCAATTTCGTATCAACATGAGTTTGGGTTTCGAACATAGTCGTTTAGGGCTAGGTCGTTTATAGTGCTTCGTGACTTCTGAAGATCTTTCATTTCGGTGGAGGGAACGTGAGATATCCTTTTTGCACAGCCGAGTTGGGTTGACCATTTTGTCGGACACTTTTTATAGTATTTACTCACCCAAGCCTAAATTCATTTTCAGTCTTCCTTTTTTTGGATGTCTGTTCTTCTTTATCGATCTTTTAGGTAGTTTTAGTCTATGTCTTCTTGCCGGTTGGGCCTGCCACCGTTTGTGTCCTCTCGGTATACTAGGCTTGTCTAGTTACCGAATTCTTACCTTTATCAATAAAAAATTGATGTACAATTTGAAAAAAAACAAATGAATTGAAAACATTACGAGTTTAGTGAATTTATTCTCTTTATGTTTAGATTGCCTAGTGAGTTTAATAACTCAAATTTTCAGTTCCGTTGCCCCGATCCATGCTAGGGATCTCGATCTCCGTCTCGATACATCCACTCACCCCTTGTTTATTTAATTTTTGGACCCGTTTCATTCACATTTGATGTTTTTCTCCCTAAAATAAAATTTAGTAGTAAATAAGTATTAAATGAATTGAAAACATTACGAGTTTGGTGCATTTATTCTCTTCATGTTTACATTGCCTAGTGAATTTAATAACTCAAATTTTCGGTTTCGTTGCCCCGATCCATGCTAGTGATCTCGATCTCCGTCTCGATACATACGCTCACCCTTAATTTTTGGTCCTGTTTCATTCACATTTGATGTTTTTTGCCCTAAAATAAAATTTAATATAAAATAAGTATATATTTTTCAAATTTAATAGTAATTAGTTAAATACGTCGACAATTCCCAAACTATTGACTTTATAGAAGAAATTGGGCCCCCTTTCAATTTGTTTTGCGCCCGTCTATGCTAATGACCAAAAAATCCAGAAACATGAAGCACCAATATTAAGAGAGCGTTTCACCGAACACTCCACAAGATATGCGTGGTGAGGTTGGAGGAACAAACTTCAAACAAAGTAGTAACTAGAATCACTGAAGATTAGGCCGACCAAACAAACAAAGAGGGAACACTCCAAAACATAGAGAAAACCCAAATAATTCGACCAAAAAAAAAGAGAAAACCCAAATAACCTAGTGAAGCGCCTCACTCGGCACCATCGCGAGTGGCACGCCATTGGCTCCATACTCAGCAGCGGTGTCAATTCCCTGCTGGTCTTGTAGCTGATGATGTTACATGATCACATCACCATGCCTCACTTGGTTCACACTTATTTCAAAGAAAGTTGGTGCACCCCAAGTTGCACTTTAGTTGCTCCATTTTATTGATTA
The DNA here is from genome assembly GCA_964016875.1 of Fallopia convolvulus. Taxonomy (NCBI): domain Eukaryota; kingdom Viridiplantae; phylum Streptophyta; class Magnoliopsida; order Caryophyllales; family Polygonaceae; genus Fallopia; species Fallopia convolvulus. Next base: position 20,318,966 of record OZ024722.1, on the reverse strand, counting down.
TTGGCATTGATCCCAATCCTCCCTTGGATCCCACTTATTTCCAAAACGTTGGTGCAACCCCAAGTTATGCTTGAGTTGCACCTTTTTATTAAATTTTGGATGCAATCCAAAGCTTCTCTTGGATCACACCTATTTCAAAGAGAGGTGGCGCAACCCAATCTCGCTTGAGTTGCACATTTTTATCGATTGTTGGCGTTGATCCCAAGCCTCTCTTCGATCATGTCTATTACAAAGAGAGTCAATGCAAGCCCAAGCTACACTTGAGTTGCATCTTTTTATTAATTATTGGTGTCAAACCCAAGCCTCGCTTATATAGCCTATTTCAAAGAGAGTTGTTGCAACATCAAACTACACTTGAGTTTATTGATTGTTGGCAATTATCCTAAGCCATGATTGGATCGCATCTATTTTAAATAGAGTTGGTACAACCCCAAGTGCCTAAGTTGCACCTTTTTATTATTTGTTAGTGACGATACCAAGCTTAGCTCAGATCGCGGCTATTTCATTACCGCGTGTATTTGAAGTCCCGAATATGCTTAATATTCATCGCATTTGAAAACAATAAAAATTCGGCACGAATATAGGGTAAAGTTTGTGAGGACTTACATGTAATACTTCTTATGATGCACAGTGCTCCATGTTTTGGTCAGTGTCGTTACGGTTTCATCCTTGAGCTTGAAAGCTCCATGAGCGATCTACATTCCGAGGAGGTATATGCCTTCGCATTTTGGGTCGTGGCTTCCTTTGTTGAATGTTCTTAGGAAAAGGTTTCCGGTCATCAAGCCTTGAAGGGGCAATTTTTGTCATGGTAAATCGTGACCCTTCGTTTGTACTCCATGAATTTTAGTGTCGTAACATCGCACCTTTTTGTCATGGTAAACCATAAGCCGTGACCCTTTAGATGCATTTCAACTTTTAATGCGGTTTCATTGTCTTCCCTGTTGAAGTCGAACACTCGAATGGATGGAAATAAGATCTCGACTAGCACCGAGATGTCTATTAGTGAGCCATGGCGAAATGTGATTCTCTTGTTTCTTTTCTCGAGGTAGTTCAATAGGTCCATGAAACCAATGGCAGCAACTCGGCCCATTACCCTTGCGCATTAATGTTCTCAACCATCAGACGGTTTCCTACCTCAACCGGAAGGGTGGATCCATGTTTGGTCAACGCGTTAGCTTTGGTGTTTGATGTGATGACATAACTTCCACTATGAAGATTTCGAGGCATGAAACCAACGCTTTAATTCTCTTGCAACACACGATGATAAATATGGTGAGGAAGACACCCAAGGTCTTGTTTTCTCCATGTTCAATGTCGTGGAGGTCGCGCATATTCTTCCTCCACTTCCTTGCCCCACTGAAATGGGGCCATAAATACCTCTATCAAGCATCGCTTCGATGTGAATCATATCGAAGCAACCGATTCACCTACATAAGAAAATTATTAAGTTAATTATACACAGATAATAAATGAACATAAATCACTAAGAAGTAAGAAATAATAATTGTGTACCGTCATTCACTAATTCTGACCAAAGCCAACTCTTACCACACATCAATGGTTCCATAAATTTTGGAGAAAGCCTATTGCGATAAGGATCTAAGATTCTTCCACTAGCACTAAATGTCGATTCAGAAGCTACAGTTGTGACCGGTATGGCTAAGATGTCTCTAGCCATCTTGGAAACAATAGGATACTTGCTTCCATTTGTCTTCCACCAGTCCAATATGTCAAAGTCGGCTACCATAGGATGGAGTCTCTCTTCAAAATAGAGATCCAATTCACTCTTACCAGAATCAACTAAACTTTTCGGTCGAAGACACTGATTGAAGATATCATCAAAGCGGACAATAGTAGCACTACCAACACTAGTCGATGATGCACAAGTAGTAGAAGAAGAATTTGAACAAGATTCCTTGCTATTGCACATTTAACCGTTATACTTCTTTTCATACTCAAGAAACATGTCAAGACAAATGCTTTTCAATTTCTCAACTTCTTCACCTTTATAAACATCAAATATCCGTTGTTTAAACCTTGGATCTAACATTGCAACAACACCCATCATCCCATGTATTACCAACCAATACTTATTTGGATGCTCAATCCACGTAGACAAAGTCCACTTAATTTCCATCAACTTAGGAAAGTAAAGATTAGCAGTAGGATAATGACGTCCAGAAAACAATTCAGTGACATTATAAAACAATATATTCTAGCCTGCCACACATATCCTTAGCCAACTCCCATTCATCAAAGGTATAAAAACACTTATAAGAAGACTCTCGCTGTTTCAAACGAGGAAACATGTCTCTATAAAGCAAAGCAATTTGAAGCATCAAATAAGTGGAATTCCATCTTGTCTTACAATCTAAGATCAAATTTTTTAAGTAAGTTGTATCTAGTTGGCGACAAGCCTACTCAAATCTTTCTTCCCTCTTAGGAGTTAGCCTCCGAAATGCAACACTATCCCAAATCTTTTCAGTTTGAGCTCCTATCACATCCATTCCATCTTTCACGATCAAATTCAAAATATGTGCACAACAACACATATGAAAATATTCTCCTTTAAGGACCAAATTACGCCAATCAAGTTTTCCCAAAACAAGTTAATAATGGAATCATTTGTGCTACAATTATCTACCGTTAAAGTAGATAATTTTTTATCAAGGTTCCAATCTAAAAAGCATTCAATCAATACCTCACACAAATTCTCTACTGTATGTGGACATGGAACATATGCAAACCTACAAATTGTACAAAACATAATTAACATCCCCTTTAAAGGTTGATTATTACCTAAAAGGTTAAAACTAAAAAGTATGAATCTATTCAGCATTTAAGAAATAACAATTCATTTTCACTATAGTGAATACAAGGCTAGTGTAGAAATAATACATCTAATATGCAATCATTTGACTTAAAATTAATTATTAGAATAAATTAAAAGATAACTTTTACCTTATAATCCGACTTTGGACATTCCAGCTTGAATCAATCCAATGTGCCGTAATTACCATGAATCATCGATGTTGGTTTTGAGAAGTCCACATGTCCGTTGTAATCCCAATTCGACTGTTATTGTTAGAGAGCAACTTCATCAGTTTATTTTTCTCAAAATGATAGATCTTCAAAATATCACTTCGAAGGGTATTTCTACTGATCATGGTGAATTGTGGTTGGAGGCTAGCCAAAAGCCTCTTAAACCCCACTTGCTCAACTATCGACAACGGTTGCTCATGTAGAATAACATAGTTTGCCAACTCTTTTCTAGATACATCTTGTCTGAATTCTTTGAAAATAAGTTGGGATTTTCCATCAGAGGCTTTTTCTACAACTAATTTTTGTTGGGAGCTTGCTTTTGCCTCATGACATTTATGCTTCAAACAAATGTCGTAGTGAGCATGCAAATGCTTGGTGCCACCTTTAGCAGCTCTTGATAGCTTCTTATGGCAATGATTACAAATTGCTTTTTCAACACCACCAATCGTTTCTTTAGTAAAATGATTCCACATAGGTGAAGTTAATTTTCACTTTTTCCCCAAGATCAATTCCTTTTCTCCTTCTAAGACTTCAATTTGTGATGATACAACTGGATTAACTAGAGCTTCTTTGGAATTGTTTGCATCCAACATCACAACACCTGGAGTTGGTTGGACATTAGAATTTGGTGGAGTAGTCATACTAACCTGCTTAATCATTTAATCAAATTAAATCAATAAATAAATAGAATAATAATTTAACAAACACGTAAATGAAAAAAACAAAACAAAAGATCTTTGATTAAAACACTAAGCAAAGAGCAAGCTTTAAAAAAACAAGTTAAGAATTTAGAGGCTTAGTAAAAATATACTATGTATTGAAAATTTGCAATCAGAGAACGTAGAGGTTTAGTGGATATATTAATTGAAAAGTTAAGAATTTAGCCTACTGTATGACACCATCAATATTTCAATCCAACTTGCTAGTTTAGATACAACAGACCACTTGAATCATAGATGAAAAATTCAAGAAAAAAGAAGAAGCATATTAACATAACTTATACTAAAAAAAATACATGAACTTACTCGTTGGCCGGTTGGGCTGAGGATGGCGATTTGGTAAGCACTATGTAGAAGTATTCGATCTGGAGTTTAAGACTCAACAGATCAAGGATGATGATTTGGTGATCACTATGTAGAAGTAACGAGAGATTTTTTTAGGGTGATGAGTTCTTTTGACTTATGAAGAACAAGCGTAAATTTTGTTTTGTTAGAGAATTTTTAAAATGGAAATTAAAAATACTGTTTCAAAAATTTTAGAATTTTTATCAAATTATAATATAGAAGATAATATTACCGTATATATCAATATGAGCTTAGAAGGTAATTTGAATATTTTGAAATCTTTTTTATAGCTCCTATGCAGCTAATTAAGTACGTAGTACGTACACACTAATAACTATCTTGTAGGAGGCGTAATCCCCGAGGGACTAACCCCACAAAAGAAGAAGAAGTTTCTCCACGATGTAAAACAGTACTATTGGGATGATCCTTACTTGTTCAAGCAAGGAAGTGATCACCTCTTTAGGCGTTGTATCCCAGAAGAGGAGATAGAGAGCGTGATCCGTCAATGTCACACACTTCCCACCGGAGGCCATGCAAACGGATTCAAGACCACAGCAAAAATCCTTCAAAGTGGTCTCTACTGGCCAACCATTTTCAAAGATGTAAGGCTTATGTGACGACATGTGATGAATGCCAACGCTCGGGCAACATCACTTGGAGACATGAGAACCCGCTAACTGGGATACTAGAGATCGAGTTATTCGACGTATGGGGCATAGACTTCATGGGACCTTTTCCCGCATCAGGCCCCTACAAGTATATCCTGGTTACGGTTGATTACGTCTCCAAGTGGGTAAAGGCCGTCACTACAAGGACCAATGATGCTAAAACCGTGGCCAAATTTATTAAAACTAACATTTTTCCCAGGTTTGGTGTCCCAAGGGTCCTCATTAGTGATGGTGGATCTCATTTCATTGAGCGGAGCTTTGAAGCACTTTTGGCTAAGTATGGGAAGCACTTTTGGCTAAGTATGGGGTATCACACCGGGTTGCAACACCATATCATCCCCAAACTAGTGGCCAAGTTGAAGTTTCAAACAGGTTAATTAAGAGCATATTAGAAAAGACGGTGTTCTCGTACGCCTTTAGCCTCAACTCTTCTAGTGCTTGCAAGTCCATGAATCGTTTTGCTCCGGCTACGTCGAGGTTCATGTTGAGCTCCTTAAGAGCCCATAATGCTTTATGTTCCATTTCGACCGGTAAATAGCATGCCTTGCCATACACTAGATTGTAGGGGGTGGTGCGTAGAGGCGTCTTGTATGCTGTCCTATATGCCCATAGAGCATCATCCAACTTGGACGACCAATCCTTCCTAGAGCGGGACACCATCGTTTCCAATATGCTCTTGATCTACCTGTTTGAAACCTCAACCTGGCCACTAGTTTGGTGGTGATATGGTGTTACCACCCGGTGTGATACCCCATACTTAGCCAAAAGTGCTTCCCATACTTAGCCAAAAGTGCTTCAAAGCTCCACTCAATGAAATGAGATCCACCATCATTAATGAGGACCCTTGGGACACCAAACCTGGGAAAAATGTTATTTTTAATAAATTTGGCCACGATTTTAGCATCATTGGTCCTTGTAGCGACGACCTTTACCCACTTGGAGACCCAACCGTAACCAGGGTATACTTGTAGGGGCCTGATGCGGGAAAAGGTCCCATGAAGTCTATGCCCCATACGTCGAATAACTCGATCTCTAGTATCCCAGTTAGCGGGTTCTCATGTCTCCAAGTGATGTTGCCCGAGCGTTGGCATTTATCACATGTCGTCACATAAGCCTGTTGTTGGACCCAGATTTTAGGCAGGACAGCGTCAACCCATAGTCAAGAAATCTCCAATGCCTCTAGAGCTACGGAAGATCTTCGGGATTGGTTAAGTCGGTTAGAGGAAAGAGGATCCAAGATATATTTGTTACAAGATAGATTCCTCTTAAGATTGTATCCATTATAAGATAGGAATAAGCCAAGATTTGTTAGTTAGAGATAAAATCATATCTTTAGTCGAGATAAGATATACCCTAAGGTGCTATAAAAACCGATGTAATCCTTAGGGGCAAAGGACGATCCAAATACATAACTTATGGTGATTTCTACATCAATACAAACACATTTTCGTTCATATTCTTCTCAGTTTATTCGATCAAGGCCCGATCTAGGTCAAAGTTTCGTCTTTGATAAATTTTGGCTCAAACACTTGTACATCTTTGAAAATGGTTGGCCAGTAGAGACCACTTTGAAGGATTTTTGCTGTGGTCTTGAATCCGTTTGCATGGCCTCCGGTGGGAAGTGTGTGACATTGTCGGATCACGCTCTCTATCTCCTCTTCTGGGATACAACGCCTAAAGAGGTGATCACTTCCTTGCTTGAACAAGTAAGGATCATCTCAATAGTACTATTTTACATCGTGGAGAAACTTCTTCTTCTTTTGTGGGGTTAGTCCCTCGGGGATTACGCCTCCTACAAGATAGTTAGCAAAATCCGCAAAACAAGGGGCTTTTGACCCTCTAACAGCATGAATTGATGTGCAAGAAGTAGAGGCAAGAAGCGAGGAAGGAATGGAATTGAATTGAATGAGTTTTGGTTGAGTAATTTTACCTGACTGGGTCGTTAACGCACCTGTGGGGGTTGTTAACGACCCTGGAGCTGTAACTTTACCTTCGGTAACGACCTCACGTGGCATGGTAACGAACTTCCCGACTATTGTGTCGATGCACTTTGAGTTCTCACCGTCGCGATCTATGCAGTCCAGCCTCGGTGGTTCGTTAACGACCCTAAAGGGGTCGGTAACGAGGGCCTTGTTGAGTTCGACCTCGTTCAGCATGAGGTGTTCGTCTGGTCTGGAATCATTGATTGGCACTTCATTGTTGGATTCGGTGATATGCTCAACCGGCAGCCTAGATAGGTGGTCCGCCACCAGGTTCTCTGCTCCTTTCTTATCTCTTATTTCGTGATCAAATTCTTACAGTAAAAGCATCCAACGAAGCAATCTAAGCTTGGCATCCTTTTTGGCCATTAGATATCTAACGGCCTCATGGTCAGTATAAACAATCACTTTCGAACCAACAAGATAGGACCAGAATTTTTCAAAAGCAAATACCACAGCGAGGAATTCTTTCTACGTTGTGGTATACTTACTCTGCGCCTCATCAAGCGTCTTGCTTGCATAGTAGATGGCGTGGAGCTTCTTATCCTTCTGTTGTCCCAAGACTGCGCCAACAGCATAGTCACTGGCATCACACATAATCTCAAAGGGTAAACTCCATTCTAGGGACTGCATAATAGGGGCGGAGACGAGGGCTGCTCTCAACCTGTAAAATGCTTCAAGACATTCTGAAGACAACTCAAACACTACATCTTTCATTAGTAGGTTAGTCAGAGGTTTGGCTATCTTAGAAAAATCATGGATAAAGCGCCTATAGAAGCCAACATGCCCTAGAAAACTCCTAATGTCTTTTACAGAAGAGGGAGGAGGTAGTTTTTCAATGAGCTCAATTTTTGCTTTATCTACTTCTATCCCCCTTTTTGAGACAAGATGTCCTAATACTATCCCCTCTTGTACCATAAAATGGCATTTTTCCTAATTTAAAACAAGATTGGTTTCTTCACATCTTTTAAGGACACAAGCAAGATTAGCAAGACAAGTATCAAAGGAAGAACCATAAACAGAGAAATCATCCATAAAGACCTCTACAATATCCTCTATCATATCAGAAAAAAAATTGCCATCATACACCTTTGAAAGGTGGCGGGGGCATTGCAAAGCCCAAATGGCATTCTTCTATAAGCAAAAGTTCCATAGGGACATGTAAAGGTAGTCTTCTCCTGATCATCAGGATGAATGGGAATCTGCCAAAAACCATTATAACCATCTAGATAATAGAAATAATCATGTTGGGCTAAGCGTTCTAACACCTGGTCAATGAAAGGAAGCGGAAAATGATCTTTTCTAGTAGCACTATTAAGCTTCCTATAATCAATGAACATCCTCCAACTAGTAGTGGTCCTAGTGGGGATTAGCTCTCCCTTTTCATTTTCTATTATGGTCATCCCCCCTTTTTTAGGAACTACATGGACCGGACTAACCCATTGGCTGTCCGATATAGGAAATATGATCCCAGCTTCAAGTAATTTAATGATTTCCTTTTTTATCACTTCCTTCATATTAGGATTTAATCGACGCTGATGCTCTATAGTGGGTTTATGATTATCCTCCATGTATATCCTATGCATGCAAAGAGAAGGGGATATGCCCGTTATATCATCCAGGGAGTAACCTATTGCTTTTCTATGCAACCTAAGTACATTAAGCAATTTTTCTACTTCCTCATCTGATGTGAAACCTTCCCATCAAGATCTCACCGAGTTAAGCCGGGACGCCAAGGAGGACACCGAGGGTGAGAAGCAAGAGCAAGAGGAGCCGGTGGCGTGAATTACTCGATCCATGGCGAAGACCCTGCACCGTCAGATCAAAACTGCTCTCGCTGCTGCTCCGACGAGCTTCGTTAACGTTACCGACCCTTAGGGTTCGGTAACGAGGTGGACAACCTCGTTAGTTTCCTCGGTAACGAGCTCAGCCTCGTTAACGTTACCGACCCTGCATTTGAATGCCAAAGGTTGTTGGCGAATGTGAATAGACATCTTTAATGCTTTGTTAATGTTTTCTTTTTTAATGCTTGGTTTTAATGTCCTAGAAGTGGATCGGCCTAGGGGTTTAAAAGGCCTTTGATGTATCGTTTTTACGCACCTTTGAATTGATAAAAACTCTCTTTTGCTGAATGCAAAGATTCGTCTCTTTGAAGGTCTTGTTCTTAATCGGATTGTGAGTAATATCGATCTCTCAAGAGCACTTGGTGCGTAATATCCAAGTCCCTAGTTCTCTCAAACGTCGGTGAGTCATATCCGTCATTGAGAGTCCATATCCCCATCAATCTTCCATCCAGTTCGATCATCTTCTTCATTCACGTCTTCTCACATCCCCACGTTAACGACTCTGCGGCTCGTCACCAACCTTGTGCCGATTGTTCGAGTTGTAAGCCGTCGATCACCTAGTAAGGTTGTCAGTTTCTAGAGTCAATTCGCTCGCACCGTGACTCAACTAAGGACGATCGTATCATGTGGTATCAGAGCCACGCGAGGTTTGACTCCTAAACTCGATTGTTAAGTACATAGAAATTGGTTTCCTTTCGTCTTTGTTTGTCTACGTTGTGTGCTTAAAATCTGAACCGATTTGTGCCTTTTCCAATCCCAACCCTTGAGTTCTTGGCCTTTATTTCAATTTTAAGTGCGCTTGGCACGCGAAAAGTTGTGTGTAATTCACGAAAGGGCTTAAAGGATTAAGGGAACGAGAAATTTATATAAAAAAAAGGTGCTTCTTCGAAAATTAGGGTGTAGTAGGAGAAGATTTGGTTTGCCCATCCTCCTTCAAAGTGTCAAGACGCTAGGAGGGAGATCTTGGTATTGAACCCAACACCTCCTGGCTCAACCCTTGCGAAAAAAGTGGTTGTTCTTAGAAAGATTCGGTCACCGGTAAAACAAGAGGAGTGACCGAGGAAAAGTAAGGCAACACAAGGGTGGCACCTACATCACTTATGTCGTTAACGTCTTGTTGTTACAAAAAAAAATTCAAGTACCTTTCCTTTACCTTTTTGTGTATCACTTCTTGGAGTGTGTCGAGTTTGCTTGTAAGATTACTTGTTTGTTTATTTTCTTGCTTCACCCTTTTACCTCGTTAAAGACCTTACCGACCCTTCTAATAACCAATTTTTATTGCTTAAGGATCGGTTTGAGGACCCTTGCGTGTGTGGGATCCATTGACACGTTTTCCTAGTTGTGTGTGTTGAGATTTGTGCTCTAGGAACACTATGGACGACCCTAACAACAAAAACAAGGGAGTTATCGAGGGAGAGGTGACTTCTTCCGCTATTACCATGGAAGATCTGTTTCAAGCCATTCAAGGGCTCAAAACGGTGAACGAGGAAAGAGTACAACAACAACAACGGGAGAGGGAAGCCATTAAGCTTTCAATCGAGGCTAGGATGGGAGCAATGCAATTGGGAAGCCTTGGCGGAATTCAAGCAAGCTACGAAGAGGGAGCAAATTCGGGCCAAGTAACTTACGGTGCTTCGTTACCGAGTTTGACGACTCCGGTACCGAGTCCGTATACCGCGTTAGCGAACCTGCCTGCCGCGGTAACGACTTTGTCGACGGCTTCAACGACTTCCTACCACACTCTCCCGAGTACCAATCGAGAAGAATCAGGTATGCACTCTTTCCATTCTTTTCCTCATTCTACGTATCCTACTATGCCTTTGCCTTCGGGCCCCGCTAACTTTACAGGTCAAGAGTATGTTGGGGATTTCCAACCAAGAGCTCCAATGGCCCCATGGCAACCGAGGCATCCTGCTGGAGGACGAGGCGCGGGGCGTGTAAATCATCAAGCAGTTAGGCAACTTCCACAACCCATGCGGGGATATCAAGGTCAAGAATTGGACCAAGGTTATGGAAGAGGGCCTAACGTGAAGCTGGAAGTGCAACCTTTTAGAGGTTCTACCGATGCCGAAGTTTACATGGAGTGGGAACATAAGACGAAACAAGTCTTTGACTTCTACCAATATTCGGACGCCCAAAAGGTAGCCATTGCCACTATTAAGTTTATTGATTTTGCTTACCATTGGTGGATTGAGGATAGGGAAGAAAGAGCATACAATGGTTATCCGACTATTGATACTTGGGAGGAGTTAAAGGCTGCCCTAAGGCATCATTTTGTACCCGAGGACTTCACCACTCGATTGCATGCTCGGCTAGAGCAATTGAAGCAAGGAACCAAGACGTTGGATGAGTACTACAAAGAGCTCAAGATCCTAGTCTATAGATCTGGCCTACGGTTCCCCGAGGGGTATGTTATCTCTAAGTTCATTAACGATTTAAATGCTGAACTTAAATCTATTGTGAGTACGCAACATTTCGTTAGGGGCACTACGATTGAGGAGGTTTTGCACTACACCAATCATATATACCACAATCTGCCTCAACAGAGGAGTTATCCATCTTCTACCAATCCGTGGAATGCTCAAGGTGGGGGCTCTTCTAGCCAACAGGCACGGCGACTCGACAACAAGCAAGACGTCGGTAACGTGCCTACGCGACGTGAACCACCTCGGACTTCACAAGGAGGAAGGCATGAAGGAGAGCAACAAACGAGTGATATCAAGTGTTTCAAGTGCTTAGGGCGGGGACACATAGCTCGGGATTGCCTTTCGAAGCGCCAAGTTCTACTCAACACCATTGGGGAGTATGAGTCGGATGAGGAGGCCGAGATTGAGGAGCCACAAGCCGGTGATGACGAGGTTGCAGAGTTGCAAGTTGTGGCTGAGACAAATGGGGAGTGCTTCGTGGTCAAGCGCTCGCTTTTCGCCAATGAAGCTCCAGTCCCATCTAACCAAAGGGAGACCATTTTTCATACAAGATGCCTCATCCAAGGTAAGCTTTGTAATCTTATAATTGATGGAGGATCTTGTTGCAACATCATAGACCAAGAGGTGGTCAAAAGGTTTGCTCTTAAAACTACTCCTCATGTATTACCCTATACTTTATGTTGGCTAAATTCTAACACACCTCTTGAGGTGAATGAGCAAGCATGTGTCAAGTTTTCTATAGGGGGATACGCTGATGAGGTGGTATGTGACGTGGTCCCTATGACAGCGTGCCATATTCTACTTGGACGGCCGTGGCAATATGACCATGGCGTGATTCACCAAGGCGTCACGAACGAGTATTCTTTCCACCTCAACGGTAAAAGGATCACTTTAATGCCCATGGTGCCACATGAGATCATGGCCGATCACATTGCAAGGAAACAACGGCGAGACGTTGCCAACGAGGCTAAGTGGTCCACCTCGTTACCGAAGGCAAACACCTCAGTATTGAGGGCCGGAGGGTCGACACCGACGGCACCACTGAGCCATCTTCTCCTCGCTAAGGCTCGAGAGGCTCGAAAAGTTGTGAAAGGGAGTACTACTTGCATTCTTTTGTTATTTAAGGATGTAATGCTTAATGAACAAGATGTGGAACACTTACCTTCTCCCATTTCTTTTTTGTTGAAGGAGTTCGATGATGTGTTCCCCGAAGAGATGCCGGAAGGATTGCTTCCAATTCGGGGAATCGAGCACCAAATCGACTTCGTGCCTGGCGCCTCTATTCCCAACAAGCCTGCCTACCGAGCCAATCCCACGGAGGCGGAGGAGCTTCAAAAACAGGTTGTAGAGCTTCTTTCTAAGGGTTATGTGCGTGAAAGTTTGAGTCCATGTTCCGTTCCCGTCATATTAGTTCCTAAGAAAGATGGAACATGGCGAATGTGTGTGGATTGTCGAGCCATCAATAACATCACCGTCAAGTATAGGCATCCTATACCTAGACTTGACGATATGTTGGATGAGCTCCACGGGTCATGCATATTCTCCAAAGTGGATCTCAAGAGTGGTTATTACCAAATTCGCATGAAGGAAGGTGATGAATGGAAAACCGCATTCAAGACCAAGTATGGTCTCTATGAATGGTTGGTTATGCCATTTGGCCTTACTAATGCGCCTAGCACATTTATGAGATTAATGAACCATGTCTTAAGAGCATTTTTAGTCAACTTTGTGGTGGTGTATTTTGATGATATATTGATCTATAGCCATAACTTGCACGAGCATACTTGTAATATCCGCTCTTTTTAATAAAGAGATATTACTTTAATTCTTTCGAGTTAATAATAAGTAAAGGATTACACTTAATTTAAATCTGCTATACATGCATAAAACTTGTAAAAATAAAATTTATTCTTATGGATGAATTTATTTTACAAGTTAAATCGTATTTAGCGGAAAATTTAAAGTATAAAAGTGTAATAAGATGGAAAAGAATAAAGAAGTTTGTAAAGAGTGGCAAAAAGAAGGGTGTGTGTAGACTCGAACTCATGACCTCTCACACATGGAAATAAGACACCCAAGCCAACTCTACCAACAAGACATTTGGATTATAAAGGAAACAAATTCATTATACATTGAGAGTCAGCCATTATCTTCAACAAAGAATAAGCATCTGCCATCTTTCCGAGGTCGGGCGCCGCCTTCGTCATTGCTCCGGTCAGCCTTGGGCGTCGACCCTCCGTCACCATTGCCACCAAGCAAACCTATTAGTATAGCCTAGCCTCGTTATAGGCTATTTGAACGCCACATTCTCACACACGCACAACCCGAAGTTCGTGCTGGCACGAGAAGGAACAGCCGCGTGTGATCTTTTCTGACGTGAATCGTGGCATGCTGATGTCGAGTGGCGGATTGAGGGACTATAAAAGTGCAAGAGCTGGTTGAATCTCGTCGGGGGATGCTCGAGGTCGCAATGGAGAATCTCCTCGGTTTTGACCTAAAACACCCAGAACTTCAAAAATTGATTGTGAACTCGTTTCTCGACCAAAATTGGTGATTCAAATTGCTATATGTCGAGGATTAAGTGCTCTGTAATATCCCTCAATCAATTGTGGAAAACGGATTCAAGAAACGGGCCAAAATCCACCAAATCTGTTCGTGGTAATGGTTTTCCGGATTTTCAGAGGTTGGTGACGAGCCGTTTTCTTGGGCTTCTATCTCTGTCTTCAGGCAACTATTCCGGGGAATTTTGCCAACAGTTGGAAGGAGGAAACGAGGGCTTTGTACTGTCGCAAGTCCCGTCGCCACCCCGTTCCTGGTGTCTCCGGTGGAAGCCGATGTACAGGCCTTCGTGACCAACGTTGTTGTTGGTTTCTTTGCCCGGAAAATTCAGCAGCGACGAGTTAAGTTTGTGGGCTTCGTGGTTGACCTTTCGGCCACCCAATCTGTCGGAAACGGCCGACAGTAAGTAGAGGGGATTTCGGAGGTGCTTATGTCGCTTCCCTCTTCGCCTCTCCGTCCCTGGTGTCGCCTCCACGGGTCGGTGAACAGGAGTTCTCGATCAGCTTTGGTACTGGTTTATTGTGCCCAGAAATTCAGCCTTGGCGAGTGATTTTTGTCGCCTTTGTTCTCCGTTTTCTCTCAATGAATGTAAGATCCGTTGCCAACAGTAGAAAGAGGGTGATGAGGACTTCCAACTGTCGCTTAAATCACTCCAAACGGATATCAAACGAAGTCGCTAGACATCGACGAAGTTGGTTCGTCGCTCACTGTATTTCCGGCCTTCTTGAGTTTTAAAAAGGAAAAGGGAAAGGTGTTTGGACCCGGTTGGCCTCGGTATGCGTGACATGGATTCCGATGAATCGTCTCGATTCACGTGTTGCCTCGTTTTGCGCAGCGCATCGTTTTGCGTGCCACCTTGATTTGCGTGCAAGCAAATCCCGAAAGCGTATCGCTAGGTAAGTTTCTTCTTTCGAGCTTGACTTATATTATAGAATGATTTTTGGATAAGATCATTCAAAGTTGGATTTTTGTATTAAATCTTGTAAAGCGTGATTTATTGAATTGGTTAAGTTATAAAGCCGGATTAAGTCAAGCAAGTACTTGACAAATTATTATTAGGACATAATAATTTGTAGTTAATCTTGAAATAGAAATAAATTGATTATAATTTATTTCTACATTCTTTCCGGTACAACCCGAGCTCGAGTCTTGGATGCACGTAGTTCGAGATGGAACTAATCGCCTTAAGAGGAGAAATCTCGTATAAGGCAAGTGGACGATTCTCTCTTGCGTTATTGTTATTAAATGAGGAATTGGATCCCATTTAATATTTGCGTTGGGAACAACTTGTATGATTAATGAAATATGATAGGTTGTTATATTGTTAGAAATAATGACCATGTTGTTTATTCAGTTTGCGCTAGAACTGGATTTAGGTCCGTTATGTGCGACCTTGTTTGTTGTCTCTCGCTGAGACATTGTTGTGATTAAGATAGTTTCAGGGAGGGGAACGTGGTTCCATATCCTCTCTGAAAATGAATATTACATTAGGAGGGGCCTAATCCTAATGGCGAGTCATGACTCTTCCCCTGCTCTTCGTGCAAGGGGTTTGATGCGCACTCTAGCTAAGTGCAATTGGCACGGTGCGGTGTAGACGACCTGGTAATTGGCCTCTGGGATCTCTACCTCACCATATGCAAATGAGAGATCCAGGATAGCTTAAGTCCTGTGATCTTGGTGTAGGGTAGATGACCATGGATGAAATACTCCTATGATCTCTACGGGACCAAAGGTATAGGGTAGATGACCATGGATGAAATATCCCAATGATCTCTACGGTACCAAATATTTCGGCAGTAGTTCGAGCCGATTATGAATCACCAACTTGTTTGTGAAAAGTTTTGAAAGTAATATAAGATAAGTGCGTTAGGCACATTAATATACGTGAATGGTTCGTCCAGTCGGAAAGCCATTCTTGCTCCCGGTTATGAATGATTCTTAATCAAACTTTGGTTAAGTCAATCTGATTAGTCGATGGAGGCTTTTAAAATTGTGATGTGATTAATATGAATTCCCAACAATTGTTCATGTTTCGTGAAGGAAACCACAAGCGGTGGTGTTTTCTCTCTTGATTATGCAAGTCTCCTTCTTATTCTCTATAAGACTGCTAACTGTTGGATCATAATCCGAGTCTATTCGGATTTTGGATGCCAATATGTTTAGTTACAACCATAAGAACCAAGTTAGATTCTCCGCTTGCTAGTCTTTCATTAGACTAACCCGTCCATCTTCTTTTCTTTTATATGGTCGGCTGGTGTCCACCGTTGTATACGATACATCAGGTTCTTCTTGGAAGTTGATTCAAGAGGCGGATTTAGATGTTTGAAGCTCCAGAAGTTAAAGAAAGGTTTTCAATGGTTATACTTGAGTGAAGATCATGGTTGAACTACTTCAAAGTGAAGCTGAGTTTCAGAAATAAGAGCTTCAGGAAGACTGGATGAAGATTTTGTTCAACTAGAAGGTTGCTTTATTTATTTATTCTTTTTGGGTTAAGATTTATATATGACCAATTGTATTTATTCCGTTGTAATGTTTGTTTTAGTTTGTTCAGTCAGTTTAAAGCCTTGGGTAGCTTCGGTTTAGTCTTAATCAGGGTTACTGGCGGTAATACCTTCAGGGTGAAAAGGGGGTGTTACAGAAGTGGTATCAAAGCTAAAAGTTCCTAAGTCTTGCTTAAGACTTTCCTCTTTTATATAGAGTTATGGATAATTCTATATTGGTGTTGTCTTAGAACCATTTATGGAAAGTGGTTAGGATTGGAGATCAGACTCGTGAAGAGATAGAAGGAGGAAAGGGAATTGGAGAACATGAGGTAACAAGTTTGTAATTGTTTATGTGAAAAAGGTCCTATGGTGGACATTTGATTCCCTGGAGATGGGAATGGATTCCGAGAAGGATCCAGAGTATGATTAGGTGAAGATTCCTAAGGTTGAACCGGTTCTAGACCAAGTTCTCAATGAATTCCTATCCTCTCTTAAGATTCTGAATTGGGTGTACCCTCGTCGTTTCTTCCATATTAGGAAACTTCTTGTGAGATTTTGAAGTTAAGCATTCTATTTCATAAATACTCCCTAGTTTGAAGGTTTCCTATTTTAAGATTGTATGATGGGAGATTTCAAGTTAAGAGTTTTTGTTAGAAAGTTCATGATTCAAAGTTATGTGAAAGAAATTGTTAATTTCTTTTCTTGATATGTGAAAGTTCAAGTGTGTTCTTGAAGTCATAAGAGTAAAAGTTTTCTCGAGAATATTTCTTAGGAATTTCTGAATTTGGTTGAAATTCGATTATCAATAGAAGTTTGGAGTTGGAACCTCTACTTCTCAATGTTGAGATTTGGAAAATCTTATGAGTCTTGAGTGATTCTAAAAAGATCAGTATGGATCACGAAGTGATGTAAAAGAATCCTGAATAGAAAAGGATTGTCTTTGGAAACTTTCTACAACAACTGTGTTTGTGAATCTATAGTATAGAATCATGGATATTCTGTACTTTTCTTTGCTCAGATGGAAGTTAAAGAGCTTTGAAGTGCTCAAGTGTTGGATCAATTGAATTGTTAAACTATGGGAAGATGCAGTTCAATTTTGAATCTGAGAGTATTCGAACTCAGATTTTCATATATGTTGTAATCCTTTGAGTTAAGAGGATTGAGAATCCTAAATGGAATGGGAATTGCTTATGATTATAGTAAGAAAGAAAGGAAGAATGTTGGTTCAGTTTAAGTTGTGAACAAGTGGTTAATCATCAAGGTTGTTGTGAATAAGGTTGATTGGTCAAAATGGATTGAACAGGTGAAAGTTCATCAGTAATGTGTTTATGTTCAATTAACTACTTAGCACAAGTGTTAATTGATTACATGAGTTGTTGATATCCAGATGACTAACCTATGTGACAATGTTGTGGGAATTCTGCTACATTATGCCCATCTTGGGATAGTAATAAGAGACTTGAGGTCTATGATTGACTATTAATGGAATCTGTAGTAAGATGTTCTAAATTGCCAATGGTATTGGCTTATGTTTCTTCAAGGATGGAAATGATAAAGTTCAGTTTTGAGAGGATCATTCAAGGAATGATTTGGCATGTTCCTTTTTGATATTTTTAAACAGTTGGGAGAAACTATTGGATTGTTATAAGTTTTCTTGGAGTGAGCAATTCATTAGGAAATATGATTTGCATAGTGAATGACGAGGACATTTGGTTTGATTACCAATATAGAATTGGGAAGTGTTTAAGAATATCATGTTTGATCATGTGCTTTTCCTTGCTATAGGGTATTGGAAATTAAAGGAATTTCCTTATATGTAGAGAGGTATATGGATTGAAAGTCCTTAAACTCATCAGAAGAGTTTGATAGTTCACTCTTGGATATCGGAATTTAAATAAAGATTCACTTGTAGAAGGCTCGTTGTCTTGTGAATGGATGAACTCAAGTATTGAATTTTGTCAATGGATCATATTTGCCTAACTTTAAAGTAGTATGTCAAGGAGGCATACAAGTTGAGAATGATCAAAGAAGAATCTTTGCTATGAGTATGAAGATGTCGGAATCATATTTTCTCTAAGGATTGCAAGTAGTTTGATACAAGCAATCAACTTCTGTTATTGGAACTTGTAAAGTTAAGATGAGTTCTGATCAAGTTGTATCAAATGAAGATTACTTTATACTATGGAGTACGGAAAGGTATGATAGTGTATGGGAAGTGAGAAAAGATCAAGGTACGTCACCAGGAACTACCTTGAAGAAGAGAAGAAGTGTTATACTTCAAAAGGGAAGTGATGTTTAGAAACGAATTAGTTGTCTTTGCTCCTTTGAGACTCATCTTTGATTCTGAGAAAATTTCAATATGAAATTTTAAGGCAATGTTAGTAGTTAAAACGAATAGAGAGTAAATGTTTTTACAGTTTTCATGGTGGTGAGTAAGAATGTGATTTGTCTTCCATCTTGATCACATGGTAAGGCAAGATTACATGTCTTATTCCTATGAGAATGCAGTAAAGGATTATGTTTATTTTATCTCCCCATCCTGATCACATGGTGGAATAAGATCACATAATTCCTTGGGTTTTAAAGAATAGTTTCTAGTATGAGTTGGTAATCATATAAGTTTCTCTCAAGTTAAGTTATTGAGATTCAAAGACGAGAGTTTTCTTGTATAGCAATTGCTATATCAGCTACTTTGTAAAAAAATCCTTTAAGTTATTACATCCTTGGTATCCTATACCATTTAAGGAGTATGGTCAAACTTCCCAAAACAGTTCGATGATAAGTAAAGAAATTTGGTAAGATTCTTTACAAATCTGTGTTGGTCTCTGAAGAGCATTGAGTAACTCTGTACTTCTCTAAAAGTTTGGGATTGTTTTCAGTCAATGATTATTGGAATTCTCTAAGCAGTTTGCTAGTAGTTCATCTTGGTTGACATCATGACCTAAGAAAGTCATTGCCTTTTTAGCGGAATTGTCCTTGAAAGTAAGTTGATATGGACTCCTGGGATGGAACCCTTTCTAAGAAATGATACTCTAGTAATCCTTTCTTTGGAATAAAGGATATACTAGTATTTCTCCATCAGTGGCTATTGTTTTCATGTTGCTTTGAGGATTTAAATCTCTTTGAGATAAGATGGTCAAGTGAGGATTTTAAGCAGAACTCCAATAGGTCTGGAGTTTGGATATGTAAATTAATATTGATTTTCAGGCTCAACCAGATAAGCTGTTGGATGTGGAGAATTGACATCTGAGGATACGTTTTTGATCCTAAGAGTTAGGTTGCTCAACAAGTCAGAATGTTAAATGAAGTCTAAACAGTTCTTTGATGAAAAAGACTGAAAATTGTCAATGGAGACAATTTTGTTAGAAATTATTGGACTAAAGGTATTACTGTCCAATATGTTGGCATAGTAATGCGTAAGAGTGCAATTTGAAGTAGTTGAGAGAGATAAATACTTTTGAATGTCAGTATGCCCAAGCTGAGTTTGGTTGAGAAAAGGATGTAAAAAAATTGACAATATAGGTTATTATCTTGTCATATGTTGGATAATCTCATATTCTTGGTTAAGGTAATACTGAGATTTTATCCCAAGAAAGGAAATTGAGTAAGAATTCTAAGTAATCCTTGTAAAGAGAATAATTTGAGAAGGACTAAAGGTTAGTTGGATAACAATAAGATTGTGTGAATCCCCTAGGTTGTTGTTCAAAATCTGTTGACCAGATCAAAGAAAAGCAGTATGGGAAAGTAATATTACTTAAGATCAATGGAAAAGATCATGAAGGTAAGACACCGGGATTTGTTATTCAAGCTTATGGATTGCTTGGTTTCAAAACTGTTCATGTGTATCTGTTGTTGATGAGTTTTGAAAGCTTATTTCAAAGGAAGCATAGTTATTTGCTTAATTAGTTCATCCTGGAACAAGTAAGCGTATAAGGATTTAAGATAAAACTTTTGATGGATTGACATGAAGCGAAATGTCACCGAGGTTGTTCTGATGTGCTTAGTTTGTTTGAAAGTCCTGATTGAGCATGGGAGACCAGATGAAATGTTATAGTCTCTTCCTATTTCAGAATGGAAGTGGAAAGATGTTACAAATGATTCTTGTAATTAGTCGTTCAAGACTTAATGAAAGAAGGATGCATATGGAGGCTATTAATAAACTCATCTAGAGTGTTATTTTTGATGCAATTAAGATGACTATGAATGGATATAAGTATATCCAAGCCAAGTTGTTAATGGTGAAAGATCAATAAAATTTTTATGTTTTTATGAAGCAAGGGGTTGCTAAGTTGACAAGGCTGATAGGTTTTGTCAAGTGAATCTATTAAAGGATGTATTCTTGTTTATAAGAAAACAAGATAAGTCTCATCCTTGCTATATTGAACCTTATTAAAGGTTGGAATGGATTAGTAAGATAGGCTATTATCTTGTTATCTAATCCATAGCAACAATGTTGTTATCATGAGAAGATAAGTTGGATGAATCTCACGTTCTTGGTGAAGACGATATTGAGATTTTATATGAAAGAAAGTCGAGTAAGGATTGCAGGACATCCTTGTAAAGAAATTATGTAATAAGAAAGAACCAGTAGTACAAAAAATTTGGTTCAAATATGGTGGTATAGAAACCTCAAGTATAATGATAAGGAAGTTTTTAGACGCACGCTTGGAAAACCGAGCAAGTTATGCAAAGGTGTTTTCCTGAGTTGTTTTACCCTAGTTAAAGAATGAAACATTCTTTAAGGGGGTACTTATGTGATAAATCATTTCTCTTCGGATAGAGAATGGTTTTCAATATACGTTCCAGTATTCCTATGTGTACCACTCTAGTCTTTCCTAGTTTCGGGACGAAACTATTTTTTTAAGGGGGTACTAATGTAATATCCGCTCTTTTTAATAAAGAGATATTACTTTAATTCTTTCGAGTTAATAATAAATAAAGGATTACACTTAATTTAAATCTGCTATAAATGCATAAAACTTGTAAAAATAAAATTTATTCTTATGGATGAATTTATTTTACAAGTTAAATCGTATTTAGCGGAAAATTTAAAGTATAAAAGTGTAATAAGATGGAAAAGAATAAAGAAGTTTGTAAAGAGTGGCAAAAAGAAGGGTGTGTGTAGACTCGAACTCATGACCTCTCACACATGGAAATAAGACACCCAAGCCAACTCTACCAACAAGACATTTGGATTATAAAGGAAACAAATTCATTATACATTGAGAGTCAGCCATTATCTTCAACAAAGAATAAGCATCTGCCATCTTTCCGAGGTCGGGCGCCACCTTCGTCATTTCTCCGGTCAGCCTTGGGCGTCGACCCTCCGTCACCATTGCCACCAAGCAAACCTATTAGTATAGCCTAGCCTCGTCATAGGCTATTTGAACGCCACATTCTCACACACGCACAACCCGAAGTTCGTGCTGGCACGAGAAGGAACAGCCGCGTGTGATCTTTTTTGACGTGAATAGTGGCATAGTGATGTCGAGTGGTGGATTGAGGGACTATATAAGTGCAAGAGCTGGTTGAATCTCGTCGGGGGATGCTCGAGGTCGAAATGGAGAATCTCCTCGGTTTTGACCTAAAACACCCAAAACTTCAAAAATTGATTGTGAACTCGTTTCTCGACCAAAATTGGTGATTCAAATTGCTATATGTCGAGGATTAAGTGCTCTGTAATATCCCTCAATCAATTGCGGAAAAAGGATTCAAGAAACGGGCCAAAATCCACCAAATCTGTTCGTGGTAATGGTTTTCCGGATTTTCAGAGGTTGGTGACGAGCCGTTTTCTTGGGCTTCTATCTCTGTCTTCAGGCAACTATTCCGGGGAATTTTGCCAACAGTTGGAAGGAGGAAACAAGGGCTTTATACTTTCGCAAGTCCCGTCGCCACCCCGTTCCTGGTGTCTCCGGTGGAAGCCGATGTGCAGGCCTTCGTGACCAACATTGTTGTTGGTTTCTTTGCCCGGAAAATTCAGCAGCGACGAGTTAAGTTTGTGGGCTTCGTGGTTGACCTTTCGGCCACCAAATCTGTCGGAAACTGCCGACAGTAAGTAGAGGGGATTTCAGAGGTGCTTCTGTCGCTTCCCTCTTCGCCTCTCCGTCCGTGGTGTCGCCTCCACAGGTCGGTGAACAGGAGTTCTCGATCAGCTTTGGTACTGGTTTATTGTGCCCAGAAATTCAGCCTTGGCGAGTGATTTTTGTCGCCTTTGTTCTCCGTTTTCTCTCAATGAATGTAAGATCCGTTGCCAACAGTAGAAAGAGGGTGATGAGGACTTCCAACTGTCGCTTAAATCACTCCAAACGGATATCAAACGAAGTCGCTAGACATCGACAAAAATTGGTTCGTCGCTCACTGTATTTCCGGCCTTCTTGAGTTTTAAAAAGGAAAAGGGAAAGGTGTTTGGACCCGGTTTGCCTCGGTATGCGTGACATGGATTCCGATGAATCGTCTCGATTCATGTGTTGCCTCGTTTTGCGCAGCGCATCATTTTGCGTGCCACCTTGATTTGCGTGCAAGCAAATCCCGAAAGCGTATCACTAGGTAAGTTTCTTCTTTCGAGCTTGACTTATATTATAGAATGATTTTTGGATAAGATCATTCAAAGTTGGATTTTTGTATTAAATCTTGTAAAGCGTGATTTATTGAATTGGTTAAGTTATAAAGTCGGATTAAGTCAAGCAAGTACTTGACAAATTATTATTAGGACATAATAATTTGTAGTTAATCTTGAAATAGAAATAAATTGATTATAATTTATTTCTATATTCTTTCCGATACAACCCGAGCTCGAGTCTTGGATGCACGTCGTTCGAGATGGAACTAATCGCCTTAAGAGGAGAAATCTCGTATAAGGCAAGTTGACGATTCTCTCTTGCGTTATTGTTATTAAATGAGGAATTGGATCCCATTTAATATTTGAGTTGGGAACAACTTGTATGATTAATGAAATATGATAGGTTGTTATATTGTTAGAAATAATGACCATGTTGTTTATTCAGTTTGCGCTAGAACTGGATTTAGGTCCGTTATGTGCGACCTTGTTTGTTGTCTCTCGCTGAGACATTGTTGTGATTAAGATAGTTTCAGGGAGGGGAACGTGGTTCCATATCCTCTCTGAAAATGAATATTACATTAGGAGGGGCCTAATCCTAATGGCGAGTCATGACTCTTCCCCTGCTCTTCGTGGAAGGGGTTTGATGCGCACTCTAGCTAAGTGCAATTGGCACGGTGCGGTGTAGACGACCTGGTAATTGGCCTCTGGGATCTCTACCTCACCATATGCAAATGAGAGATCCAGGATAGCTTAAGTCCTGTGATCTTGGTGTAGGGTAGATGACCATGGATGAAATACTCCTATGATCTCTACGGGACCAAAGGTATAGGGTAGATGACCATGGATGAAATATCCCAATGATCTCTACGGTACCAAATATTTCGGCAGTAGTTCGAGCCGATTATGAATCACCAACTTGTTTGTGAAAAGTTTTGAAAGTAATATAAGATAAGTGCGTTAGGCACATTAATATACGTGAATGGTTCGTCCAGTCGGAAAGCCATTCTTGCTCCCGGTTATGAATGATTCTTAATCAAACTTTGGTTAAGTCAATCTGATTAGTCGATGGAGGCTTTTCAAATTGTGATGTGATTAATATGAATTCCCAACAATTGTTCATGTTTCGTGAAGGAAACCACAAGCGGTGGTGTTTTCTCTCTTGATTATGCAAGTCTCCTTCTTATTCTCTATAAGACTGCTAACTGTTGGATCATAATCCGAGTCTATTCGGATTTTGGATGCCAATATGTTTAGTTACAACCATAAGAACCAAGTTAGATTCTCCGCTTGCTAGTCTTTCATTAGACTAACCCGTCCATCTTCTTTTCTTTTATATGGTCGGCTGGTGTCCACCGTTGTATACGATACATCAGGTTCTTCTTGGAAGTTGATTCAAGAGGCGGATTTAGATGTTTGAAGCTCCAGAAGTTAAAGAAAGGTTTTCAATGGTTATACTTGAGTGAAGATCATGGTTGAACTACTTCAAAGTGAAGCTGAGTTTCAGAAATAAGAGCTTCAGGAAGACTGGATGAAGATTTTGTTCAACTAGAAGGTTGCTTTATTTATTTATTCTTTTTGGGTTAAGATTTATATATGACCAATTGTATTTATTCCGTTGTAATGTTTGTTTTAGTTTGTTCAGTCAGTTTAAAGCCTTGGGTAGCTTCGGTTTAGTCTTAATCAGGGTTACTGGCGGTAATACCTTCAGGGTGAAAAGGGGGTGTTACAGAAGTGGTATCAAAGCTAAAAGTTCCTAAGTCTTGCTTAAGACTTTCCTCTTTTATATAGAGTTATGGATAATTCTATATTGGTGTTGTCTTAGAACCATTTATGGAAAGTGGTTAGGATTGGAGATCAGACTCGTGAAGAGATAGAAGGAGGAAAGGGAATTGGAGAACATGAGGTAACAAGTTTGTAATTGTTTATGTGAAAAAGGTCCTATGGTGGACATTTGATTCCCTGGAGATGGGAATGGATTCCGAGAAGGATCCAGAGTATGATTAGGTGAAGATTCCTAAGGTTGAACCGGTTCTAGACCAAGTTCTCAATGAATTCCTATCCTCTCTTAAGATTCTGAATTGGGTGTACCCTCGTCGTTTCTTCCATATTAGGAAACTTCTTGTGAGATTTTGAAGTTAAGCATTCTATTTCATAAATACTCCCTAGTTTGAAGGTTTCCTATTTTAAGATTGTATGATGGGAGATTTCAAGTTAAGAGTTTTTGTTAGAAAGTTCATGATTCAAAGTTATGTGAAAGAAATTGTTAATTTCTTTTCTTGATATGTGAAAGTTCAAGTGTGTTCTTGAAGTCATAAGAGTAAAAGTTTTCTCGAGAATATTTCTTAGGAATTTCTGAATTTGGTTGAAATTCGATTATCAATAGAAGTTTGGAGTTGGAACCTCTACTTCTCAATGTTGAGATTTGGAAAATCTTATGAGTCTTGAGTGATTCTAAAAAGATCAGTATGGATCACGAAGTGATGTAAAAGAATCCTGAATAGAAAAGGATTGTCTTTGGAAACTTTCTACAACAACTGTGTTTGTGAATCTATAGTATAGAATCATGGATATTCTGTACTTTTCTTTGCTCAGATGGAAGTTAAAGAGCTTTGAAGTGCTCAAGTGTTGGATCAATTGAATTGTTAAACTATGGGAAGATGCAGTTCAATTTTGAATCTGAGAGTATTCGAACTCAGATTTTCATATATGTTGTAATCCTTTGAGTTAAGAGGATTGAGAATCCTAAATGGAATGGGAATTGCTTATGATTATAGTAAGAAAGAAAGGAAGAATGTTGGTTCAGTTTAAGTTGTGAACAAGTGGTTAATCATCAAGGTTGTTGTGAATAAGGTTGATTGGTCAAAATGGATTGAACAGGTGAAAGTTCATCAGTAATGTGTTTATGTTCAATTAACTACTTAGCACAAGTGTTAATTGATTACATGAGTTGTTGATATCCAGATGACTAACCTATGTGACAATGTTGTGGGAATTCTGCTACATTATGCCCATCTTGGGATAGTAATAAGAGACTTGAGGTCTATGATTGACTATTAATGGAATCTGTAGTAAGATGTTCTAAATTGCCAATGGTATTGGCTTATGTTTCTTCAAGGATGGAAATGATAAAGTTCAGTTTTGAGAGGATCATTCAAGGAATGATTTGGCATGTTCCTTTTTGATATTTTTAAACAGTTGGGAGAAACTATTGGATTGTTATAAGTTTTCTTGGAGTGAGCAATTCATTAGGAAATATGATTTGCATAGTGAATGACGAGGACATTTGGTTTGATTACCAATATAGAATTGGGAAGTGTTTAAGAATATCATGTTTGATCATGTGCTTTTCCTTGCTATAGGGTATTGGAAATTAAAGGAATTTCCTTATATGTAGAGAGGTATATGGATTGAAAGTCCTTAAACTCATCAGAAGAGTTTGATAGTTCACTCTTGGATATCGGAATTTAAATAAAGATTCACTTGTAGAAGGCTCGTTGTCTTGTGAATGGATGAACTCAAGTATTGAATTTTGTCAATGGATCATATTTGCCTAACTTTAAAGTAGTATGTCAAGGAGGCATACAAGTTGAGAATGATCAAAGAAGAATCTTTGCTATGAGTATGAAGATGTCGGAATCATATTTTCTCTAAGGATTGCAAGTAGTTTGATACAAGCAATCAACTTCTGTTATTGGAACTTGTAAAGTTAAGATGAGTTCTGATCAAGTTGTATCAAATGAAGATTACTTTATACTATGGAGTACGGAAAGGTATGATAGTGTATGGGAAGTGAGAAAAGATCAAGGTACGTCACCAGGAACTACCTTGAAGAAGAGAAGAAGTGTTATACTTCAAAAGGGAAGTGATGTTTAGAAACGAATTAGTTGTCTTTGCTCCTTTGAGACTCATCTTTGATTCTGAGAAAATTTCAATATGAAATTTTAAGGCAATGTTAGTAGTTAAAACGAATAGAGAGTAAATGTTTTTACAGTTTTCATGGTGGTGAGTAAGAATGTGATTTGTCTTCCATCTTGATCACATGGTAAGGCAAGATTACATGTCTTATTCCTATGAGAATGCAGTAAAGGATTATGTTTATTTTATCTCCCCATCCTGATCACATGGTGGAATAAGATCACATAATTCCTTGGGTTTTAAAGAATAGTTTCTAGTATGAGTTGGTAATCATATAAGTTTCTCTCAAGTTAAGTTATTGAGATTCAAAGACGAGAGTTTTCTTGTATAGCAATTGCTATATCAGCTACTTTGTAAAAAAATCCTTTAAGTTATTACATCCTTGGTATCCTATACCATTTAAGGAGTATGGTCAAACTTCCCAAAACAGTTCGATGATAAGTAAAGAAATTTGGTAAGATTCTTTACAAATCTGTGTTGGTCTCTGAAGAGCATTGAGTAACTCTGTACTTCTCTAAAAGTTTGGGATTGTTTTCAGTCAATGATTATTGGAATTCTCTAAGCAGTTTGCTAGTAGTTCATCTTGGTTGACATCATGACCTAAGAAAGTCATTGCCTTTTTAGCGGAATTGTCCTTGAAAGTAAGTTGATATGGACTCCTGGGATGGAACCCTTTCTAAGAAATGATACTCTAGTAATCCTTTCTTTGGAATAAAGGATATACTAGTATTTCTCCATCAGTGGCTATTGTTTTCATGTTGCTTTGAGGATTTAAATCTCTTTGAGATAAGATGGTCAAGTGAGGATTTTAAGCAGAACTCCAATAGGTCTGGAGTTTGGATATGTAAATTAATATTGATTTTCAGGCTCAACCAGATAAGCTGTTGGATGTGGAGAATTGACATCTGAGGATACGTTTTTGATCCTAAGAGTTAGGTTGCTCAACAAGTCAGAATGTTAAATGAAGTCTAAACAGTTCTTTGATGAAAAAGACTGAAAATTGTCAATGGAGACAATTTTGTTAGAAATTATTGGACTAAAGGTATTACTGTCCAATATGTTGGCATAGTAATGCGTAAGAGTGCAATTTGAAGTAGTTGAGAGAGATAAATACTTTTGAATGTCAGTATGCCCAAGCTGAGTTTGGTTGAGAAAAGGATGTAAAAAAATTGACAATATAGGTTATTATCTTGTCATATGTTGGATAATCTCATATTCTTGGTTAAGGTAATACTGAGATTTTATCCCAAGAAAGGAAATTGAGTAAGAATTCTAAGTAATCCTTGTAAAGAGAATAATTTGAGAAGGACTAAAGGTTAGTTGGATAACAATAAGATTGTGTGAATCCCCTAGGTTGTTGTTCAAAATCTGTTGACCAGATCAAAGAAAAGCAGTATGGGAAAGTAATATTACTTAAGATCAATGGAAAAGATCATGAAGGTAAGACACCGGGATTTGTTATTCAAGCTTATGGATTGCTTGGTTTCAAAACTGTTCATGTGTATCTGTTGTTGATGAGTTTTGAAAGCTTATTTCAAAGGAAGCATAGTTATTTGCTTAATTAGTTCATCCTGGAACAAGTAAGCGTATAAGGATTTAAGATAAAACTTTTGATGGATTGACATGAAGCGAAATGTCACCGAGGTTGTTCTGATGTGCTTAGTTTGTTTGAAAGTCCTGATTGAGCATGGGAGACCAGATGAAATGTTATAGTCTCTTCCTATTTCAGAATGGAAGTGGAAAGATGTTACAAATGATTCTTGTAATTAGTCGTTCAAGACTTAATGAAAGAAGGATGCATATGGAGGCTATTAATAAACTCATCTAGAGTGTTATTTTTGATGCAATTAAGATGACTATGAATGGATATAAGTATATCCAAGCCAAGTTGTTAATGGTGAAAGATCAATAAAATTTTTATGTTTTTATGAAGCAAGGGGTTGCTAAGTTGACAAGGCTGATAGGTTTTGTCAAGTGAATCTATTAAAGGATGTATTCTTGTTTATAAGAAAACAAGATAAGTCTCATCCTTGCTATATTGAACCTTATTAAAGGTTGGAATGGATTAGTAAGATAGGCTATTATCTTGTTATCTAATCCATAGCAACAATGTTGTTATCATGAGAAGATAAGTTGGATGAATCTCACGTTCTTGGTGAAGACGATATTGAGATTTTATATGAAAGAAAGTCGAGTAAGGATTGCAGGACATCCTTGTAAAGAAATTATGTAATAAGAAAGAACCAGTAGTACAAAAAATTTGGTTCAAATATGGTGGTATAGAAACCTCAAGTATAATGATAAGGAAGTTTTTAGACGCACGCTTGGAAAACCGAGCAAGTTATGCAAAGGTGTTTTCCTGAGTTGTTTTACCCTAGTTAAAGAATGAAACATTCTTTAAGGGGGTACTTATGTGATAAATCATTTCTCTTCGGATAGAGAATGGTTTTCAATATACGTTCCAGTATTCCTATGTGTACCACTCTAGTCTTTCCTAGTTTCGGGACGAAACTATTTTTTTAAGGGGGTACTAATGTAATATCCGCTCTTTTTAATAAAGAGATATTACTTTAATTCTTTCGAGTTAATAATAAATAAAGGATTACACTTAATTTAAATCTGCTATAAATGCATAAAACTTGTAAAAATAAAATTTATTCTTATGGATGAATTTATTTTACAAGTTAAATCGTATTTAGCGGAAAATTTAAAGTATAAAAGTGTAATAAGATGGAAAAGAATAAAGAAGTTTGTAAAGAGTGGCAAAAAGAAGGGTGTGTGTAGACTCGAACTCATGACCTCTCACACATGGAAATAAGACACCCAAGCCAACTCTACCAACAAGACATTTGGATTATAAAGGAAACAAATTCATTATACATTGAGAGTCAGCCATTATCTTCAACAAAGAATAAGCATCTGCCATCTTTCCGAGGTCGGGCGCCACCTTCGTCATTTCTCCGGTCAGCCTTGGGCGTCGACCCTCCGTCACCATTGCCACCAAGCAAACCTATTAGTATAGCCTAGCCTCGTCATAGGCTATTTGAACGCCACATTCTCACACACGCACAACCCGAAGTTCGTGCTGGCACGAGAAGGAACAGCCGCGTGTGATCTTTTTTGACGTGAATAGTGGCATAGTGATGTCGAGTGGTGGATTGAGGGACTATATAAGTGCAAGAGCTGGTTGAATCTCGTCGGGGGATGCTCGAGGTCGAAATGGAGAATCTCCTCGGTTTTGACCTAAAACACCCAAAACTTCAAAAATTGATTGTGAACTCGTTTCTCGACCAAAATTGGTGATTCAAATTGCTATATGTCGAGGATTAAGTGCTCTGTAATATCCCTCAATCAATTGCGGAAAAAGGATTCAAGAAACGGGCCAAAATCCACCAAATCTGTTCGTGGTAATGGTTTTCCGGATTTTCAGAGGTTGGTGACGAGCCGTTTTCTTGGGCTTCTATCTCTGTCTTCAGGCAACTATTCCGGGGAATTTTGCCAACAGTTGGAAGGAGGAAACAAGGGCTTTATACTTTCGCAAGTCCCGTCGCCACCCCGTTCCTGGTGTCTCCGGTGGAAGCCGATGTGCAGGCCTTCGTGACCAACATTGTTGTTGGTTTCTTTGCCCGGAAAATTCAGCAGCGACGAGTTAAGTTTGTGGGCTTCGTGGTTGACCTTTCGGCCACCAAATCTGTCGGAAACTGCCGACAGTAAGTAGAGGGGATTTCAGAGGTGCTTCTGTCGCTTCCCTCTTCGCCTCTCCGTCCGTGGTGTCGCCTCCACGGGTCGGTGAACAGGAGTTCTCGATCAGCTTTGGTACTGGTTTATTGTGCCCAGAAATTCAGCCTTGGCGAGTGATTTTTGTCGCCTTTGTTCTCCGTTTTCTCTCAATGAATGTAAGATCCATTGCCAACAGTAGAAAGAGGGTGATGAGGACTTCCAACTGTCGCTTAAATCACTCCAAACGGATATCAAACGAAGTCGCTAGACATCGACAAAAATTGGTTCGTCGCTCATTGTATTTCCGGCCTTCTTGAGTTTTAAAAAGGAAAAGGGAAAGGTGTTTGGACCCGGTTTGCCTCGGTATGCGTGACATGGATTCCGATGAATCGTCTCGATTCATGTGTTGCCTCGTTTTGCGCAGCGCATCATTTTGCGTGCCACCTTGATTTGCGTGCAAGCAAATCCCGAAAGCGTATCACTAGGTAAGTTTCTTCTTTCGAGCTTGACTTATATTATAGAATGATTTTTGGATAAGATCATTCAAAGTTGGATTTTTGTATTAAATCTTGTAAAGCGTGATTTATTGAATTGGTTAAGTTATAAAGTCGGATTAAGTCAAGCAAGTACTTGACAAATTATTATTAGGACATAATAATTTGTAGTTAATCTTGAAATAGAAATAAATTGATTATAATTTATTTCTATATTCTTTCCGATACAACCCGAGCTCGAGTCTTGGATGCACGTCGTTCGAGATGGAACTAATCGCCTTAAGAGGAGAAATCTCGTATAAGGCAAGTTGACGATTCTCTCTTGCGTTATTGTTATTAAATGAGGAATTGGATCCCATTTAATATTTGAGTTGGGAACAACTTGTATGATTAATGAAATATGATAGGTTGTTATATTGTTAGAAATAATGACCATGTTGTTTATTCAGTTTGCGCTAGAACTGGATTTAGGTCCGTTATGTGCGACCTTGTTTGTTGTCTCTCGCTGAGACATTGTTGTGATTAAGATAGTTTCAGGGAGGGGAACGTGGTTCCATATCCTCTCTGAAAATGAATATTACATTAGGAGGGGCCTAATCCTAATGGCGAGTCATGACTCTTCCCCTGCTCTTCGTGGAAGGGGTTTGATGCGCACTCTAGCTAAGTGCAATTGGCACGGTGCGGTGTAGACGACCTGGTAATTGGCCTCTGGGATCTCTACCTCACCATATGCAAATGAGAGATCCAGGATAGCTTAAGTCCTGTGATCTTGGTGTAGGGTAGATGACCATGGATGAAATACTCCTATGATCTCTACGGGACCAAAGGTATAGGGTAGATGACCATGGATGAAATATCCCAATGATCTCTACGGTACCAAATATTTCGGCAGTAGTTCGAGCCGATTATGAATCACCAACTTGTTTGTGAAAAGTTTTGAAAGTAATATAAGATAAGTGCGTTAGGCACATTAATATACGTGAATGGTTCGTCCAGTCGGAAAGCCATTCTTGCTCCCGGTTATGAATGATTCTTAATCAAACTTTGGTTAAGTCAATCTGATTAGTCGATGGAGGCTTTTCAAATTGTGATGTGATTAATATGAATTCCCAACAATTGTTCATGTTTCGTGAAGGAAACCACAAGCGGTGGTGTTTTCTCTCTTGATTATGCAAGTCTCCTTCTTATTCTCTATAAGACTGCTAACTGTTGGATCATAATCCGAGTCTATTCGGATTTTGGATGCCAATATGTTTAGTTACAACCATAAGAACCAAGTTAGATTCTCCGCTTGCTAGTCTTTCATTAGACTAACCCGTCCATCTTCTTTTCTTTTATATGGTCGGCTGGTGTCCACCGTTGTATACGATACATCAGGTTCTTCTTGGAAGTTGATTCAAGAGGCGGATTTAGATGTTTGAAGCTCCAGAAGTTGAAGAAAGGTTTTCAAATGTTATACTTGAGTGAAGATCATGGTTGAACTACTTCAAAGTGAAGCTGAGTTTCAGAAATAAGAGCTTAAGGAAGACTGGATGAAAATTTTGTTCAACTAGAAGGTTGTTCTATTTATTTATTCTTTTTGGGTTAAGATTTATATAAGACCAATTGTATTTATTCCGCTGTAATGTTTGTTTTAGTTTGTTCAGTCAGTTTAAAGCCTTGGGTAGCTTCGGTTTAGTCTTAATCGGGGTTACTGGCGGTAATACCTTCAGGGTGAAAAGGGGGTGTTACAATACTAGGCATGTTCGCATGGTTCTAGAAGTTTTAAGGAAAGATAAGCTATATGCTAACTTTAAGAAATGCCATTTTTGTTCGGATAATGTGGTGTTTCTTGGTTTTGTAGTAAGCAAGGAAGGGCTTCAAGTGGACAAGGAGAAAGTGAATGCAATTGAGGAATGGCCCGTACCGACCACCATGACGCAAGTGAGGAGCTTCCGTGGCTTGGCTGGTTTCTACCGACGCTTCGTCAAAGATTTCAGCTCGATAGCCACGCCTCTCACCGAGCTTACCAAGAAGAAGGTGGCTTTCCAATGGGGTCCAAAACAAGAACGAGCCTTCACTACTCTCAAGGACAAGCTCACGCATGCACCTCTTCTAGTTCTACCCGATTTCTCCAAGACGTTCGAGATTGAATGTGATGCTTCGGGGGTTGGGCTTGGGGGTGTGCTTATGAAAGGAGGGAGACCGATTGCCTATTATAGCGAGAAGTTGAATGATGCCGAGCTCAAGTACCCAACTTATGACAAGGAGCTACTCGCTTTGGTAAGGGTGCTTAAGGTATGGTCTCACTATCTCCTCCCTAGGGAATTTGTTATTCATTCCGACCATGAGGCCCTTAGATTCCTCAAAGGTCAAAATAAATTGAATAAACGTCATGCTAAGTGGGTTGAATTCATTGAGACTTTCCCTTATGTGATCAAACACAAAAAGGGAAAGGACAATATTGTGGCAGATGCTTTGTCACGAAGATACGCCCTAATTTCCACTATGGATGCTAGGATGTTGGGCTTTGCTTTCATTAAGGAACTATATTCTGTAGACCTTGACTTCAAGGAAATCTATGAGGAATGTAGTACCTTGGGAAGTAAAGATCAATTTTTCCTTCATGACGGTTATCTTATGAAGGGTGCTAAGCTGTGCATTCCTGGGGGGGGGGTCGATTAGACGCCTATTAGTGCAAGAAGCACATGGTGGTGGCCTTATGGGTCATTTCGGCGTTGCTAAGACTTTGCAAGCCTTGAAGGAACACTTCTATTGGCCGTGAATGCTTAGGGACGTCGAGAAATTGTGTGCCTCTTGTACTACTTGTGTACGAGCTAAATCTAAAACTAGCCCCCAAGGATTGTATATTCCTTTGCCCATTCCCCAACAGCCTTGGGAAGACTTATCCATGGATTTTGTGTTAGGTCTTCCTCGGACTAAAAGGGGTATGGATTCTATTCTCGTAATCGTTGATCGGTTTAGTAAGATGGCACACTTCATTGCGTGTCATAAAACTGACGATGCTACGAACGTGGCATCCATGTTTTTCAACCATGTTGTGCGTCTCCATGGTCTTCCCAAAACTATAGTGTCGGATAGGGATGTCAAATTCCTTAGCCATTTTTGGCGGACCTTGTGGGCCAAGTTAGGCACCAAGCTACTTTATTCCACTACTTGTCATCCACAAACGGATGGGCAAACCGAAGTAGTGAATAGGTCGCTTGGCACCTTGCTTCGTGTTGTTTTGAGAGCTAACCTCCGCAGGTGGGAAGATTGTCTTCCATACATAGAGTTCGCTTATAACCGCACTACCCATTCGGCGACCAAAAAACACCGTTCGAAGTCGCTTATGGTAAGAATCCTCTCACTCCGTTAGACCTTATTGCTCACCCTATTGTTGATGGTTTTAGCCAGGAGGGAAAGGATTTAGCGGATTATGTGAAGCGGTTGCACGAGGACACGAGGAGGCAGCTTGAGAAGCGCACGTCACAATATGAGCGCCAGCATAACAAGGGGCACAAGGAGTTGATTTTAGAGCCCGGTGACTTGGTGTGGGTGCACCTCCGCAAGGAACGGTTTCCCTCACGTAGAAACTCTAAGTTGAAGCCACGGGCGGAGGGTCCATTTCAAGTACTTGAGAAAATCAACGATAATGCTTATCGGTTGGAACTCCCACCGGAGATGGGTGTCCATGATGTGTTTAACGTCGCTGACCTTTGACCTTACTTGATAGGCGATTCTGGTGATGAGGACTACATGCAAGATTCGAGGTCGAATCCTTCCGAAGGGGGGGAGGATGATGTGAATCCTTCCCATCAAGATCTCACCGAGTTAAGCCGGGACGCCAAGGAGGACAGCGAGGGTGAGAAGCAAGATCAAGAGGAGTCGGTGGCGCGAATTACTCGATCCATGGCGAAGACCCTGCACCGTCAGATCAAAACTGCTCTCGCTCCTGCTCCGACGAGCTTCGTTAACGTTACCGACCCTTAGGGTTCGGTAACGAGGTGGACAACCTCGTTAGTTTCCTCGGTAACGAGCTCAGCCTCGTTAACGTTACCGACCCTGCATTTGAATGCCAAAGGTTGTTGGCGAATGTGAATAGACATCTTTAATGCTTTGTTAATGTTTTGTTTTTAATGCTTGGTTTTAATGTCCTAGAAGTGGATCGGCCTAGGGGTTTAAAAGGCCTTTTATGTATCGTTTTTACGCACCTTTGAATTGATAAAAACTCTCTTTTGCTGAATGCAAAGATTCGTCTCTTTGAAGGTCTTGTTCTTGATCGGATTGTGAGTAATATCGATCTCTCAAGAGCACTTGGTGCGTAATATCCAAGTCCCTAGTTCTCTCAAACGTCGGTGAGTCATATCCGTCATTGAGAGTCCATATCCCCATCAATCTTCCATCCAGTTCGATCATCTTCTTCATTCACGTCTTCTCACATCCCCACGTTAACGACTCTGCGGCTCGTCACCAACCTTGTGCCGATTGTTCGAGTTGTAAGCCGTCGATCACCTAGTAAGGTTGTCAGTTTCTAAAGTCAATTCGCTCGCACAGTGACTCAACTAAGGACGATCGTATCATCATCTTTTAATTTAGCATCATAACAGGGAAAGTAGAAT
Source organism: Fallopia convolvulus (assembly GCA_964016875.1). Classification (NCBI taxonomy): domain Eukaryota; kingdom Viridiplantae; phylum Streptophyta; class Magnoliopsida; order Caryophyllales; family Polygonaceae; genus Fallopia; species Fallopia convolvulus. The sequence goes on along the minus strand of OZ024722.1, from coordinate 20,283,612 downwards.
TAGGACAAGAAATTCATACCTGAGAGAGTCCGGAAGAGGTTTGAGTGTTGGAGAAGGTTCAGCTGGAATGAGAATTGGTTCTTCTGGCTCCGTCTTCAACACCTCTTCGAGGTATTCTAATGCTGAAATTTCATTGTCCTCGGCCAAGGTCGTTAACGATGCTGGTGGGGTCGTTAACGAGCTTGTTTCTTCTGCCAGGAGAATCGGTACCGAGGTTGGGGAACTCGTTACCGAAACTACAGGGGTTATTTCAGCCCATCTTCGGCCAGAGAAGTCATCATTCAATACTAATCTTCCAACTGGGTCCCCACATTCGATAAATTCATTGTGGGTGTGGAGCATCTTGACTTCGGCTTTATTTGTCTCCTTCATTGTTAGGTTGAACCGAAATTCCGTCGCCTCATCTCCAATTTCAAAAGTTAGGAGTCCCTTCCTAACATCAATTATGGCTCCTGTTGTGGCGAGAAATGGTCTCCCTAAGATGATAGGAACCACCGGGTCTTCGGGCATTGCCATGACTATGAAATCATTAGGAACAAAGAATTTTCCCACTTGAACCGGAAAGTCTTCTATGACCCCTGTTGGTTTGACACACGAGCCATCTGCCATGTATAACCTCATATTAATCGGCTCCAATGGTCCCATGTTGGCTTTTGACCATATTGAGAGAGGGAGTAAACTAGCACTGGCTCCCAAATCACATAAAGCTTTGAATTTATGGTCGCCTATGCCAATTCTTATGGCAAATCTCCCTGGATCTCCTAGTTTCTCTGGTAGAGAAATAGATCGGACCTCATCTTGCAGCTCTGTAATGGATCGTTTCCTGCTAAGAATATCTTTCAAGAATTTTGTGTAAGCCGGCATTTCGCTTAGGGCCTCAGCGTATGGGATAGAAATATTAATGCCCTGGACAATCTTTACGAAACGCTTAAACTTACTCTATGTAGAGTCCTTAGATTTCTTAGTGGGAAAAGGAAGAGAATTCACCTTTCTCGGAACCAATTCGGGCTCGAGAGGCGATGCTACCGGATCGACATTAGGGTCGATTGGTATGCTTGGAGGATCGTTACCGACCTTTATGGGGTTGTTAACGAGCCTGGGAGTGCGAGAGGAGCTCGGAATAGGAAACTTACCTGGGTTGGGGTCGTTAACGACCCTGCGAGCATCGTCACCATGGTGTGCAGATTTGGTAACGACTCTCTTTGGCTCATTACCGAGCTGAGCCGTAGCTTCCTCATCAGTCGTGGGGCTCGTCTCCTTAGCTTGGATACGCTCCGGTAGTGTTTTTCCGCTCCTAAGGTGCACTGCTGCTATTTGTCCTCTCGGTTTCTCATCGGGTCGGCCCGGGAGTTGCCCTTGTGGCCTTGGAATCTGTGCCCGGGAGTTGGGAATCGACATTCTTCTTCCACACATCGAACTCTCCCCATCTCTTATTTTGATTGTTAAGGTTGGCTTGGATTCCATCAATCTTGCTATACACTTCATTGAATTTTTTGTGGACTCCGTTAATGCCTTCCTGTAACCCTTGTGCCCATGATGGTGGCTCTTGATAGCCTGAAGGTCGATATGGCGCAGGTCGCCTATCCGGTGGAGGCGCTGCATAGTTTGAATTCGGATTTTGATTGCCCCACGTTGGATAATTGTTGGACCTGTCAAAATTAAAAGGTTGGTTTCTGTAACACCCCTATTTTACAACACTGGGTATTACCGCCAGTGACCTCAAACTTTACCGTCCAAAGTCACCCAAGGCTTTTAGAATGATATAGAACATTAATAATGTGGAAATAAACATAATTCATAATACGAAAAAGATGCTCCCGAAGGAGACTTGGTTCATACAAAACATCTTACATTGTTTTCAAGCTTAAAGTTACTCGAAAATAGCAAAACCATCTTGTTCTTGAAACAAAGCGGAAACTAAACCAAAATGAAATGATAAATACATCTTGAAAGTTCTTGATCTTCCTTCACTTCACTTCACCTCACGCCTGGTTAGGGTTCCTGGATTCTGACATAATTCGCGAGGGGCGATAGAATGCCAGGCAAACATGCGGAAAAGAAGAATTAGTCTAAGAGACTAAGCAAGCGGGAATGGAACTTCCCGAGGTTATTTTGGAAATTTCAAGTATTATCGAAAGAGATATTAGGGTTGTGTTTACGATGAGGCTTATTTATGTGGGGCTTAAGTAATACGAAGGAGAGCATATCATAAGCGGAGATAGCTCGATAACGGGAGAAGAGCTACTAGATTGTAGACTTCTTTTGTAATCGAAAGTATGTTGGGAACGTTATTAATTTATACAAGTTAAATACCTCTCCTGCCCTGAGCGGACCGAGAGCCGGATCGATCATTTGAGATCGGTCCGGTTTTGGTATCTTAAATGTGCATTGGGCACTTATCTTATATAGTGATGAAAAAGTATTCGATTTCATTAATGATTTTTAATAGAAAGAGGTGGGACTCGGATGGCCCGATCCACCGAGGAAAAAACTCAATTTCCCGGCACTTAGCTAGAGTGCGCTCATCCCTCCTTGCAATCGGAGCGGATGGGATCATGATCCCGAAAGTCGTACTTCAAACACGTAGGCACTTACGACTTAGTAAGATTATATAGAGGCATCGGCTATTCCGCGCCCCTTACTAGTTCGTTCGACATTGATCTCTGAACGAGATCATAAACAACCAAGGCCACAATCATACTAGCATAAATAATCCTATCGAATATTAATAGCGAACTATACTAACAATGGTCATTATATCTGACAATCGATATTTCCTAGGTTCATTCGTTATTTAGCACACAAGTCGTTCCGAACATCGAGAATTTTACGGAAATGAAATATAAAGGTCACAAGGGGAAAATTCCACTTGCCTTAGCTTTTGCGATTGTGTACGAACGAACGAACGGAAGTCGTTGACTTTACTCGGAACGGAGACTCGACCTATCGACACGAGAGGTACGAGCGAACTTTAATAAGAATTTCTTTAATTCTTCTAAAGTTTTAAATATCTCTTATATTCTTTTTATAAGAGATTTAATTTCTAAATTAATTTAGGTGGAGATGAATAAAATAATAATATTCCTTATTATTATTTTATATTGGTAATATCCTTGTATTTCTTATAAATTCTTATTCTTAATATTTAAACATTTTCATTCTTGGAAACCAATAATATCCTTATTTAATTTATTAGAATGTTCTTTTATAACTTAACTTGCTATTTTCTTAATATAAATAAGTAAGGAAATCTTTATGAACAACATATGATATTATTTTCAACCTTAAAAGGTATATTGAATTTATAATATTCTTAGGGTTGTAAAAAGTCTATTATGTCCTTATTAAAATATCACAACTTAGTGTTATTATAATATCACCTTTTTATCAATAATATCCATAATAATACTTAACATATTATTTTCTCATCAAAGAATATTTTATTAGCAATATTATCTTAGTAAAGCCTTATTTTAGATATATAAACCATATTAAATAGAGATAAAATATTAATAGGTCACTTTCTTAGTATTTTCCATAAATAGAACTTTCTACTTACTTTATAAAGTAAGCTTTCTATAATTATAGTATGATGATAACATAATCTTATTATCCTATTTACATGAATTCTCTCATATCTTTAGTTTATAAAAATAGTAGAATCATGTCTTACAACTTTATTTTATAATCCAAAAGTATATAATCATGATACTTAGATCAAGATATATTATCTTTTTTTCTATTTTAAATATCTTTTCATGCAAGGTAACTTTTAATAACTTAGCAATATTAATATCTTATTATATATCAAATTATTATCAGATTTATCATAGTCATTAAATAAAACTTATATCTTTTAAAATCTCTACACTTAGAGATATGCCATATCATAATATCTTTTATTTCTTTTATTATTATTTTAATATTCATCTTATCATACAAGGTTTTTTTAAATCTTTATAATATATTCTCACTATAACATCGTTCTCTTTTTATTTTCTTCAAAAGAGACAAACCATATTTTATAAATATACTTATAAAGTAATAAGGCTTTTTCTAGAACTTTCCTTAAATAGAAATCTCTACTATACTTATTATGGTAGCTATCCAAATATAATAGTTAATAATATCATCTTATTATCCATTAAATAATTTACCCTTATATCTTTTAGTTTATAAGATAGAAACATGTCTTATAACATTATCTTATAACTAGGAGCATATAATTTATTTATTTATATCTAAGATCATAAAAATAATATCTTTAGTATATCTTTAATAATATTATTTCTCATCTATCATATTATTTTGATAATATTTTACATTTATGATTATTGATCATATCTTTTAATATATCTTTTATATTCCATAAATATATCTTATCAACATATTTTTAAGTTTATAAAGTGCTCTTTAAAATGACATGCAATCCCTTTATATATTATAAAAAGTCTTAAGATAATAATTTCTATCATCTTGCTCAAATTCTTTTTATTTATTCAATTAAGCTCTAAGTAAGGTAAACATATTATTTATATTATACTTTTCAAGTATATAAACTCATATTTTAAATCCCATGATTTTATTTAACAATCTTCCCATATCTATTATATTGTATTTCTTTATATAGAAATACATGTAAATTAACTAATATATGTTTTTAGTCTTCAACTTATTCTTGTTAAATTATCTTATGATAAAATACCTTATTAATATTATTTTCAAGCTTATAAAAGGATTTAAGAGACATGCAAGTCTATTTTCTTATTTAATAAAATCTCAATTTAGTAAGCCTTTTATCTAGTTCTACTTCTTTTATTCAAGGTAAAAATATTATTAAAACATACTTTCCATGCTTAAAGTCACATATATTAATCTTATAATTTATATGGATTTATTTAATATCTTGCCAAATTTATTTCCTTTTATTACTTCACAATTTCACATGCATGTTAGTTTTATTTAATTTAATTAAATAAATATCATATATTTGTGAAAAACATTTTTAAAAATAGATATTAATTAAAATATAGGTCGGGAAATTATACCGAGCGAAAATGAGAGCGGAATGGCACGGATTTCGAGGTGGTTGGCCCACACCTCTTTTCTTTCTTCCCAAAAAAAACAACACAAGTAGCCAACTTCGCCGGTGTGCTACGTCGTCGTCGGAAGGCCAATGGGGGCGCTTCAAGCGATAGTCGGTAGCTGGACACCCCCTCTACCAACTGTTGGAAACGGCTCGGGATAAGGCGGCTTGAAGGCGGTGTACGGTGGTCGGGAACTTCGGTCGTCGCCAGTCCGTTCTCTTGGAGTGGGTGGAAGTTGGTCGTCAAGGTAGGTTCGAGCCGTACTAGCGGCGACACCAGTAAAGGGGTGTGGAGGAAGGTTGCTACAGCTGAAACCTATCATCCCCCTCCTTCTACTGTTGGCAAAAAGTCCGGAAAAGGATGTGTAAATAAGGCGTAAGAGCCTGGAGAAAATCGCTCGTCACCAGCCCGGAAAGCCCGAAAACTGCACATAGTCGGCTGGTTTGGATGCATTTTTTGCTCGATTTTTGTGGTGTTTGTGCCCAATTGATTGAAGGGTTTTGTAGGCAATTACTTCATCTACATTTATGGACTTGAATCACACAATTTGGTTGAGAAACGAGCTCGGAATCGGTCTTTGAAGATCATGCACCACTAGTGCAAAAATCTGGAATTGTTTTTGGGTAAAATTCAGCATTCAAGTGAGGAAGAAGAATCTGAATTTTTTTGTGGTGTTTAGGGGGACGAAAATGGGAGAAGACAAAGAGATGATGTGCTCTTCTAGCTTTCACAAGTGCCCTTTGCATAGGTGAAGTAGAAGGTTGAAGAAAAGGGGAGAAAGGAGGCCATTGGTTAAGAGAAGAGGTGAATTTTAATGGCCATGGGAGGAGGTGGATGAGCATGCATTGCTCAAGTGTCAAATCAAGTTATGTCTTCTAAGAAGGAAGAAAGAATTGTAATGTTTATAATTAAAAGAGTTGTATTTTGAGTAGTCAAGTTACAAAGGTCTAGCGGGAGAGAAGGTGTGTGTTTATGAGAATATGCAAGAGGTCTCGGGTTCGAGTCCCACCTCTTGCATTTTTATTTTGGACCCTTTCCCCTTATTTTAAATGTATTATAAACTTAATTAAATTAAATTCCGAATTTTTTTAATTTAATCTCAACTAATTAAATTCTATTTGTCATTTTGTTAATCCTTTGTAAACTTTTTATAATTTATTAAGAAAATTATAAAAATAATTAAACTCTCTTTTTAAGAGAAAAGTATTTAAATAGATATCCGACTTGCATAATATATGTACTGAAATTCTTAATTGTCATTGTAATAAACTTCTATAATCTCTTTATAATTTTAATATGAGATTATAAAGATTATTAAGTTCTCTACTTTAGAGAAAAAAAAATTTATTGAGATAAATATCTGTTTTATTATTTTAAAAATTTAGCGGATATTACAGTTTCTGTATGGGCCTCTCATATAGTTCACTTCAGCATATGTCTCAGCGGCTCTTACAAGCTCAATGTTAGTGCAAGCAGAAGTAGTATGGGTGTGTTTAGGTTAACTCTTGTATTTTAGGCATGATTTGGGTGTGTTTAGGTTAGTTTTGAGCATAATTGTAATATGAAGACCGAAGACACGATTTGAAGAATTGCAAGAGTTTTGAAAACAAGTGTTGATTTGGAGTTGTTTTGACGCCATTATCTTGTGACGCATCGTTCGGGAGCTACGGTGATCGGATGAAGCTGAATTTGGTATCATTGGAAAGCTAACTCGAAGAGCTACAATTCTTGTTTTTATGGCGAGTTCAAATTACAAATCTAAGTGGGTCAAAACCACCTCCAAAGTCGACACCAATAAGCTGTCAGAAGACCCGCGCTCGCAGGTCAGAACCGCACACGCGGTTGGACGAGTTTCCGCGGCCGAGGGGAGATCAATGGAATCGCGCTCGCGGGTGGCTGTGTTTTGTTTTTATTCTATCTTTTATCTATTTTTATATCTTTAGGTTTCGGTTGTTTTTCTACTATTTAAGCTTAGTTTCGTAGCAGACTTTATCAACCACACATTATCTAGCATACTTTTGGAGACTTTTATTTTAACCTAGTTTTTATTTCTATTATGCAGAACTAATTTCCCTTGGAGTTTGTTTGATCAAGGAAGCCTTTTTATGTAATTCGTGAGATTCTGGTAACTTTTCTATCCCTTGGTTAATATCAACACTCTTGTGCTAAATTTTATGATTATCAATTGATTTCTCTTGGTGCGCAACTTGTTGAATTTGATTGATATTCTACTATTTGGATTAGTTTGATTGTTGTCTGTGCAATCTTATTTATCTTTGAAACAACTCTTTTCTAGGACCGTGGACTAGAATTGAGAAAGAGTGTTTGATTGTTATTTTATGCATGAGACTCGTAGCTTGATTGCATGATTTGATATCCTTCTATCCTTAATATTTTGCATGATTTGAATTAAGCATTCTTGTTCATATCATCTTTCCGCTTGGACCGTGGACAGGCGGAAATCTTTTATAAGGATTGGAATTAACCTGGGAATTAATAGAAAAGTGGATGAATTGATGATCGAATGATTAAAAAGGCGAAATTGATGAATGAACTCTGCTTTTCCTTTATTGATTTAATACTTGAAATTACTTGCTTGTCTAAACTCCCAAAAACCCTTGTTTGTTCTTTGCTGATTTATTAGAAAACCGATTCTCTTGGGTTCGACCCCTTACTTGCATGCTATACTTAGTTTGTAGTTTAGGGTAATTTATTTTTGATCTTGGCACGACGACTTTAGCCGAGTCAAATTTTGAAAATTTGACTCGGTTAGATAGATAATGTCGGATAACAATGATTGAATGATTAATAGAAAAGTGGATGAATCAATGATTGAATGATTAAAAAGGTGGAATTGATTGAATGAACTCTGTTTTCCTTAATTGATTTGATACCTAAATTTAATTGCTTGTTTAAACTCCCAAAACCCCTTGTTTTGTCTTTGTTGATTGTTTAGAATACCGATTCTCTTGGGTTCGATCCCTTACTTGCATGCTATACTTGGTTTGTAGTTTAGGGTAATTTATTTTTGATCTTGACAACAACGACTTTAGCCGATTCAAATGTTGGCGTCGTTGCCGGGGAATCGGTTTTAACTTTCTGATAAATCGGCGTTTTTGACGACCCGCGCTCGCGGCTCGAAGCCCACGCTCGCGGCTAGACCCGCGCCCGCGGTTTATACCCGCGCTCGCGGTTTTGGTTCGTCCAGAAATCCCGAATCTCGTTGTGTAGACCTATCTTACGGTCTACACTTGTATATACTAATGTCTGCATTTAGGTTTTGTCAGTTACAGGATGAACCCTTCATGAGTACTTCACTAGGTGCCAGAAACAATTGCATGAGCTCTTTGTTTGGGAATTAGACGTAGGGCTTGATGATGCTTGCAATCACATCTTTAGTGGGATGACTCTTGAGTCCCAACTAAGGATGTACCGCGAGAGAGATGGAAAATACATCATTTGGAAACCCATCGACCAATGGTATTTCTTTTGTAATATCCGAGCCGAAGAGATCGATGTGCAGAAATTGGAGAACCAAATTGCTGAACAAAGAAAATTGGAGGAGGTGTTGGCCATCAAGACGGAAATTCTTGAAGATCAAGATCCAGTGCAAGAACCATGCACGCAGGATGACAACCACGCATGCGGTTCCGGTACAGAACCAACAGATCCCCTTGAAGAGCCAGCTCCACCCTTTCCGGAGGCACTCAGAGACCCTTCATGGGATGAAGAGGTGGATGATCATAGTTATATGATGACGGAGGAGGAATATTTCCTTAAGTTTGACAGCTCCTGGAGTGATGACTGATCGCCTCTCACGGTGTGCGAGGGTCTAGAGATACAATTTATAACCCGACCCCGTTGTAGCACGTGGTGGGTGTCGAACACTCGGGAAGTCTACTCGATTGATGTGCCTAGACACTAGGAAGCTGGAAAAGAGAGCTTAAAACAAAGGAAGACAAAGAGAACAGTCGGGACCGACACAGAGGTCACGTCGGGCCCGATGTTGGCGACAAGAGGAAGTCGGGACCGACGTAGGGTAAGTCGGGCTCGAGGTAGCTGGGTTTGTCGAACTTCAAAGATTAAAAGTAGATCTTGGGCTTTTGGGTTCCTTCTCTAGTAGATTAAGGCTTTTCCACCCCAATTCAGGCAATGAGTGATGATCGGACTAGGATCGAGTGCTTTCGCCCTCGTTCCAACCACTTCTACACATCGATCATTGGGGAAATCCCCTTCGAAGCAAGGTCTTGAGATTGACACATGTTCACTTTCGCTACTTTGCCAATCTCAAGCCTTGATTCCCGACTTTCGCAAGGAATTGTAGCTCTATGTAGAGTGGGTTCCTTAGATCAAACACTCACGGCTATGGAATTGGGGTTTCTAGCCCAAACCTAGCTAGGGTTTTCCCCCATAACCCAAGATCAAGGAGATCTACTCCATGTGGCAAACAAAGAAAGCAAACAAATCAAAAGGGAAAGCAATCATCATAATCAATCTCAAAACAAAGCAAAGTTTCATTCAAAATCAAAAGCAATCCACAAATTCCAATCAAGGGTTTCCAAATCCACAAGATCAAAACAAAGCAAAGCTAATCTATCAACCAAACCTATCAATCTTCCTCTCCCTTGGCCGATTCTCTCTCTTCTCCTTCTCCTCTCCTTCCTCCTTGCTCTCCAAGTATCCTCTTGGCTCCCTTGGAACCCCCTTTTTTTGTGAGTGTGTGAGGGAACCCCCCTTTTGGGAACCAACTTTTGGAACCCCTAAAATAGAAGACAAGAGGGCCTTTTATGGATTAGATGAGGGGAAAAAGTGGAAGTTCACAATTTCGTGCCTTGGAGCCCAAGTAGTTCGGTGACCGACTTGGACCGACACGGAGGACCTCGGGCCCGAGTTACTGTGTATGTCGGTCCGAGGTTGAAACTTCAAGTCGGGCCCGAGGTTGGTTGCAACTCGGTCCTGACCTCGTTCCACCTTCTTCTTGTTGGCTTTCCTCTTGTTCTTCTTCATGGCTTGCTCCTCTCTTTCCTCCTTTAGCTCGGCCTTTGCTCCATGTCTCGACCCTCCTTCAAATCGATCCTTGATTCATGCCAAATTACCTACAAAACACATAAAATGTGCGTAGTCTCCGAATCTCATAGAAATACGGGAACTAAGCTAAAAAGGAACAAAACGCACAAGAAAAGGGGAAAAAGAAACATATTTACAAAGGAAATCACATATGAAAACACCACCAAATAGAGAGACATCAAAATACCCCATACTTAAACTTGCTTGTCCTCAAGCAATAACAATGTAAGCAAGACCGAAACATAATCTTCAAGTAAAGCCTCGTGTGAAAACACATTTTAAGCACAAGTGATCGATATTCAAGCAAGATTACATCATCACACATGATTAAGTGTTCCAAGGAATAAAGTCAATGCAACTAAGCCTCACTTTAGGGATATGTGAATGTGTATCACTCATCATGTGTTTGGGTTTAGCAATGAACACTCAAGCTCAAAAATCATGCAAGTAAGGACTTTACTATTGAAGCTAATATCACCAATTCCTCCACCTAGAGATGCCTAATGCAAAGTACACAAAGAATTTCGAACTTGGCTCAATGGAGGTCCTCAAAGAGGTTCCATTCGGCCGGGTTGTAATGGGGCTTTTGGTATTTCTCAAGGTGGGAATTATTTGGTCTTGTGGTGCTTACAATGGGGATTGAACAACCTAAACTCTCACCAACTTCACCAAATTCCACAATTACTTTCACACTCACCCAAAAGACTTAATTTTTTCCTTTCACCCCAAAATTTCACTTAACATTCCACTTCATCTTTGCTCTTATGCTTTTTGTTAGATTTTCAACACTTTCTACATTTGGACCGACTTTCTTATGACATCGGGCCCGATGTTGCTTGTAACTCGGTCGGACCATTTTCTTCACTTAAGCTCTTTGCTTTATTCCACCTTACATTTCCAACATTTTCTTTCTTTCTTTTCTTTCTTTTTCGTTTTTGTACAACAAAGATGCACTACCCACATGATTCATAACACCATTCTTTTGCCCTTAAACCCAAGAGAATCTCAACTCTTCAAATACAATCCAAACCTCTTTTCTAAAGTCCAATCCCATAAGGGTCAAGTCATATAAGGCTAGGAATAATATTTTTGAGGAGTTTCAAACAAAGGCTTAGGCTAGAACGGGGCTACAAACAAAGGATTATCTTCATGGTAGGATATGGAACATTTATGTGACTAGAAGAATAAAGTTCAAAATCAATGTGACCATGCTAGGACAAATCTCATGACGGTCTTGGAAAATAGATAAACACCGCAATAGCAAGTTTTACTAAGCATGAACGAGCTAATCACACAAGAAAAATGAGGGACATGCAAATATGAACAAGCATCCCTAAAATGGCCAAAAATCAATCTCACAAGGGTCACTCATACTTAGTTGAATAAGAACTCATCCTAGAACTCACATGTTCAATAAAACAAGCAAGATATCATGATCACATCAAAAGCAACATCATTTAAGAGGCTAAACTATCCAAAAATATGCAAAGGAATTTACATGCTCACATCATCATTAGCTTTTATTTTGGCAATCTAAGATGGGAATTTCTAGTCCAAAACCTACAAAACACAAAATCTTTTTGTTGTTTTCAACACAATTTTTTTCAATTTTTATGGATTTTTTTGCAAAAATTTCTCTAAAACCAAAAACTCATCCATCCAAGACCAAATTAATCATTCATGTTTTTCATCAAACCACAAACCAAGAAGCAAACATCCCAAACACAAGCTAGAAACACAAACTAAATATCCTCAAAATAATAAACAAACATAAACAAGTGAAATCATGAACACACTTACCCCCACCCCATACTTAAAATTTTGATGTCCCCATCAAACAAGGAAATCAAATCTTAAAAGCAAGAGAGAAGAGTATGAAAAGCTCACAATTTCTTATTCTTCAATGGCATGTATAGGATCAATCGAAGGGGTTGTCACGTCTACGTCCTTTTTGGAGCCTTGCTTGTCGATCCCTCTCGTACACTTGCTCTTGGTAGAAGTCTTGTGGTGGTGGTTGAAGTTGAGGCTCCGGGCGTGTCCATTGGTCCTCACGGGAAGGGAAGTTCCCGCTCATCCACGTGTTGTAGCTATCTCGGACCCGCCACCTTTGGTCTTCCACCTCCCTAAGCTCCTCCACCTCTCGTCTAGTGTAGCCGAGGGCCCGGTTCATCTCTTGTTGGCTAGTTTGGAAAGAACTTTGTTGTTGAAGCATTTGTTGTTGTTGTTGGTACATTTGTTGTTGATGGTGGTACATTTGTTGTTGTTGGAGATTCACTTGATGGACCTCTTGGAGAACATTTTCTTGTTGAAGTTGGAGATGAGCCATTTGGTTGGCCAAGAAGGACATGTCCACGGTTTGTTGTTGCTCGGGAAACACCATTCCCGGACCGTACCATTGGGCATAGCCTTCATAACCGCCACCTTGGAATTGCTCTCGCCTTGCACCGCTCCCTTCTCCACGCTCATAATGCCTCGGGACCTCACCACCATGGAATGAACTGGACCGACGTTGAGGGAAGTCGGGCCCGACTTTGAGAATTTTTGAGGGAGAGGGGTTGTATTTTGGGAATGGTGGTTGATATGAAGATGATAGGTAGGTGGGGGATAGTTTTTAATGGGGGAAAAGGACAAATTAGGTCAATGGCAAAATTGGCATTCCAACTAGTCAAATCGAGTTGGACCGACTTCATGGTCCGACGTCCCTATGTCGGGCCCGACTTACCTGGGCTCGATGTGGGAGTATTCGGGTCACCAATTTTACTCCATCCTCTTGCAACTTCTTTCCCATATTTCCATTTAAATATTTCACCTCAAATCCTACACAACTTTGAAGAATGCTCGACACCATAAATCCACAAAACACTAGATGGAGATTGGTTAGGGAAAAGCTAAGTTAAACTAAGAAAAATCAAACTAAAATTACGAAAAGAAAGCTACTAGCTCGGGTTGCCTCCCGAGAAGCGCTCGTTTAGAGTCACTAGCTTGACTTCCTAAAATCAACCTCATGGCGGGTGAAACACGGTGAATTGCTCGCCATTGTTATGCCCATTCCCATTGCCTTCATACCCATAAAACCACCAACGATGGTCTATATAGGCATGGCTATCCGGTCTCAGGCCTATCTCATCATACTCCTCCAACGGATGAGATTTCTCCTCCTTACTTGCTCCATCATGTTTTTCTTTTCCTACACCATAGTTATCCAAAGTATTCCTAGGAGATTCTACCAATTCATCTCTCAAGTCACTAAGGCAAATGTAGGAGTCTCCTAAGTCATCTTTCAAATCACTTAAACAAATGTAGGAATCAAAAGTTTGGGAAGAATTGTGGTCATCACCAACATCAAAAGGATATAAGTAAGGATACTCTTCATTTCTCCTTGGGCTAGCATTGATCCTTGACTCATCTTGATCCTCAATTTGCTCCAACAACTCCCTTGCTTGTATTTGTTTATTGAACCCTTCATCACTTCTCGACACAACGACCTCTCTAGCAACTTCCACTTCTTCACTTTCTCTCTTGGCACTCTCTTCAAGTTTAAGGATGGCCAAGGCGTCCGGCTCATTCAAAGCTTTGTTGAAGTGAAAATCGACCTTCTCTTCTCCAATCTCAAAGGAAACCTTGCCGTTCTTGACATCAAACCTTGCCCCCGCCGTAGCTAAGAATGGTCTTCCTAAGATTATTGGGACCAAGGGGTCCTCGTGCATGTCCAAGATCACGAAATCATCGGGGACAAAATACTTTCCAACTCGCACCGGAACGTCATCCAATATTCCCTTAGCCTTGATGATGGAACCGTCGGCCATAGTTAGGGACATATCGGCCGGCTCCATTTCACCCAAATTTGCTCTTCTCCAAATGCTAGCGGGCATCACCGAAACACTTGCCCCAAGGTCACATAAGGCTTGGAAGTTTTGAGACCCCACACCACTGGTTATAGCAAAGCGACCGGGATCTCCTAGCTTTTGTGGTAACTCCAAAGTCTTGACCTCATCTTGCATTTCAACTATGGACCTCTTCTTGCTCAAAATCTCCTTTAAAAACTTGGCATAAGATGGCATCTCACTCAATGCATCGGTGAACGGGATAGAGATGTTCAAGCCTTGCAAGAGTTTGAGAAACCTCTTGAACTTGTTCTCAACAACATCTTTTGGCTTCTTCGAGGGATATGGAAGAATTGTTGCACCTTGAATCTTGCTTGGATCAACTTCTTTGGACTTCCCTACTTCATTTGCAACACTTCCTGGTTGGATCGACTTGGGCACCATGTCGGGCCCGATGTTGTGAATCTCGGTCCTGGACAGAGGAGTTGGATCGAGGTCTGTGTACGTCGGTCCCGAGTAGCTCTCGACCTCGGTCCATGGTGAAGGAGTCGATCTTCTTGCTGGGTCGACTTCGGGGAATGTCGGACCCGACTTGCTGGGTAAGTTGGTCCGACTCTCTTCATTCTTCTTAGGCACGTGTGGCTCGGGTAGGTTTCGGCCACTTCTCAATCCAATTGCCCGGACTTCATTTTGATTGTTTTGAGCTCGAGGATTCTCCTCGGGTCGGCCCGGAAGTCTCCCATTCTCTCTCGGGGCTTGAGTCGCAATTTGAGCAAATTGATTGTCGACTTGCCTCCTCCATGCACCAAACTCATTGAATTGGGTCCTCATCTCCTTGAACCCATCTCTCATCTCTTGAGCAAATGTTTGTAACTCATTGAATCCCGGTGGTCTATATGGTGGTGGTGGCGCCCTTGGCTCGTTTTGGTTGAAGTTGTTGTTGTAGCCTTGAGCTTGACCGTTGTTCCACCGGCCATTGCCACCATTGTTGAAATTGCCTCTTCCACCGAAATTTCCTCGGACATAGTTTGCCTCCTCAATTCGCTCGGCCAAGCGCACTTGGCTCTCATTCGGACAAACTTGTGTAGCATGTGCAAAGGATCCACACTCCTCACAAGCTCTAGCATTTTGCTTGTAGTAGTGGACTTGCCTCTTAAGCTTGCTCACTTCACCTTCAAGGAATTGGAGCTTCACATCCCTATCAATGTCTTCTCCCTTTGGATCATATAACTTCCTTGCACCTTCACCTTGAACTTTCACCTCCTTGCTAGCTTGACTCACCCCATACATGGCCTCATAATCGGATAGCTTGTCAAGTAGCTCCCAAGCTTGATCCGGTGTCAAGTCTATGAACCCACAATCGGTGTGGAGATTGATGCCTTGGACAAAGATGTCTTGAAGTACATATGGTTGTTGGCCATGAGTAGGACATTGGCGCAACATCTCCTTGAAACGGTCCCATGCTTCGAAGAGAGGCTCATTCGGACCTTGTTGAAAGCTTGCAATCTTCCTTCTTAACTCGGTTGTCTTTGAGGGCGGGAAGAACTTCATCAAGAAAGCGTCATAGAGTGTCTTCCAAGTTGTGATTGACCTAGGAGCTTGGCTCTCGAGCCAATGTGTGGCCTTGCCCCCAAGTGACCATTTGAACGCCTTTAGAAGCACATACTCCAATGTCTCCTCGTCGGTAGAGATTGTCTCACACATATCCACAAATCGTTTAACATGCTCTATGGGACACTCATGTGGACGGCCCTCGAATTGATCATGCTTGATGAGGGAGATGAATTGCGTCTTGATCTCAAAATTCTTGGCAACCTCGGGAAGCACAATAGCCGGCTCGGGTACCCTCAACTCCGGATGCATGTATTGGCGTGCATTCCGGGGTAGAGCGTTGAGTTGAGCCTCGGCTCTCATCCGTTGCTCCCGTTCTCTTCTTGCCACCTCCTCTTGATTGTCCCTCTCAAGTTGCAATCTAGTCATTTCGGCCCTAAGTCGAGCCAACTCTTCATCAACATGGAGAGCTTGATTCTCCATCCTTTTCCTTCTTCGGGCTTCTTTGAGAATACTTTCCGGATCACTCACAAACTCAAGCTCAAGTGTTCCTCGGGAGGAACGAGCTAGCATACACCTATGAAACAAAAACACAAACCAAAACAAATCAAAAACAAACAAAGGGTTTGGGCTATTCCCTCACCCAAATCACTACCAAAACACAAGAAACTCACCAAATTGGCACTCAATGCACTTAGACTTCCCCGGCAACGGCGCCAATCTTTTTGATCGCCTCTCACGGTGTGCGAGGGTCTAGAGATACAATTTATAACCCGACCCCGTTGTAGCACGTGGTGGGTGTCGAACACTCGGGAAGTCTACTCGATTGATGTGCCTAGACACTAGGAAGCTGGAAAAGAGAGATTAAAACAAAGGAAGACAAAGAAAACAGTCGGGACCGACACAGAGGTCACGTCGGGCCCGATGTTGGCGACAAGAGGAAGTCGGGACCGACGTAGGGTAAGTCGGGCTCGAGGTAGCTGGGTTTGTCGAACTTCAAAGATTAAAAGTAGATCTTGGGCTTTTGGGTTCCTTCTCTAGTAGATTAAGGCTTTTCCACCCCAATTCAGGCAATGAGTGATGATCGGACTAGGATCGAGTGCTTTCGCCCTCGTTCCAACCACTTCTACACATCGATCATTGGGGAAATCCCCTTCGAAGCAAGGTCTTGAGATTGACACATGTTCACTTTCGCTACTTTGCCAATCTCAAGCCTTGATTCCCGACTTTCGCAAGGAATTGTAGCTCTATGTAGAGTGGGTTCCTTAGATCAAACACTCACGGCTATGGAATTGGGGTTTCTAGCCCAAACCTAGCTAGGGTTTTCCCCCATAACCCAAGATCAAGGAGATCTACTCCATGTGGCAAACAAAGAAAGCAAACAAATCAAAAGGGAAAGCAATCATCATAATCAATCTCAAAACAAAGCAAAGTTTCATTCAAAATCAAAAGCAATCCACAAATTCCAATCAAGGGTTTCCAAATCCACAAGATCAAAACAAAGCAAAGCTAATCTATCAACCAAACCTATCAATCTTCCTCTCCCTTGGCCGATTCTCTCTCTTCTCCTTCTCCTCTCCTTCCTCCTTGCTCTCCAAGTATCCTCTTGGCTCCCTTGGAACCCCCTTTTTTTGTGAGTGTGTGAGGGAACCCCCCTTTTGGGAACCAACTTTTGGAACCCCTAAAATAGAAGACAAGAGGGCCTTTTATGGATTAGATGAGGGGAAAAAGTGGAAGTTCACAATTTCGTGCCTTGGAGCCCAAGTAGTTCGGTGACCGACTTGGACCGACACGGAGGACCTCGGGCCCGAGTTACTGTGTATGTCGGTCCGAGGTTGAAACTTCAAGTCGGGCCCGAGGTTGGTTGCAACTCGGTCCTGACCTCGTTCCACCTTCTTCTTGTTGGCTTTCCTCTTGTTCTTCTTCATGGCTTGCTCCTCTCTTTCCTCCTTTAGCTCGGCCTTTGCTCCATGTCTCGACCCTCCTTCAAATCGATCCTTGATTCATGCCAAATTACCTACAAAACACATAAAATGTGCGTAGTCTCCGAATCTCATAGAAATACGGGAACTAAGCTAAAAAGGAACAAAACGCACAAGAAAAGGGGAAAAAGAAACATATTTACAAAGGAAATCACATATGAAAACACCACCAAATAGAGAGACATCAATGACGAAGAGCCTGATGATTCGAAGAAGGAGCTAGATGATGATATGGAGATTACCCTTCCACTTGAGGAGATGTCTATGTCTCCTGCCATGGAATCCTTTGTTATGATCGATTATGATCCCTGTATCCTTCCCTCTTCTTCCTTACTTTCTATTGATATTTGTTTGCCTGCTGTGTTTGCAAAAGGTCCTGAGCATGATAGTTTACCTAGTGATTTCTCAAATTCTATAGGTGGTAGTGTTGAGATAAAAATCATAACTTTTGATAAACTACCTCGTCCTTCCAACTGGTTCTATCCTAAACCTGCTAACCATGATTTTTCTAGAGGGTTTGATAAACTGAAATGGTGTCTGAATGCTATATTATTTGGTTTCAAATTATCATTGTGTTATATTTGCCTACATGACAGTTGTTCGCAGGATTTTGACAGATTGCTTAGGGCATTGACGATGTCCGATCATGTCGACGTCAGGCCAACGACGTTAAACAGGGGCGCTGCTCGGGAGGCAACCCGAGGTAAGTTTTTCTTTTCTTTTCTTTTTGTCTTTTTAGTTTTAGTTTCGTTTTGGTTTTGTCGGGCTAACTTGCAGGTTAAAATCTCACATCTCGAAGGAAGCACAGCCCGAGGTTGAACCCGAGGCCGCGGCTGGAACCGCACTCGTGGATCAGCCCTGACGGAACCCAGTTTTTGTTTCTTTAGTTAAAAAAATTAATAAAAAATAGAAATAAAAGGTTTTCGGGTGAAACCCCCGAAATAAAAGCTTTTCAGGTGAAACCCTTGAAATAAAAGGCTTTCGGGTGAAACCCCCGAAAAAGCCCAACTCGTTACCACACCTTCTATTTTCCATCCTTTCTATCTTTTCCATCTTATTCTATTCTCTCATCCTTTTTGGGAGATTTATGTCCGCCCATGGTCATCTTCAAGTATGGGGGAATCTTCATTTTCAAGGCTGGTACTACATTCATGCTTAAGGCAAGATTCAGAGTTCGTTCGTGAGTTCGTGTTCGTTGTTGATCGTGTTTTCTGTTGTCTCTTCAAACCGCGTATGCGGTATATTGCCAAAGTCAACCATTTTTTTCGCGATCGAAGCACCCGCGCCCGCGGCCGGCCACCGCGCCCGCGGTTTTTCCTGACGACGATCGGTCTGAAGATTTTCGAGCTGCACATCCATGCCTTTGAAGAGTTCTTCCATATTTTCTTTCGTATGTGAGTCTTCTGATTTTCCTCTTCTATGCCTAATTCCTTTATCTTTACATCATTGAGGACAATGAAGGATTTAAGTATGGAGGAGGAAGTACTCGCTACGCTTATCTTAGATAGTTGCTTTTTAGTTTATTTTTTCGTTCTTTTTATGGGATTTTTGTTCCATGTTTTGTATAGAGAAAACTCTTGTTTAAAAAAATGAAAAAGCCATAAAAAAGAGAAAAAAGGCATATAAAATCCTGGGATAAGCTGAAAACCCGAAAGGGCAGCTCAAGTAATAAGCAGGTAACCCGGACCAGCATTAGGCTGGGGTAATATGAGGTTTATGAGAGATGTGAGTATATGTGAGCACACCTAAAGAAAAATGAAAAGAGTGATTAGGTGAAAACCCGAAAGGGCGCCTAAGTAGAATGACTGGTAAAATCAAAGTGTTTAGGATCATATTCTACTTTGGGGTCTGGGGATTACACTTTAGATGTTAGGTAGATCCTAGGTTGCTCTACACTTTTTAGAGCTTTAAGATCATATTCTACTTTGGGGTCTGGTGATACGCTCTAGTTTAGTATAGGTTAACTCTTGCATTTTAGGCATGATTTGAGTGTGTTTAGGTTAGTTTTGAGCATAATTGTAATATGAAGACCGAAGACACGATTTGAAGAATTGCAAGAGTTTTGAAGACAAGTGTTGATTTGGAGTTGTTTTGACGCAATTTTCTTGTGACACATCGTTCGGGAGCTACGGTGATCGGATGAAGCTGAATTTGGTATCATTGGAAAGCTAACTCGAAGAGATACAATTCTTGTTTTTACGGCAAGTTCAAATTCTAAATCTAAGTGGGTCAAAACCACCTCCAAAGTTGACACCAGTAAGTTGTCAGAAGACCTGCGCTCGCGGGTCAGAACCGCGCACGCGGTTGGACGAGTTTCCGCGGCCGAGGGGAGATCAATGGAGCCACGCTCGCGGATTAAAACCGCGCTCGCGGGTGGCTGTGTTTTGTTTTTATTCTATCTTTTATCTATTTCTATATCTTTAGGTTTCAGTTGTTTTTCTACTATTTAAGCTTAGCTTTGTAGCAGACTTTATCAACCACACATTATCTAGCATACTTTTGGAGATTTTTATTTTAACCTAGTTTTTATTTCTATTATGGAGAACTAATTTCGCTTGGAGTTTATTTGATCAAGGAAGCCTTTTTATGTAATTCGTGAGATTCTGGTAACTTTTCTATCCCTTAGTTAATATCAACACTCTTGTGCTGAATTTTATGATTATGAATTGATTTCTCTTGGTGCGCAACTTGTTGAATTTGATTGATATTCTACTGTTTGGATTAGTTTGATTGTTGTCTGTGCAATCTTATTTATCTTTGAAACAACTCTTTTTTAGGACCGTGGACTAGAATTGAGAAAGAGTGTTTGATTGTTATTTTATGCATGAAACTCGTAGCTTGATTGCATGATTTGATATCCTTCTATCCTTAATACTTTGCATGATTTGAATTAAGCGGTCTTGTTCATATCATCTTTCTACTTGGACCGTGGACAGGCGGAAATCTTTTATAAGGATTGGAATTAACCTGGAAATTAATAGAAAAGTGGATGAATTGATGATCGAATGATTAAAAAGGCGAAATTGATTGAATGAACTCTGCTTTTCCTTTATTGATTTAATACTTGAAATTGCTTGCTTGTCTAAACTCCCAAAAACCCCTATTTGTTCTTTGCTGATTTATTAGAAAACCGATTCTCTTGGGTTCGACCCCTTACTTGCATGCTATACTTGGTTTGTAGTTTAGGGTAATTTATTTTTGATCTTGGCAACAACGACTTTAGCCGAGTCAATGGGCAGAAGAGTCACATTCTTGACAAGATTAAGGGAATTCAGAAAACTTACCTGCTTCTTCAGGCGGTTGACCTCGTCTTGCAGAAATTGATTTTTGACATCTTGGTCAACTTCTTCCTTGTTAGGCATGTAGAGACGCCTATGGGGTTGGGGTGATTGTTGGGTACCATACATGGCATCATAGTTGGACAGCTTGTCCAGCAATTCCCATGCAGCCGTGGGATCCATCTCTATAAAACCGCACGCTGTATGCGTGTTGATGTGGTTCTTCGTCTCTGCATTAATACCCTGAAAAAAGATTTCTTGGAGCACATATAAAGGTTGCCCATGAGTAGGGCACTGTCTAAGCATTTCCTTAAATCTTTCCCAAGTTTCTAAAAATGTCTCATTAGGCAGCTGGTGATAGGAGATGATGCGTTTTCTCAACTCTGTTGTCTTGGCAGGAGGGAAAAACTTTGTAAGAAATTGATCATACAAAGCCTTCCAAGTCTTGATAGACTTAGGAGGTAAGCTCTCCAACCAGCTCAGGGCCTTTCCAGTAAGAGACCACCTAAAAGCTTTTAACAAAACATATTCAAGTGAGATACCTTCAGCAGCGATAGTGTCACATAAATCAAGAAAATTTCTAATATGTTCCATAGGGCACTCAGTAGGTTTCCCTTCAAACTGAGCCCTTTTAATTAAGGATATAAATTGAGACTTAATCTCAAAAGTCTTCTCTATATCCGGAAGCGCAATTGGAGACTCCGACACCCTCAGTTCTGGATGCATGTATTGTTTGGCATTCCTCGGATAGGCATTCAACTCTTCATGTAGACGAGTGTTGTCGACTCGTTGACGTTCAACTTCAGTAGCAGTGGCATCTGTATCAGCTTTAAGCTCCTACATCCGCTTTTGGAGGACTTCCATCTGACGAGCCATCTCTTCATGTGTAGCCATGGCTTTGTTTTCTCTGCGTCTACGATGTATGGAACGTTCAGGTTATGAATAATAACCGGTGTTGTCAAATTCGAGCCTACGACGTCCAGCTGGCATACGCGGAGAAAACAAACAAAGAAAATGAAATTAAAACAAAAAACGGGGTCGGGCTATTCCCAGACCCATAGATAAACAAACGAATTTTTGCTTCCCCGGCAACAACGCCAATTTGTTGATGAAGGTTTATTGACAACAAATAAATTTATAAGTCAAGACCCCGCTGAGTATAGCGAAGTCAGGATCGTTCCACGGGAAGCACTGCCGTTTGTCTATCAACTACTAAAAACAAAGCAAAATAACACAAAACACCTACGACCAACCTCGTTAAAGACTTTGTCAGGGTCGTTAACGAACCTGGATGACTCTACGAAAACACACACTAACGACCTTAACACAGGTTCGGTACCGAGGCAAGTAACTCAATAACGAATATAACGGATGCAAACTCAAATAAGAATAAAAACACAAGGGTCACCACAACATAGCTATGCATAAAGACTCATAAGAAGATAAAGATCATGCCTTTAAATAGATAAATTTATCAACTTTCGCTGACTATCAAGCAAATCAATCAATTCTCATCAATTAATTCACTCAATCACTTGCTTTGGATCCAAAGCTCAAAACTTTCGTAATCCAACAATATCAACATTCAAGTTAACAACTTTCTCTTTCGATCGAATTACAAACTCAAATTACCTTGACTATCGTCTAAGCATAATCACAACAATCAATCTAAAAATAGATAAAAGGCTTTCAAAACATCAACTCATCATCAAACATGCATAACTATGTCGGGTTTCAACCCCGACCCTAGCTAAGAAAACTACTCACTACTCATATTAATAAAGCAAACAACTTCAACAAAAGAAAACATTGAAAACAAAACAAACTTGCTTCAAATTAATAATAGAAATATCGTCTTACAAACTTCAGAAGAAACCAAAAACAAAACAATACCGAGCAGAAAAACCGGACTAACGACCCAACTCTCTCTCTCGATCGACCTTGGCTCGCTACTTCTCCCACTCGACCTCGTCAACTTCGGCTCTCCTAGAAGAAAATAAAATTGTCCTCCCCTTTTAGGCTAGAAAGAAGGGTATTTATACTAATAAAGCTATCTATTAAAACCTCTAAAAGATAGAAACTAACTCTAAAAAGATAACAAGATATAAGATAGAAGATATAACAACCTTAAAAATCATTAAAAACCCTAAAAACACTTAATATCCTACCAACACGGAACCATCATCAACGACTTCCGCACAGGGTCGGTAGGAATACAAAATTCTATCCAAAAAATCTATATTTATGCCTAGTTAACGACCCTTCACAGCCTCGTTAACGAGCCTGGGATTTGGTTTCATCAACTCTTCTTCTCTTAACATCTTGGACTTCAACCTTTTTATCTTCAGGTTCTTTCGACTTCCACCATAGCACTCCCATTCAGCTCCTAAAAGCGCTCTTTCCTGCTCAAAACCTACAAAAAGACACAAAATTGAGTAATTTCCATACTTTTCACAAAATATGCAAACTTATCCAAAAATACACCAAACTAACTCTAAAAACTACTAAAACTAAACCTAAACGAACTAAGAAACGAACCAAAAACTAGACTAAAAACATGAATATCACTTACTAAATTCAGCCCTAAAGTGAGACAAGCCAATACATGTTTCTAAATAAGGAAATAGTGAATTTTCGGCCCATATAATCAATCCATGGAATCTGGGCTTAGTTGATGACGAATGCAAGTGACCCATTTCGTCTTGGTGGACCCTTCAATAATTGCTTCCAATCGAACCAAGATCGCTGTTGTGCCCTGAGCAATCTTCTTAGTTCGACTCCTTGTGATTGGTCCATCAAAAGGCACTCGAATCAACTCATAGACGTCGTTAGGAGACATGCCTGGCTTCACTGCATCACGGGGATTCCCTAATGGGTCCCCTGGTGGGGATTCCCCAATGCGGTCGGGTTCGGATCGGGTGGTGGGGCGGGGACACCTATCCCAGTCCCCATGCTCATACCATAGTGGGTAATTACTTTTCCACCATCCCCGCCCCATCCCCACTAAAAATCTCCATACCCGTACCCGTAATGGGGAATCCCCACGGGTAATGGGGAATCCCCGCCCCTATTGCCTTCCCTAGATGTGATCAAACCAGACCCAATACCTATGATTCTATGAACCAAGTCATGGCTGCCTGATTGAAGGTCGTACGTAGGAAAGATCGTGCAATATTTAATAGATAATAAAATATTTAATAGATATATTTAAGTGTTTGATAATCTCTAAATTTACATACATGAAAAATAATAAAATATGAAAAATATAATATTTGATTAAAAAATTATACATTCTATGAGCAACAAATTACTTATATTAAAGTTTTTATTATATTTTTATTTATTTATTAATATCCTATTTATAATGTCTATAAAATATCGAATTGTAGTCGTACATGGTACGACGAGTATAACTAGGTTAATCCTAAATCCTACCACTTTATTATTTTTAGCATCTCTTTTCCATCATTTTATTTATTTTCCACCTACAATAAATGGTAAAATGAAAGGGCGTTTTGTGCTATAAAAAGCTAAATAGGAGCAATATTACAAATGTTAGAAATTGGGGTTAAAATGCAAAAAATGACAAAGATGGATATCCTCACAATTCGGCCTTGCTCTCATACTGGAACCCCAGTCCCACTTTTGTCCCGGTTGGACCCCACAGTTGTCCAGGGCGTCTATTTATACACCATACTTGATAGTCCCCCATCTGCTCGAATCAACACCCAAAAAAGGATAGAAAAAACTAAATAAAAAGAGATTGAGGCTGAAAAGGAGAGCTCTCCACTCCATTGGCGCTCCCTCCCCCCAAACCAAGAAATTTGTCCTAATTAATTTCACTTCACTCTCCGTCCAAGTAAATTAATTCATCCAACGTCTTCAATTGATCGATCAATCGAACAATGTGTAATCCTGTACCCACAATCCCCCAAAACCAGAATCAAAACCCGCAATCTCTTCTATTTCTCCAGCTCCTGATCAAGCCCATAACACAACCGGTCAGTGAAGACGGCGGCGGCGCCGAACACCATGACATCGCTGACTCTGGTTTGGCATTTACAGACGTGATCGTGGAGTCAAAGTCGCTATTCCATCTAGCGCTGCCCATCCTCCTAACCAACCTCATCCTCTACGCGCGCGCACTCCTCTCAATGCTGTTCCTCGGACGCCTAGGCGAATCCGAGCTGGCAGGTGGTGCCCTCGCCATCGCCTTCGCCAACA
The DNA here is from genome assembly GCA_964016875.1 of Fallopia convolvulus. Lineage (NCBI taxonomy): Eukaryota > Viridiplantae > Streptophyta > Magnoliopsida > Caryophyllales > Polygonaceae > Fallopia > Fallopia convolvulus. Next base: position 20,258,599 of record OZ024722.1, on the reverse strand, counting down.
TCACTGGCTACTCCGTCCTCTCCGGCCTGTCCCTCGGAATGGAGCCGCTATGCACTCAAGCCTATGGCGCCGGCCGCCCTAAACTCCTCTCACTCACGCTCCAACGCGCCGTCGTATTCCTCCTCGCTTCTTCCCTCCCAATCTCGCTCCTCTGGCTCCAGATCCCGAGGATTCTTGGATATTTACACCAACAACCTTCCATTGCCAGGCTGGCACATACTTACATCCTTTTCTCCTTACCAGACTTAATAACAAACGCCTTCCTCCACCCAATCAAGATTTACCTTCGCGCCCAGGGAATCACGCGCCCGCTCACGACCGCCGCCCTCGCCGGAACCCTCCTCCACGTCCCCGCCAACCTGCTCCTTGTCCGCCGCCTCGGTCTCGGGGTCGCCGGAGTTGCTTCCGCCGCCGCCGCGTCCAACATCTTCTCACTCGCCGTCCTCGTCGGCCAAGTCGGGCTCCACGGGCCCGCGTGGGCCCGCCCGACCTGGGATTGCCTCTCCGAGTGGGGCCCGCTCGTGAGGCTGGCGGGGCCTAGCTGCGTATCCGTTTGCCTCGAGTGGTGGTGGTACGAAATCATGATCGTGTTGTGTGGGCTCCTGGTGGACCCCACCGCCACCGTGGCCTCCATGGGGGTTCTCATCCAGACCACCGGACTCCTCTACAACTTCCCGAGCTCCCTCGGGTTCGCTGTCTCCACCCGGGTCGGGAACGAGCTCGGAGCAAACCGCCCTATCCGGGCAAGAACGGCCGCCTTGACGGCCATCGCGATCTCCTCCGGTATGGGCTTTGCGGCGGCGGCTTTCGCCGCGGGGGTGAGGGAGCACTGGGGGAGGATGTACTCGACGGACGCGGACATCCTGAGGCTGACGGCGGTGGCGCTGCCCATACTAGGGCTGTGCGAGCTTGGAAACTGCCCGCAGACGGTGGCGTGTGGGGTGGTGAGGGGGAGTGCGAGGCCGAGCACGGCGGCGAATGTGAACCTGGGTGCGTTTTATCTGGTCGGGACGCCGGTGGCGGTTGGGCTGGCGTTTTATGCTGGGGTTGGGTTTTGTGGGCTTTGGATTGGGCTATTAGCGGCCCAGCTTACGTGTGCAGGGCTGATGCTGTATGTGGTGGGCACCACCGACTGGGAGAAGCAGGCAAAGAGGGCCCAGATGCTGACGTGTACTGGCGGTGGCTGGGGTGTGGATGGGGATGGGGCTGTTAAAGCTCTCTTGTTGGATGATGCTGGCAAGGTGGGCAAGGCTGAGGATCTACAGGATCCGTTCATCAACGTGTTGGTTGCTCCTCAGTAGTCAGTAATTGTGATAGTTATTCTTATTGTCATCATCATTATTATTGTATTTTGATTCATTTTTGGAAGTTTTAAGATTCCGACTATTAGGAAAAGAAAGCGTGGGCAGGATTTTTTTTTTTGGGATTTTAAACTTCCGCTAGATATCAATATTTTTTTCAGTGTCTTAACTCCTTTGACTTATGTTCTATGAGTTTCGATCATATAATATAAATAGTTTTTGTATAATTGAAATGTGGAAAATAAAAACCGACTTTGAATTTCTATTAGCTTGTGTTGAACACGGAAGTATATAAATCCTACCCGAAAAACAAATGATAAGAAATAGTAATGATAAGAAATTTTTTAAAATATTAACGATAAGAAATTTTTTAAAATATTAATGATAAGAAATTTCAAATATATTAATTATCAATGACAACTAGAGTTGTCAAAAGATAATCGAACCCGAAAAATCAACATTAATGACCCGCACTTGAGAATATAATTTTCGAACACCGCCGACTCGGGATCCGGCTCGATTGACCTATATGAAACTTTCATTCAAATCATAAAAAGAATATTTAAAAATGATGTTACTGACCCATTGGACAATCTGAACATGCCTGATAACCTGTCATAACCTGACTTGATTTGAGTGGTAACTGTTGGTAGGGATTTACTCAACAACAAATAAAATTTGTAGTCAAGACCCCGCTGAGTATAGCTAAGTCAGGATCGTCCACGGGAAGCAAGGTTGTTTGTCTATCAACTACAGAAACAAGAAAACGAATTGTCAGGGTCGTTAACGAACCTGAAAATCTACAAACACGAAACAACTAACGACTCAAACGCATGTTCGGTACCAAGGATATGTTAACTCGGTAACGAATGATTCGAAAGCAAAACTAAGCAAATTCAATGAATAAAAAGATCTAGGACAAGGGTTACCACAACATAGCCATGCATATAAACTCATATGAAGATAAAGATCATGCCTTTAAAGATAAATTCATCAACTTTCGCTGAGTAACGAGCAAATCAATCAACTTTCATAAATCAATTTACTTTATTACTTGTTTGGAATCCAAAGCTCAAAACTTTCGTTATCGAACAATATCAACATTCAAGTTCACAACTTTCTCTTTCGATCAAGTCACAAACTCAAATTACTTCGACTATCGGCTAAGCATAAGCACAACAAGCAATTCAATAGATAAAAGGTAATCAAGACATCAACTTACTCATTCAAACATGCACAACTATGTCGAGTTTCAACCCCGACCCTAGATAAGAAGAGTACTCACTCTTCATTGAAATAAAGCAAACAACTTTAATTAAAGAAGACATTGAAAGAAAAACTAAACTTACTTGAAATTAAAAATATATCGTCTTACAATCTCGTGGAATCTCGAAAACACTAAGAACACCGAGCAAGAACCGATCACCGACCCAAACTCTCTCTCTCTCGATCGACTTCAGGTTCGACTCTCTCTCTTTCTCGACTTCTCCTAGAACTCGTCTATCTCTCCTCCTAACGTGAATCCCCCCTTGTCTAGGTTCAGAACAAGGGTATTTATACTAAGAAACTATCTAATAAAAAGGCTAAAAGATAAAAACTTACCCTACTAAAAAGATAACAAGATAAAAGATATAAAAACTAAAAGTCGGCTACGCCTCTACCGACACGGGTCCCTCATTAACGACCCGCACAGGGTCGGTAGACTCTGTTGAATCCCTCACAAAAACTATCTTTTGCAGCCTCGTTAACGACCTTCACAGGGTCGTTATCGAGCCTCTGTTTGGCTTCTCTCGAACTTTTCTTTGGCTTTAACTTGGATTTTAACTTGATTTTCCCATGCAATCTTCTTCCTTATCTTCCATGCATTCCACCTTCCACCACAAGACTTCAAATCAGCTCGAAAAGTGCTCCTTTCCCGCTCTTAAACCTATAAAAAGACACAAAACGGAGTAGCTTCCATACTTTTCACAAAATATGCAAACTTATCCAAAAACACACAAAACTAACTCTTAAACCAACTAAAACTAAACTAAACAACCTAAGAAAGACACCTAAAACTAGACTAAAAACACGAACATCAAAATACCCCATACTTAAGCTTGCTTGTCCTCAAGCAATCACTATACAATAATCAAAACCAAATAATCATGCTCATCAAGCAATAGCCATCAACTCAAAAACAACTTCAAAACATAGCAGAAAATAGCAAATGACTATTAACATCATCACACATATATAAACACTAATAGACATAAGCAATCACAATCCAACCTCACTAGGGATATTTGTGTTTCTCTCAACTCTCAAGTGTTTAGGCTTATAAATTCAATCTCTCAATTCCATATTATATGCTAAAACTCATAGAAATTGGAACTTATATCACCAAACTCTCAACCTAAGTTTTGTCAAAACAAGCAAAAAATCATCAAGAGAACTTAGGCTCAATGAAAAACTTCATAGAAGCTTCCATTCGACCAGGTTGTAAGGGCTTGGTAAAGACAAATAGGCGTGGAAATATTTTGGCCCTGTGGTGCTAATAATATCCGGGAATATAGACTCCTAAAAACTCACATAATTCCAAAAACTTTCATAAAAACAATACCAAACTCACTCTACATTATGCATACTCTCTCACCTTTTATCCTAGAAAGCCTCATAAAAACTCAAAAGAATCTCCGGTTAACTCATAAACACAAATGCACATCACTTCTCCTTTTCTTTTTTTCATTTTCATTTTTCTCTTTCAGCTCTTCTGTTTTCTTTCTTTCTCTTGAACAGCCTCATTAACGATCCAGATGAGGTCGTTAACGAGCTACCTTTTCCTCGTTTTCTTTTCTCTTCAACAACAACCTTTCTTATTCTTGTGCATCTTTTCACTACCAAGAGATATTTTACAAATCAAAACAAGAGACTTCCAATCTACCCTTCCCAAAACCCTTATTTTAACCAAACATAACTTTTCACTCTACAAAACATACCTCTCCAACTAAGTCCTAATCCCCGGATAGGGTCAAGCTTATCTCGGCTAGGAAAATAATTTTGTGGAGCTAAAAATAAAAGGTTTAAGCTCAAATTGGCTATCAAAAAGAGGGATCGTGATAGGGTGGATAGGGATTAATAGGGCTAAAAAAATAAGTTCTCTATCATGTGACTTTCACAAGTAATGAACTAAAAATCTTATATTGGTCTCAAGAAATAGATAACCATCATAATTTCAAGAGATAATATGCATAAAGAGAGTAAATCACACAAGAAAAGAAGAGGGATTTCTGATGTTCTCCCTATAAGGCCAAAAACAACTCACAAGGTAGCAATTTTTGTTGGATTGCATTACTCATGCTAAAAGTTAGACATGCTCAATTTTCATCAAATTGCTATTCCTCTATAAAAACAATTTCATATCAAGAATCAGGCTATACCATCAAAAACATGCTTGCAAGGAAATTACATGATCATGCTAGCAATTACTATCATAGACCTAAAAGAAAGGGTATTTATCCATTCTAACAACTCTTTTTGGAATTTTTCAAATTTTCAATTTTTTTGTGATTTTGATTATTTTTTTCTAAAACAAAGGACAACTAAAACACACAAGACACACAAAACACACAAACAAGCAAGTTTTCTTTCCTTCCCCACCCCATACTTAAAATTACAGTGTCCCCACTGTAATAAAACTAAGCAGAAAAGACGAAAGAAAGAAAAATGAAAAAGAAAGAAACTTACAAGACACACTGAAGCGGAAAAAAAATATCCTTTGAAAGTTGAATCATCGTCGTGGTGGTGGTGAAAACCGACGCTCAAAGTTACCCATGAACTCATACATGGTCCTCCAACGCTCCTCATCAATCGTCACTCTTTGCTCCATCGTCCTCCAATGATCATCCGCCTGCTGATGCCTCGCATCATTCAAAGCCATGCGAGCTGAATAGACACCCTCCCAACGATCCATCCTCTGGTGGAGTTATGTCTGTTGCAGGTTGAGCTGTTGCATTTGAAAAGATAGGTCTTCGGCCCATGGAGGTGGAACACTCGATCCAGTGTAGGTGGGCTGAGGAGGTGGTTGGTAATGATCTTGAGGCTGGAAGTGGTCTTGAAAAATAACCGGGTTATAGAGCATCATATCATAAGATTGCGGCACGGTAGGCGGTGGCGGTGGCCGGTGGGTCGTTACCGAAGCTGTGTGCCTCGGTAGAAGCCTCGTTAGTAGCCTCGAAGTAGTCGTTAACGAACCTGGGTGGGTCGTTAACGATGTTGTCATCATCGCCCAAAACCTCGGTACCGAGGTCATCGTCCTCGATATCGAGCTCCTCCGTGGCTGCCTTCGTTGCAGCGTCATCTTCATCCATAGCTTCTCCTTCTCTCTCGAACCTCGTCTCACACTCCCTCAACGACGGCTCATCTTGTGGCTTCTTTTCTAAAGGGAATGCATGACCCGTCCAAGACTCGTACCAATTAGGCACGTAAAGCAATTCAAACTTGTCTCGGGTAAGGAGCACATCTTAGCCTAGTACCTTGGTGGTGTGCCCTCTCTCGGTCCTCACAAAAATGCCGGAAGCAAACCAATAATTCTTGTCGAGCTTTTGGGCAGGGTTCGGCGTATAGAGTGTGAGATTGACGCCGAGCTTTTTCGCCAGTAGACTCACCAGATTCCCGCACCACACTTCTTTTGACTTGTTCACGTGCTTCTCAATATATTCCAACCATTCATACCCCAATTTCAACGGGGCGGGATCCTCAAAAAGTATAGTATGGAGGCATGCAACTTCCGTCCGTGTCGGCCTTGATAGCTCTCTCTTGGGCCAAAATGTGGCGGCCTAGACTCGGAGAATGATCCAGAAGATGGCGTTAATAATGCTTGCCCCGGAAAGTGTTGCGAAGGAAGGTTCAACTTCCCCAGAAATGTAACTCCAAGTTTTGGTAACCTTGTAGTCCTTGATCTTGTAGTTCCGAGAATGGTGAGGAAGCTCGAGATATGCATTAAACTCATCCATTGTGCATTCATGGTTGACATTGCCTAGCCGGAACCTTATCCTTCCCACCGAAGTCTTGGTTATGAAGCTTGTCTCGAGAGTGGCCAAGAACTCGGCGGTGAGAGCCGAGTAATGCGTTATCTCCTCTTTCTTCAACAGTTGAGGCACTCCGAGAATGGCAAAAGCGTGCTTGACATCCTCATATATCCCTATTGACTGAGCGCTTGACTTTGAGAACCACCTAGTGTAGTGGTCCTTTTCAAGAATAGTGTCGAAGAGGTTAGCTTGCGCTTGGGTAGCCAATACGACATTGTCCATGCGTGGAGGGGATGGGGACCGTTGAGTCCTCTTCTTCTTTCCAGCGGCTCTTGTGTTAGATCTGCTAGTGCTTTCCATATGTACTACAAAAACCATGAATGTCCAAGGTGGTACAAATCAAGGGAGGATCCAAGCGAATGATTCGTTGAAGACGAATGGAGGCCAAACACCCAGACCTTTACTAAGGTCCCGAGCATTCAAGTTCAAGAAGGTTTTCATGGATTCCATATTATCCTTTAATTATGTTCATCAATGGCGTCCTCGACCACCAAGGAAGAGGATGAAGTCACAAAAGTTCGGAAGTTAAGAAGCCCGTCAAATTAAAAATAGTGCTCAGTAAACTAGTCATAACTTAGGATAGAAAATTCATCTCAAGTCCGTTAAGTATTCGTTGGAAAGATAATTAAAATTTCTACAGCTTTGTAGTTTATATCAAATCCAGAATCCGACAGAAAAGGGCCGAAAAATGGGATTTACTGAGAGTTGTTCAAGTCTTACGGGAATCTTATCTTTAGTTTTAATTCTATCTTTAAATAGATATTTCATTTAAGCATAATTTTGGCCATAGGCTTATGTTAGTTGGCTGAAATATATCTCCATTTTATTTCTTGTTATCTTTAAGTTTATTAGATAGATTTCTTATCCCTTAAGTCAATTAGTTATCTATTTGATTTAATAAGGATAAGGAGACTTAGATAGATGCTTTTAATTATTATAAGTTATCTTGGGAAGCAAGTCATTGACCGAATTGTCCCTACTAGGGCCGGCCATGCCATGCCTTTCTCTCCAAGGAACTTTGTTTTGTATTGCCTATTTATACTTTGCAATTTCATTTAATAAAAAGCAGCTTGAGAGAGATTAAACCCAAATTGGTTTAATCTATCTCTTGGGCCCAAAAAGACACACGTGTGATTAGCATGCAAGTTCATTCATTCGTTCATCATTCAAACTGCGATCTCCATCTTTTCGAACTCTCTTGTGTTTGTTCTTAAGTTTGGTTGATTGATTTAATCAATAGAGATTGTTCTAGAATTGGTTGTTAAAGATCATTCTAGTTAATCAATTGGATTTAGTGTTAGAGCCAATCCAATTGAACTATCAAAATTGAATCTTTCCATTCATCAAACTCGTCCATCCATTCAAAAGTTCGTTTCAGTTTCGTTACTTGCACGACAAGTTATTAATCATATTGAGCAATTTCAAGTTTGAAGGAGATTACTAGGCAAGATCGGGACTTTGTGGGTCATATACGAGGTTTCTAAGGAGCATTCCGAGGCAATCACGTATCACAAGGTAAGATCCACACAAACCAACAAAAAAGAAACCCCATACTTACTCTTGGAAGTGCTCTCGACTTGCCTCGTTAACGAACCAATTGGGTCGTTAACGAAATTGGGTTCGTTTTGAAACTGAGCATATTACAGGGTCGTTAACGATCCTAGGAAGGTCGTTAACGGGCCTGGGCGAAAACCACTTACAGTCTATTCCGAGTTCGAAACACCAAATACTTCCAATCAATCGAGCATGAATGAAACACAATCCCACATAAAACACACAATCAAGCACATGCAACCCTATACTTACTCGATTACTCTATCCAAACATGCCAAAAATTGCCAAAACTCATGGTGAAGATTTAATCACTTCAAAGACAAGTTAATTCATGCTTTTTTTATCAAAATTTCAATGCAAGCCAAGCAAGAATAACCAAATACATATCAAAATCAATCACCATTCATAAAAGCAATAGAATCATCATGCAATTTGGACATGCAAACCAACCACTCAATCAAGATCTAGAAACGAAATTTTACCCCAAAAATCATGAATCTTGCAAACAGAGAGTTAGGGTTTAGAATTCATACCGTTGATTTGAAGAATTGAAGAACAAAGATTGAATTTGGGGAGGGTAACAAGGCTTGTGGTGCGCCGGTAACGAACTCGAGAGAGGATGAGGCTTGTTATCGAGGTGCGGTTTAGGGGTTAGGGGCGGTGGTGCTCCGATCGATGGTGGGTAGAGAGAAATCGGTGGGATTGGTTTGAAGATTTGAGGATTTGGCTTGAGATTTGGGTGTGGGATTGGGAGTTTTTGAGAGGGTTAAATAGGAAGGGGCAAGAGGAAGAGGAAGAGGCGGCGTGGGGGTATAACATAGAAGATAGATTAGGTTAGAAAACTTACCTTACCCGCGTCTGCCAATTCGGGTCTCGACATGGGTCGTTAACGACCCTGGGAGGGGGGGTCGTTAACGAGCTTGAGCGACTTGTTTTTCAGCGTTGTTCCGAGCCCAACTTCCTATACCATGTTAGTTTCGAACAATTCTATCTTGCTAACTTCTAAAATACTAAAAACTCAAAAGAAAGCTAAGAAAAAGATCTAAAAAGAAAAGAAAACTAACTAAAACTAAAAACCGGGTTGCCTCCCGTAAGCGCTTTGTTTAACGTCGTTAGCCCGACGAACTTACTTCATAGATCAAGGTGGTTCTTTTTCAGCTATGTCGTGGTTTTGAGAGACCCCATACTTAGCTTTGTAGGCATTATTAGCTCGTCCCACCAAATTTGGTCATTTATCTTCTAGCAATATGCTCGGTATTCCTACACAAGGGTTAGTGAAATCCGAAAACCAAGGTGGTATCGATTCCTCTATAGCATAGATAGTGGGATACGGTGTAGGGATAGAATATAAGGAAGGATCATGACCAATTTTAGTGAATCCATGGTTAGAATACTCACCTTGATCCATTGGTAATGATGTGGGCGCCGAGGTTGTCGAGGTTGTTAACGATCCATCAAGTGCAAACCCTCGCTCGATGTCGTGCCATAATGAGCTCCCTCCCTCATATTTTTGCGTGAAAGGCTCGGTACTGGGCCAGGGAGGGTCGGTAGAAATCCCGGTTGTACTCTTGTACTCCTTATTTGTTGGAAGAGAGTCTTTAGAGTTTGGGTTTTAAACTAACAAAGCAATTAAAGTTTGGGTTTTAATCAATTTAGGGAAAACACTTAGTCAACCAGAGATCCACATTCGTTTGACAAGTTGATCATCGATTCACTCAATATCGCATGCATATGGAATTCCAATTCCTCTTCAAAGATAATTAATAGCACAACGAGATACTATCAATTCTAACCAATTGAATAACCCTGAAACTATCAAGATTCAATTCAAAAGCAGCATTAGGAATAGGAATATAATCAGGATACAATTCTAGCATAAAACAACCAGCTTTTATACTAGAATGCAATTTAACTCTCTTCTACAATAGACTAGCACAACCAGATACTAGTACAATGTAGTTTGCTACTATGAAATAGAGAAACTCAACCAGTAATTTCTCTAGATCTAGCAATTGAGATTCAATAACAACAACCCTAGAAATTGTTGAAATCAATCACATAAACAATTCAAACAAGAGAGAAAAATAATTCCATGCAATAGATAAAGAGTAGAAATCTCACAACTGAAAGTCAAACGATGCTTCAAACTGTCTGACTAAGCAAAGAGGCTTAGTTCTCCATGAAAGCTAAAAACTCTGAAAGGAAAATATGATAATAGTGTATGAATGAGAGATGCAACTCTCTAAAACCTAATATATCAAACTAGGTCTAAAAATTCTATCCAAAAATACATATATCTCGGATTAAAGTTGACATAAGAAGAGCCAATAGAAATAAAACATGTGTCGCTCAAAAGATCTCAACGTTGGCAGGGGCGGCGGGTGCCGCCGGTCTGGCGGCGGGTGCCGCCAGCAGCAAAACGCTGATCTTCGTCTTCTCTTCAATCCAGCTCTAAAACTCCAATAATATGCATCTTCGGGTCTTCTTCTTCCTAGCTGTAGATAGCATAAAAAATACCTAAAAACACCATAAACTAATGCTAAAACTCCTCCTAAATACACAATATAATTGTGTATATCACTCAACAATGTCGAGCTCTAGCTGGGACAACTCGATTTGTGCGGCAGCAGTTGGGTCGTTGGCATTTTGGTCGAGGCTGAATTCTACACGCTCGTCTCCTATATCGAAGGTGAGGAGTCCTTTTCGAACGTCCACCCTAGCGCCTGCTGTAGCATGGAATGGCCTCCCTAGGATGATGGGGACTAGGGGATCTTCAGGCATGTCGAGGACAATGAAATCGTTTGGAATGAATAATTTCCCCACTTGAATGGGATAATCGTCAACGACTCCTGTGGCCTTTACACTTGATCCGTCCGCCATATATAGTCTTATGTCCACAGGTTCCAGAGGTCCCATGTTAGCTTTTGACCAGATTGACAGAGGGAGTAAATTGGCATTGGCTCCCAAATCACATAGAGCCTTGAATTGGTGGTCGCCTATGCCAATTGTTATAGCAAATCTCCCGGGGTCGCTTAGTTTCTCTGGAAGAGTAATAGATCGGACTTCATCTTGAAGCTCTGTAATGGATCGTTTCTTGCTAAGAATGTCTTTCAAAAACTTTGTGTAAGCCGGCATTTCGCTTAGGGCCTTAGCGAATGGTATAGAAATATTTAAGCCTTGGAGAATCTTAACGAAACGCTTAAACTTCTTAGTAGAGAAGGGAAGAGATTTCACCAATCTCGAAGCCAAAGCGGGCTCGAGAGGTGATGCTACCGGGTCGACATTAGGGTCGATTGGTGCCTTCGAAGGGTCGGTACCGACCTTTGTGGGGTCGGTAACGAGCCTAGGATCAAGAGAGGAGCTCGGAGTAGGGAACTTACATGGATTGGGGTCGTTAACGACCCTGGGAGCATCGTTACCGAGTTGTTCAGGCTCGGTAACGACCCTCTTTGGTTCGTTATCGACTTGGGCCGTGGCATCCTCTTCAGTTTAGGGGTCTTCTCCTTAGCTTGGGCACGCTCCGGTAGTGTTTTTCCGCTCCTAAGGTGCACGGCCGCTATTTGTCCTCTAGGGTTCTCCTCGGGGCGGCCCGGGAGTTGCCCTTGCGGTCTTGGACTCTGTGCGACCAGGTTCCCTAGCTGTGAGTCGACATTCTTCTTCCATACATCGAACTCTCCCCATCTTTTCATCTGGTTATTAAGGTTGGCTTGAACTCCATTAATACCCTCTTGTAAACCTTGTACCCAGGATGGTGGCTCTTGGTAGCCTGGAGGTCGATATGGCGCAGGTCGTCTATCCGGTGGGGGTGCTGCATAGTTTGAATTCGGATTTTGATTGCCCCATGTCGGATAGTTGTTTGGCCTGTCAAAGTTATCAGGCTGGTTCTTGTATTGACCTCTCATGTAATTCATCTCAGCATAAGTCTCAGCGGCTCTTACCTGCTCGATGCTAGTGCAAGCAGAAGTACTATGGGCAGAAGAGCCACATTCTTGACAAGGATGAGAGGTATTCAGAAAACTTACTTTTTCTTAAGGCGGTTGATCTCATCTTGTAGAAATTGATGTTTGGCATCGGGATCAACTTCGTCCTTGTTAGGCATGTAGAGACGCTTCTGGGACTGGGGTGATTACTGGGTACCATACATGGAATCGTAGTTAGACAGCTTGTCCAGCAATTCCCATGCAGCTGTGGGATCCATCTCTATAAAACCGCCTGTAGTGTGCGTGTTGATGCGGTTCTTCGTTTCTACATTGATCCCCTAGAAAAAGATTTCTTGGAGCACATATAAAGGTTGCCCATGAGTAGGGCACTGTCTGAGCATCTCTTTAAACCTTTCCCATGTTTCTACAAACGTCTCGTTAGGCAGCTGGTGATAGGAGGTGATACGTTTTCTCAACTCCGTTGTCTTGGCAGGAGGGAAAAACTTTGTAAGAAATTGATCATACAAAGCCTTCCAAGTCCCGATAGACTTAAGAGGTAAGCTCTCCAGCCAGCTCAGGGCCTTTCCAGTAAGAGACCACCTGAAAGCTTTTAAAAGAACATATTCAAGTGAGACACCTTCAGCGGCTATAGTGTCACATACATCAAGAAAGTTCCTAATATGTTCCATAGGGCACTCAGTAGGTTTCCCTTCAAACTGAGCCCTTTTTATCAAGGATATGAATTGAGATTTAATCTCAAATGTCTTCTCTATCTCTGGAAGCACAATTGCAGACTCTGACACCCTCAGTTCTGGATGCATATATTTCTTGGCATTCCTCGGATAGGCGTTCAGCTCTTCTTGTAAACGAGCAATGTTCGCTCGTTCACGTTCAGCGGTGGCAGCGACGGTATCTCGATCAGCTTGTAACGCCTCCATCTGCCTCTGGAGGGCTTCCATCCGTCGAGCCATTTCTTCGGGTGTAGCCATGGCCTGGTTTTCTCTCCGTCTACAGTGCAAGGTGCATTCAGGTTCAGAATAGTAATCGGTGTTGTCAAATTCGAGCTTGCGACGTCCTGCTGGCATACGCTGAGAAAACAGACACAGAAAACAAAATTAAAAACAAAAACGGGGTCGGGCTATTCCCAGATCCACAGATAAACAAACAAACATTGTTGCTTCCCCGGCAACGACGCCAATTTGTTGGTAGGGATTTACTCAACAACAAATAAACGAAGCAAAACCCCGCTGAGTATAGCAGAGTCAGGATCGTCCACGAGAAGCAAGGCTGTTTGTCTATCAACTACAGAAACAAGAAAACGAAGCAAAACAAGCTAAAACAGCTACGACCAACCTCGTTAACGACCTTGTCAGGGTCGTTTACGAACCTGGAAATCTACGAACACGGAACAACTAACGACTCAAATGCAGGTTCGGTACCGAGGGTATGTTAACTCGGTAACGAATGATTCAAAAGCAAAACTAAGCAAATTCAATGAATAAAAAGATCTAGGACAAGGGTTACCACAACATAGCCATGCATATAAACTCATATGAAGATAAAGATCGTGCCTTTAAAGATAAATTCATCAACTTTCGCTGAGTAACGAGCAAATCAATCAACTTATATAAATCAATTTACTTTATTACTTGTTTGGTATCCAAAGCTCGAAACTTTCGTTATCGAACAATATCAACATTCAAGTTCACAACTTTATCTTTCGATCAAGTCACAAACTCAAATTACTTCGACTATCGTCTAAGCATAAGCACAACAAGCAATTCAATAGATAAAAGGTAATCAAAACATCAACTTACTCATTCAAACATGCACAACTATGTCGGGTTTCAACCCCGACCCTAGATAAGAAGACTACTCACTCTTCATTGAAATAAAGCAAACAACTTCAATTAAAGAAGACATTGAAAGAAAAACTAAACTTACTTGAAATTAAAAATATATCGTCTTACAATCTCGTGGAATCCCGAAAACACTAAGAACACCGAGCAAGAACCGATCACCGACCCAAACTCTCTCTCTCGATCGACTTCAGGTTCGACTCTCTCTCTTTCTCGACTTCTCCTAGAACTCGTCTATCTCTCCTCCTAACGTGAATCCCACCTTGCCTAGGTTTAGAACAAGGGTATTTATACTAAGAAACTATCTAATAAAAAGGCTAAAAGATAAAAACTTACCCTACTAAAAAGATAACAAGATAAAAGATATAAAAACTAAAAGTCGGCTACGCCTCTACCGACACGGGTCCCTCGTTAACGACCCGCACAGGGTCGGTAGACTCTGTTGAATCCCTTACAAAAACTATCTTTTGCAGCCTCGTTAACGACCATCACAGGGTCGTTACCGAGCCTCTGTTTGGCTTCTCTCGAACTTTTCTTTGGCTTTAACTTGGATTTTAACTTGATTTTCCCATGCAATCTTCTTCCTTATCTTCCATGCATTCCACCTTCCACCACAAGACTTCAAATCAACTCGAAAAGTGCTCCTTTCCCGCTCTTAAACCTATAAAAAGACACAAAACGGAGTAGCTTACATACTTTTCACAAAATATGCAAACTTATCCAAAAACACGCAAAACTAACTCTAAAACCAACTAAAACTAAACTAAACAACCTAAGAAAGACACCTAAAACTAGACTAAAAACACTAACATAGTAACCGGTTTGACACGAACCTAAAATTCTGAAATCAAAATGACCAAACTCGAATACGATCAAGCCAATCAATTGATAGATCTAATGAAAATTACTCAAATAAATACTCAACATAGAAAATTTTGAATAATATATTCAAAATCACAAAATTATCATGATGTAAAATAATAATTCTTGTATTGATATTATGGATAATATTAATAAGCAAAATGTAATATTTCAAATAAACTAGTTGAATCCACGTGATACTCACGGGATAATTTTATTAAAGATTATACAATATTATAATATTAATACACAAATTAAAACACTTGTATACAATATCGTAATAAAAATATTTAATTTATAAAAAAATCTTTAAGATTGTTCCCACATTTTATCAACATATAGATAAAAAATATATAATTAAAGCCCGAGTCTTGCTAAAAGATAAAAAATTCATGCATAAAGTTAATATAAAATATATTAGATCAAGTTATTATCAACATATAGATAAAAAAAATTATATACTTAGATCCCAAGTCTTGTTACAAGATAAAAAAAAATATGCATAAAAAATATCAACATATATATATATATATATATATCAAGTTATTATATTATAAAAAATTAGATATATAGAAAGAATGATGCAAGTAATTATAATATTTATTATTAAAAAATGTAACATTATTTTATTCAAAGAATGCTACGTGGCGCAATTTTTTGAACGTACATGGTTTCTGCTTTATAATGTACTACTAGGTAGATATGAAAAAAAAGATAAGATACATAAAATAATTATATATGGAGTTTAACCAATCAAAATGTTTAAAATTTTAGGTTTTTTTTATAATATTTTTTAAGTAAAATCAACTTTTATAATACAATTTGTCCAATTGAACCATCTAATTCTATTTTCTAGTAAAATTTCATATTTTATTGACTAGTATTTCTTTCATTCACATACATTTAGTTTTCAGAAAAAAAAATCATAAAATAATCCCTAATTTTATAATATTTTCCAAAAAACATACATATGGTATATTTAACAAAAAAATCTTTTTATTTTTTTTTTAAAATACCAAAAACAACTTTAATGGTTGAGATAATTTTAATATTGAATTTATAAATATTATTTTCTTATGCATCTCTTACGTACTACATTAATTAATTAAGTATTTCAACTTTTTAAAATGGTGAAAGTAAATATCTTTTTTTGAGTTTTCGCTTGATTTGAGAAAAAGTAATTTATATATGTGTGTGTTAGACGATTTGAGAAAAATGTAATAAATTAGAGTTGATTTTGTAAATTAATGAAATAGGTAGTTAATGGGATTTGATCCAATGATTCAGTTTAATAGCAACAATAATAGTAGAAATATAATAGGATACAACTAGTATAAGTACCCGTACCTTGTACGAGTTTGTTCAAATATAAATTATTTATTTAAAAATAAATTAATTTAATTTTTTATGTCAATATGAATAAAATTTACGCATTATTTTAATATAAGACCTAATATTTTCTTTTTTACTTTACTAAAAGAAAATGAATTAGTTTAGCAATTTTTAAATTTACACACATGTTTAAATTTAAAATTTATACATATAATATCAAACAAACATTTAATTCTAACTTATATAATTTTTTCATTATAATATGATATTTGAATATATATAATTAGTCAATAAAATATAACTAATCAAAGTAGAATGAGATAAGAATGAATCTAAGATTTAGGTATTAGTTTGTAACAAACCCATATAAAAATAAAACAAAATAATGATAAATATCTTTTTTTAAAATTATTATTAAATTATTTTTTAGAGTATTGATGATGTGGCGCCACATAGGCGAATTGAATATGGAGGCGACACATAGGCGAAATGAATATGAGGCTGACATGTGTTAGAAAAGTGGCTTCTTTAGTATATATATAGATTCTAGCATAAAACAACCACCTTTTACCCTAGAATGTAAATCAAATCTCTTTTGCATAAGACTAGCACAACTAAATACTAGTACGATGCAGTTGCTACTTCAATCTAGAGATGCTCAACCAATAACACAGTAGATCTAGCAATAGATCCAATGACAAAAAACCCTAATTGATCAGGTTAGAAACTATTGAAATAAATCATAGAAATTCAAGTAAGAGAGAAGATTAAATCCATGCAATAGATAAGGAATTAGAAATCTCACAACTTTTATCAAAACGATACTTCAATTGTCTGACTAAGCAAAGATACTTAGTTATCCATAGAAATTATGTAAAACTTAGAATGAAAAGTATGAGAATGAGAAGTAGAGTTCCTCCTCTCTAAACCCCTAATATAAACAAGGAAATTAGGTCTAAACAACATCAATCCCGTAGGATCTAAGCCCAATATAATAATAGTAATGATATAATGCGCTCGCGGACTGAATTCTCGACCCAATAAAAGGAGGCAACCGCTTCCCTTTTGGCGGCGCCCGCTGCCAGTGCAAATCCTCTCCAACAGCTCGCATCATTCCCATCGGTTCAGGATTTAAGTGACACTTCGGGGGATGTTTTGACTCCCTTCTATTTGGAACTTGGACTCGGAGTACAAACATGAATTGTAGCTCTTTGAATTAGCTTTTCAGTGATACCAAAATCTACTTTATCAGATCACTATAGCTCCCGAACGAAGCCTTACAAGATAGAGATGTCGAACTAACAACTCTAATGGATGGCCCGAATTCAAGTGTTCTTTTCTCACAACCTCTTGGGCCTTAATGATCATCAAAAGTGACTTGCATAACTTTGCCAATCACTACATGTTCGACCCAAGCCCAACCTCGATTTCCATTCCGCTCACACTAGTTCACCTTAAGATCTGTAAAACAACAAGAACAAGTGAAAAAATCCAAAACTCCTAGACACTCTAAAACCTAGACACTAAAGAAACTAACTAAAACTACTTAAAAACAACCCAAAAGAACGTAAACATGCACCCTAAACACTACATATATGCAAGCTATCAGACATCAAGGAACTCATCAAGATGCTGAATAGGATCCTCAAGTGTGGTTCCATTGAATTGCGGGAGTAGATGGACTACTCCTGTCTTAAGCTCGAATTTAACCCCATCACCAAGGGCCGTAAATTGCATTACACGAGTTGGTTGATTCAAGTTGGGAGATGTCAAGCTTTCAAGAGTGACAAAATTACCAACCATTATTTCGAACTCTTGAAGTACACACACAGTTTGACGAGTTCTATATAGCGTCCTCTTGACTTCTGGATAAAAAACAAGAGGCGAATTATTAGTACCACAGGTGTGAATCATAAGATAGGTTCACACCAAGATTGGTACAAAAATTACACGAAAGAAAAATTATGCGAGCAATCCTTTTTATTCAATAAGAATTTATTGTTAATTAAGGGAAAGTTACTTAATTAAAGCTATGATGCGAACAATCCTTTTTCTAGATCATAAATTAATCCTTCATCCACTAAAAACAGAGAGTTTTAATTTGTGTTAAAAAGAGTACGACTTGAGGTAGGAAATGAAACAAATCTATACTATGCCTGAGCAAAGGGATGGATGAGGATTAGTAGCCCCTAAAAATCTGAAAACTACAGGAAACACATGCGGTAAAGATATACTATAATAAGGTAACGATCAAACCTCTTTGATTTAGATCTTTTTTAATTTATTATGGAGCATGGTGGACGTATGATAATATAAAAAACCTTATTCATAATATAGTTAGTAGATTGAAGTGATTATTACCATTTAAAATCCTTAAATCTAATCATCGATTTTAATTTAGATAAAATTGTGCAAAGCTAAAAAGCTTATGTTCTAATTGTAATTTTGCCTAAAGAATGGGCCATTTCTAAAAATAGTGAGCCTATATTGAGAAATATCTGTTTTGAAAGTTTACTTTGAGAAATAAAAAGTCTAAAATGTAATAAAGTAACAAGAAACTAGTTGAATCCCCGTGATACTCACGGAATAATTTTACTAAGATTATACAATATTATGATATTAATATAAATTTTAAAACTATCGTAATAAAATTATGTAATTTATAAAAAAAAATCTTTAAGATTGTGCCCCATATTTTATCAACATATTGATAAAAAATATATATACTTAAAAGATAAAAAATATTATGCATAAAATTAATATAAAAAATACTAGATCAAGTTATTATCAAGATAAAAAAAATTATATATTTGGATACCAAATCTTGTTACAAGATAAAAAAAGACATGCACAAAAAATATCAACATATAGATCAATTTATTATCTTATAAAAAATTGGATATATAGAAAGAATGATACAACTAATTATAATATTTAGTATTAAAAAATGTAACATTGTTTTATTAAAAATGTCATGGCGTAATTTTTTCAACAGACATGGATTCTGCTTTATAATATACTAGTTATACCCGTCGTGTCATGCACGACTACATAAATAGATAAAAATAATTATATTAATTATTTTATGTAACATTGAAAGTTCTATTTTTTATGAAAATTTTATTTAAGATAAATATTTTACATAAATAGATAAAAATAATAAAGATAAAATAATTTTCTTTAATATTAAATAAAATTCGAATTTAATTTTTTAGTAAATAGATAGAAATTGAATTGAAAAAAATAAATTAATATATCTATCTTAATATATAATATCTAATGTTATATAATTATATTAATTTTAAATAAAATCTTTTAAATCTATCCTAATTCCTAATATATAATAGATAACATCTTTATTTTAGATAGAATCTCTCCTAGATTAATTTATCCTATTTCTATATTATCATAAAATAATATCAACATTTATAAATTTCCAAAATAAAAAATCCTATGTGGCGAAATCCTAGGTGGCTTAACGTGGAAACGACACGTAGGAAAATCTTAGGTGGCGCAACGTGGTGGTCTTATTCCTTCCGTCTTATATATATATATACATTGATTAGGTTGATTATAAATATTTCTTAATAAATTTTGAATGAAAAAATGAATTCTTTTTCTAAAAATAAAATATATAAGATATATATCGATCCGGTACCACTTGCACCACCTAGCAGCCACTGGTGGGCATTCATGCAACAGAACGGACCTCTCCCTTTCTTACATTATCCATCCTCCTCCTCACAAACATTCACGTATAAAAAAATGAGCACTTTTTGATTAAATAACATTCATTCGATCAATATCTATGGCTAACATATACACTTATCCTACATATATTATATATATATATATCTCCTATTCTTTCTTAATTGTTTAACCAAATTAAATATTAGTATCTACAAGGACAACATGATTTTGCCACCCATCATTCCCTGCACATGGCTACGCCTCTCTTGCTGCAACTAGAGAGAACGTACCCATTCCCTCCAGCCCTCGATCTCTCCAGCTCGATCTCTTTGTCCCCCTTTCTGAATTTTAAAACATGCCTTTATCTTCATTTCGGTGATTAATTAGTTTAGGTTTGAATTTACAACATATGAATCTAGCTACAGAGTGAATATTTGTGAAAAAAAAATATAGAAAGAATGGAGTTTACGATTTGTAAGCCTTCGAACCAGTTAAACCCTAATAGGGCCAGCTTCCATATATATATATATATATATATATATATATATATATATATATGTACGGTTGTGAGAGAAACCAGAGAGGAAAAACTCACTTTCAGAATGATCACTCCAGAAAGAATATCCCCAGAGAAATTGTGCATGAATTTTTCAGTTGCTAACATATTGATAATAAAAATTGGATGAAATACAAATGACCTAAACTGACTTGCGGACTAGACTAGACTGGTTTGAAAATAAGCAATAATCTACCTATAGCTAGTACATTATAAAGCAGAAATTGAAAAAATTGCGCCACGTGTTATTACTTGAATACAATAATATCAAATTTTTTAATAATAATTTGTATTATTCTTTCTATATATCTAATTTTTTATATTATAATAACTTGATCTATCTATATGTTGATACTTTCTATGTTAATTTTATGCATATCTTTTAACAAAACTTGATCTATATGCTAATATTTTTTATATTAATTTTATAGATAATAAATTTTCTTTTATCTTTTAACAAATCTTGCGCTCCAAATATATAATTTTTTATCTATATGTTTATATTTTACAATATACTAAATTATTTATAGAATATATGATATATTTTAGTAAACATTGATATATCTACCTAAATTTTAATAAATTAAATTTAATTTATTAAAAAGTTATGTTATCCTGGCTAGATATCCTACCGTAATTATCTTTATGTTATAGCATTATATTATTTTTTCCCTATGTTATCTTCTATACGCATCTTTATATTAATGTTCTCCATATTTAAAAATATTATTATATTCATTACAAAGTAAGAGATAAGAACTAAAATATATAGCCGTAATAAATATTTTATAAAAACTGATTATTTTATGCATATTAATATCTCAACAAAAAAATAAAAAATATTTAAAAATATTCTATTCAAGTAAAATTAATAGTTTAAAAATCTTAATCTAAATACGTGGCAAGATTTCAACAAATAATGAAAATAATTTTTAAATATAAAAATGTAGGAACGATTTTAATTTTTTTTATAATTACATAATTTTATTACGATATTATATACAAGTATTTTAAATTTTATATTAATATCTGATTATCGTATAATCTTTAGTAAAATCACCCCGTGAATATCACGGGAATTCAACTAGTTGTTGAATTAAATTGTGTATATCAATATTTTATTATATTTAATATATTAGGAAATTAATGTATAAGAGATAGATTATTCACCAGGAAAGGATAATATATATTTTAGTGAATATTGTCTTTGTAAGCCCTATTAATTGACCCACAACTTTTGGCGGATGCACCGATTAGTCTAAAAAGACTTGGATCGCAAAAGGGCACGACAACGTCATATCTATAAGGACCTGGTTAATGAGGATTAATTATATTTGGTTTTTTAGAACTATTATACATTAAATTAATTGTGCTTGATGATGTACTAATTAATGCATTTTGTTGACATACGAGGATTCGACCACGACGCCAAATATGATTTCGGAACCAAGAGCAATCGATTGTGCACAAGACCACGAACATGGCAAAGGATCAAGATCAAGAATCGGAGTTGGAAAAACTACGCGAGGAGGCTCCTCATTTAATTTGAAAACATCTTTAGAAAGAATGCAGGGGCCGATTCGTGAAGCCAAACAAGTTAACCCTAGCCGAGAGTGGTTCATGGATCGAGATGACACTAAGAAGGCGTCAAGACAAGAGGTCAAACGTCAGCCCGAACAAAACTGAGGACGACGAGCGGAACCCAAGAAGTCAAAGACCCTGGCCACGTAGTCATACACCCGAAAAACAGAGACGTCACGTCGTAAATGGCAGGCAACATCACGTCGAATGCCACCAGGCAGTGCATGAGCGATCTCGAGAGCGTAGGGAGGACATGAGCCACAACAAGAGGGATTCCACTACCTATCATAGCAAGCGTTGGCATGAGAAGACGAGACACTGCATCCCCGAGAAGGGAAGAGCATCACATCATAACAAGAGAGCCCCCTCTGGTGTAAGATAGAACTAGTTTAATCTAGCTTTATAAGAAGGACGACACTCTTTGCTCGTCGACTGGTTTTGTCCCACAAGGTTTTCATGTCAAAAGATTTTAATGAGGCATCTCCCTTCATAGGATTTTATTTCTATCTCTAGTTGTCAATTATATATGCCTCTTTATAAAAAAAGCGAACATAGTAGACGTTATCCTAATGAAAACGTCTACGGTGCAATACTGTTTCAACAAAATCATGAAAATCGAATTGCCTGCAAGGAGACAAGAAGATTGTTCGGACATTTTCTAAGTGTTGTACGCAAGAGGGTCCGCCTTTGACAAAAACCGTGAAAGTCGATTTGCTTGCAATGAGGCAGAAAGATTGCCAAAGGATCCAACATGCCTCAGAATGAGATATCGTCTAGAGGTCGATCCCACGACAAAACCGTGAAAGTCGGTTTACATGTAAGGAGGCAAGAAGATTATTCGGATGCCTTCTAAGAGTTGTACGCTAGAGGGTTCGCCGACGAAAAAACTGTGAAAGCCAGTTTGTCTACAAGGAGGCATGAAGATGGTTACAATATGTGTGCATCCAATATGGCTGCTACCTCACTCGACCATTTTAGGGGGCAATTGTGTGTACCAATATTTTATTATATTTAATATATTAGGCAATTAATGTATTAGAGATAGATTGTTCCCAAGAAAGGATAATAAATATCATAGGGAATATTTCCCTTGCAGGCCCTATTTAAAGGGTCTCTCATCAATAGAAAAGACACATTGAATTTGCTTTCAGAAACCCCTAGTACCAATTGTGTAAGACATTTTAAGATACTACAAAAATAAATAACAAATGATAGTAATGAATGAAATTAAATAGAAAATAGCAATTATTGAAAATAAATAAAAGATATTCTAAAAATCAGCTAAACTAAAACGGTTGAAACTGAGACACATATCAATGCACCCCTTTGAAAACTTGACATGACCCCAAGGCAAAATTCTAGTGCCTTTCACACCTAAGTGATGACACTCATGTAGCTTCCCCATGGTTCACTTATGCCTTATACAATTGTTGGCCACTCTATCTCCTCTTTGAGCTCAAGCAATGTAAAAGCTTTATTTTTATGGTTCATTCAGTCTGATGTGGAAACCAATAATGATGGTTTGGATATGAGAGGGCTAGAATTTAGAAATAGAGGGTGTTTTGAGATTTCTTTTTGGTCGGTTATGCCTTTCTCCATGGATATTGGCTTGTTACCCCAAGTGCTTTTTTATTAATCACTTAAACCGTCATATCAACATGGACAAAATCCTCAATGATCACTTCCTTAGTGTTGTCAACCTCCTCTAAGTGGACTAAATTTTGTCCATGGATATATTTTGTAATTGTTCCCCTCTTCTAAGTGAACCCTAGGCTTTGAAATTTCAATGCTTAGAAAAGGAAATAGCTTCTCCAAGCAAGAAAGAATTGAAACTAGTTGGGATCTAATGTCGAGATTGATAGTTGTGGGTGGTGGTGGGGGTTTTGTGTGTGTGTGCGTGGGGGTGGGGGGGTGGGGGGTAGGTTCGAAGAGGAAGAACATCTCATTTCTATTTAAATCGAATGGTTTTGATACCAAAATGATCGAAACCATAAAAGAAGAATATATTTTTCAAGAAGACCACTCGAACAAGCTAGAATTTCGTTGAAGGAATTGTGTAAGAATTTTGCACGCTGTGACTCTTATATATTGATAATGAAGATTTGTTGAATACAAATGAACTAAGATTGACTTAAATACTAATATGAATACTAAAAACTTACCCTCTAACCAATTATTAAGATTACTTGCAGATAATGCTCAAATAATGCCCTACAAGGAATTGACTCTTGACTTATTCCTCTAACAAACTGACCTACTAACTAGACTATATTGGCCTGAAATTAAAGATTAATTGTTGAAATAAATAACAAATATTGAAATTAAGTAAAAGATATTATAGAAATCAACTAAATTGAAATTGTTGAAACCGAGGCCTATATCAATGCATCCCTCTTGGAAATTGAGGCACCTTTCATCCCTAATTGACAACACCCAAGTAGCTTTCCCATGGTTTACTTGTGCCTTGACCAATTGATGGCCTTTCTGACTCCTCTTTGAGATTGAGCAATGTAAAAGTTTGATTTTTATGGTTCATTAAGGCTGGCAAGGAATCCAATGATGAAGGTTTGGATAAGAGAGGGTTGGAACTTGGGAATATGAGGTGCATGTTTGAGATTCTTTTGGTCGGTAAAGCCTTCAATCTCCATGGATCATGGCTTATTACCCCCGAGAGACTTTATTGGTGATCACTTGAACCATCACATCATCATGGACAAAATTGTCAATGATCACTTCTTTGATGTTATCACCTCCTCTAAGTGGAGTAAATTTTATCCATGAATTGTTTTGTAATCGTTTCCCCACAAATACTAAAATTAAATAAAAGATATATTTGACTTCAAGCGATGAAAATTAGGTTTTTGAAAAGTGTATTGTTGTGAGCCAAATTTACTTAAATACTGATATGTATACTAAAAACTCATCCTCTAACCCATTATTTAGATTATTTGCAAATAATGCTCAAATAATGCCCTACAAGTAAGGAATTGACTCTTGACTTAGGCTTTGTTCTGTAAAAGAAGGTTTTTGAGGAGATGGGGGTTTTAAGAAGGTTTTTGGGTAGGTAGAGGTTTTCTTATTTGAAACCTTCCAGAACATAATAGAGTGTTTTGCATGACAAGGTTTTGGGTAGGTTTTAGTTTTAAATTATCAAAAAGAAATTAATTTTATTAATTAAAAAAAAATAGTTTGTTAATTTTTACAAATTTCCTAAAACCTAGTTATCCCAAAGGTTTCCATTTTGTGGTTTCAAACTTCCTCAAAAACCTCCTAAAACATCTATTTTCTAGAAAACCTTGTCTTATCGAACACCTATTTAGGTAAGTTTTAAATAGTAAAAACCTTCAAAAAATTCAAAAACCTCCATAAATCTGCGCCGAACAAAGCCTTATTCCTCTAACAAACTAACCTACTGACTAGACTGGACTGAAATTATGGAATAATTGTTGAAATAAATAATAAATATTAAAATTAGGTAAAATATATTCTAAAAATTAACTAAATTGAAATTGTTGAAATCAATGCACCCCTCGTGGAAACTCGCATTGACCTAAATGCGAAATTGATGGGCCTTTCACCCCTAATTGACAACATAGCTTTCCCATGGTTTACTTATCCTTTGACTGATTTGCTGGCCTTTATGACTCCTTGAGATTGAGCAATGTAAAAATTTGATTTTAATGGTTCATTATGGTTGATAGGTAAACCAATGATGAGGGTTTGGATAGGAGAGGCCTGAAACTTGGGAATATGAGGTGTTTGAGATTTTTTTTTGTTCGGTAAAACTTTCAATCTCAATGGATGACATATTAACCCAAGAGACTTTTTTGGTGATCACTTAAACAATCATATATCATAGACAAAATTTTCGATGATCACTTTTTTGATGTTATCACCTCCTCTAATAAGTAGAGTAAATTTTATCTATATATGACCTTGTTTCACTTTTCTACCCAAAAACTACTTTTAATATTCTTAAAATTCGTATAATTTTTTTATATATTTTTAAGTTTTCCAAGATACTAAAAATTACTTTTCACCTAAAAAGCCTTTTATACCCATAAGTGGAACAAGACATAATCGTTTCCCCCACAAATACTTGAACCGATACAAATTAAGTTTTTGAAACGTCTATTGTTGTGAGACATATATATATATATGTAGACTGTCTGCAAGCATGTTGTTTTACAGAGTGAAAAGATTTTTGTCCACCTTATAAGAAGCAATCGCTAGCCACATGCGCCATATATTATCATACAGGAAAATGTGATCATGTAAATGATTTTTCTCTTTTTCTAGTGTGTTTTCCTACGACGGGCGACTGGAGGAAATTGTGTTATACGGAGTATATTAGTTTAAGGGTTTCTTCTGATTCTTCTTTTTTTTTTTTTTTTTATAATCTCATTTTCAACTTGACTTTTTTTTTTGTTTGCTTATTTGTCCAAATTGGCATGACATGTTCCCCAAAGAGGAACTTACTGAGGCTTGTCACACATGGAGACATATTCAATCGATCAGTTCCATTTTTAAATTTTTTGTGGTGGTTCCACCTCATTATTTTTCTGGAAAAGATATTAATTAATACTATTATTTCTTTTTATAGGAAAAATATATTATTGTTCCTAATGAAGGTGCTTGATGGCTATGGCAACCATCCATGTGCATACAAGACAATTGGATATATTGACAAAATGTATGGTCTGCACACCATAGGAATAATATAACCCATTTACATAGATAATGTGTGGATTGATATAGGCCTGGTCTGTCCATTTTAGACACACAGATAATGTCTGGGTTGATATAGGCCTGGTTTAATTTGTCATTAGATTGTGCAAAGAGTCTAAAAAATACTATAATTTTGAAGAACAGATGAAAATTAATTAATGTGTACAAGTAGTTATAAATAGACAAATGACTTGTACACATTAATATATGGATAGGGACTAACTAATGTGTACAAGTAGTTGTATTATATGGATTGGGACTCATGACTAGTCATGAGTGACATCTTTTTTATTTGTTATTATTAATAACTAGCGGTCGCGTCCATGCTACGCATGAGTTCATATTTTCAATAATATTTTATCTATAATTTATTTTATTATACTATAACAGATCATTTTTTAGTTAAATATTTTGAATAAAAGGAGGTAATATATATGATAAATAATAACTGATCATATTTTTGCATGAAATATCTCTCATTTATTAACTTGTTAGAATAACTGAAGATAAGATTGAATTGAGAAGACTTATACATTATATTTTCTAGATATGTCAACCCCATTTGATTTCAACTTTGTCTGTTTCAAATGAATCTTAGTTTATTAATTTTTTTATATTTAACCTTACCATGCTGATTGACATATCCAATTTTACGAGTTTGGTTCAAATGAAACAAACTCTTATCCTGAAACAAATGCACTTTTCTTAGTTCGTAGTGCATTTTTCGTACTCGTAGTGCACTTTTTTTATTTCGGATTGCACTTTTCTTACTTTGTAGTGCACTTTTCGTACTTTTTGTACTGAACTTTTTCGGATTGCATTTTTCGTATTTTGCAATGCACTTTCGTATGAAAAGTGCACTACGAACTAGGAAAAGTGCCACTACAAAAAAAGCGGATTTAGCAACCATATTTATGGTCGCTAAATGCAAAATATGGTCGCTAAATGCATTTAGCGACCATATTGTGGTCGCTAAAAAGCCGGTCGCTAACCACTTGGCGACCAACGGCACCATGGTCGCTAAATAGCGACCATATGGTCGCTGGTCGCCGTTGGTCGCCACCAATGCAGCGACCAATCTGGCGACCACAACGACCACGTGGTCGCTAAAACCAGCGACCATATGGTCGCTAATGTGGCCAGCTTTAGCGACCATATGGTCGCTAAAAGTACCAAAAAACGCACGGGGGACGCCTTTCTCTGGTTCAAAGGTGCACGATCGTGCACAAAGGTGCACGATCATGTTGTAAATTAGCGACCATATGGTCACTAAATTTTTTTTAATTTAAAAAAAAATAATTACGAAATATTATAAATAATTACTAATTAATATAAATAGTTAATATTTAATAATTATTTAATTACTAGAAATTCATTAATTTCCATAAATTTCAATAATTTATATACATAAATTCATTAATTTACATAAATTCAAATAATTTACATACATAAATTCATTAATTTACATAAATTCAAATAATTTACAAGAATATAATAAAACTACGCTAATCTATACGGCTGCGCCGGAGCCGTCGTCGTCGCCGGATCCGTTGGGACCGGATGGGCGGGACGTTCCCTCACCCCCTTGTGACCGGCGCATCCACTCCTCGAACATCGAGAACTTACTCTTGAGCTCATCCACATCTTGCCTAAGGCTGATGTTTTCCTGCGATAATTCCGCCACACGAGGAGGTGGACGACGCGGCGCCGTCAATCGGTCGCCGTAAAACTCATGGGCGGCGTTGCCAAGGCCGAAGACGGAACCTCCCGGACCCACCCCCCAGCGGCCGTAAGAAAGGCATCACACTGGTCCTGAAAGGACGGCGGGGTGCCCGTTTCCGCCGACCTCTGGGTGAGGATCTCCTGGGTCCGAGCCTAATCACGCAAATAATTAAAATAAAACAACAACAACAACAACAACAAATCAAAAACAACATCAATCAACAACAAGAACAACAAACAACAACTAAATCATTTACAACATCAACAACAAATCAACAACAACAACAACAACAAAAATCAAGAACAATACCACCATTTAGCGACAACAAGCAACAAGCACAAACAACAACAACAACAACAACAACAAACAACAACAACATCAAACAACAACAACATCAACATGAACAACAAACAACAACAACATCAACATCAACAACAAATAACAACAACATCAACATCAACAACAACAACAACAACAACAAACAACAACATCAACATCAACAACAACAAACAACAACATCAACAACAACAACAACATCAACATCAACATCAACATCAACAACAACAACAAAAACAAACAACAACAACAACAACTTCTCAATCAAATCAAACAACAACAACAACACCAACACCAACACAACACCAAATCCTTTTCAAATTGAGGAAAATGAGGAAAAATAATCAAAACTTACAGCGATTAAGGACGACCGCTCGTCTATAAAATGTCGATCTGCGCCCTGCGTGTGCGTCTCGATGAGAAGCTCGAGAGGCGTGATGGGGCGTTGTAGGTGTTGCTCCTACGAAATTCATTAAGGGTGTTACGAACTATTAAAAAAATTAACTTAATTTAATTTTAATCAAATTAAGATAAAATACTTACCAAGCGGCGCATGGTGTCGAGGTGGGACCTCGAACCACTAATGTGGTTCGCCGGATTGGCATTCCGGATTGCCTTCTGGCGGACACACTTGGCTTTGAACTCATCTGTGGCCCAATCCGTCATCTTCCACTTCTCCCAAGTGGCGGATTGGATGAATTTCGGCTTCTTCCCGGAATTTCGATGCTTCCCGATCAAGTCATCGTATCTCTTCTTCGCTCTCTTCTCCCACAGCAACCGGACGGACTCGACGTCCATACCCGGCTGGGAGTCATCCCAGCTAAAGTGCGTCTAATTAAAACCAAACAAACAATTAATTAAAAATAGTAATTAATTAACGCGGAAATTGTAAAAAGAAATACAAAAAAAATAAAATTTACCTTCCAAGCATCAAACCAACGTTGCTTCGACGCGGCAGAGGCAAAGTCGAACTGCGACGCCCTATCGTCGGGTTGACTTTGTATGATGCTTGTCGACCACTGCGACACAACTCCCGACGGCTCCAAGCTGCGAGATTTGAAAACACATATTATAACATATTTAAAAGTAAGAAAAGACTTTAAACACATATTATAATTTTGTCGCAATTTAGCGACCATATGGTCGCTAATTGTAACTTGCGACCATATGGTCGCAAGTCGAAATATTTCACGAAAAATCGAATTTTCAGATTATCCCCCCACGTGGCGCCATAAATTTCGTTTTTGGCGACCATATGGTCGCTAATAACGAAACTAAATCAAACTACGCGCTAAAAAACCAAATTTCGAGCTAAAATTTTAGATATAGAGACCATATGGTCGCTAATTGTGGCCAAAAGCTGGCGACAATTGGCGACCATATGGTCGCTAAAAGCACCAAAAAACGCACGGGGGACGCCTTTCTCTGGTTCAAGGCGCACAATCGTGCGCAAAGGTGCACGATCATGTTGTAAATTAGCGACCATATGGTCGCTATATCTATCAACAATATTTGGCACATCCAACTACAATCCGTCTTAGCACATCGGAATATATGGTAAATGATAATAATTTCATTGATTCCAAACGAAACCAAGTTACAAACACTAGCTTGCGACCTAAGTACGTACATTAAACGAAGTGACAAACAACTAAATCAAACAACACAAAGTGAAGGGAAACATAAACAAACAACTACAATTAACGGACTCTCATGTTGTACGTGGAATATAAACCGCCCGGATCTCAGCACCTTGGATCACGCGAAGCTGCGCAACCGTTTCCCTAGCTGCAATACGATTAGTGATGTCGTCGCCGTTCAAGAAAAAACGGCTAAAACCTGGTGGTGCTCCCCCGGGAGATATTGTCCAATCATCGATGACTTCTCTTAATTGGAGATTTGGTGCGGCGCTCCATTCGGTTCTTGTCTCCCTATCCCCACGCACACACACAATGGAGAAATTGATGAATGCAGGAGCTAATGCGGTCGTTCGCCTGGTACACGCTCTCCTGCTCTGAGCCATTTGAGGAAGGAAGTTTTAGGTCGGATTTGAGGTGAGGATGAGCTTCAGGTGAAGATGGGGAATTTTCACTTGGAAGGTATTTCAGCATTGGAGATGGTTATCTCCTTTAATGGTTGGAAAGAATG
Source organism: Fallopia convolvulus (assembly GCA_964016875.1). Taxonomy (NCBI): domain Eukaryota; kingdom Viridiplantae; phylum Streptophyta; class Magnoliopsida; order Caryophyllales; family Polygonaceae; genus Fallopia; species Fallopia convolvulus. Next base: position 20,227,941 of record OZ024722.1, on the reverse strand, counting down.
GCAAAACAATAGTGTTATCAGAAAAGTGAATGGCAAAACAATAGTGTTATCAGAAAAGTGAATGGCAAAACAATAGTGTTATCAGAAAAGTGAATGGCAAAACAATAGTGTTATTAGAAAAGTGAATGACAAATTAAAACAATAGTGTTATCATAAAAGTGAATGACAAATTAAAACAATAGTAGTATTCTGATTACATGTCTTCCTCATCTGTATCCGTCTCACTCTCAAAGTCACCCTCAGACGTTTCAGTAGACGTCTCTTTTTGATCCTCAACGACATGATCCTCTCCGTTTGGGTCGTTTAACGGACCAAGTGGATAATTATCTTGTGTACTGTCGTCGATAACTCGTGGAAGGGAAGAATCATGTTGAAATGCCTCCTCAAGCCACACTCGTGACTTCACTTTACAGACCGCTCTCCATTCAGCATCTGCACGCCTCGCCTTTGGGTAATCGAGGAAATACACTTGAGTGGCTTGATGTGCTAATATGTAACGATCTTTTGTTCTCAACATTTTATGTCGATGAACATCGACAAGCTTTAGGTGAGGGTGAATGCGTGTTCCTCCACGACTTCTAGTGTCAAACCACGAACAATTAAAGACAATAGGACGCTTTACGGTTGGAGATAGGTAATGCAGCTCAATGATTTCATCTAGCACACCATAGAAGTCCTCCTCGTCGGTGTCGAAGCTTTGTCCTAGAACACAAACTCCACTACTGTCAGTGGCCCTGGTTGATGCGTGTGCCCTCGTGTGGAATCGGTAATCATTGACAAAGTAACCAGGATATGTCCTCACTTTTTTAGAGGGTCCACGAGCAAGTGTTGCAATGTTAGGATCTGTAACTTCCGGACTGTCGGCCTGCAATTTTAAATCAGCATGTATATACAATTTCGGATTCAACATAAAAATGTACATTTTGAAACTAAATAAATATTGATATAAGAAATCCTTACATGGGAGTAAAACCAGAGGCGAAAGTGTCTTTCCAAAATATTTTGCTCTTGAGCATCGGTTATTGTTGGATTTGACGACCGCACGAAGTTTGTCAAATAGTACCTACGTACGACAGAGTAATTGAATGAAGTACATACTTTATACATATTGAACCAACTTTAGTTGAGATTATAGAAACGTACTCAATATAGGGTTCCACTTCGACGCAGTTCATGGGAATGTAAGTTTGGATCACATGGAATTCATCATCTGTGAGGAAACGACCAGTTGATCTGCTACCCAAGGTTCGACCAGTTGTTGTGAAAATAGACAAATCGCCCGGATCAACCCCAACTGGAAGTGTGCAACTAACGCTGTGGGCGTGATCCATATGAGTACTCGCCACATGTGAGCTAAAATAATACGAGCAGAATGTGGACGTCTCCTTAACGAGATAGGCACTACAAATTGACCCCTCAACATGGGCTTTGTTGCCAATTGAGGCCTTCAGCCTTTTTAAGAGCCTACATGATATACATTGAAAACCATTAATATTTATTATACAAGTTAATTATATGAATCCAAAACTGAACAACTGCATACAACTGTATGTACCTTTCTTCTGGATACATCCATCTATAATTGACAGGGCCACAAAGTGAAGCTTCCCGTGGCAGATGAATAGGCAAGTGCTCCATTGAATCAAATAACGCAGGGGGAAAGATGCGCTCCAGCTTGCAAAAAATTATTGGTATTTCCTTGTGCAATTGCATAACCACCTCAGGCTTCAGCTCGTAACACGTCAAGTCTCTGAAGAACGCACTTAGCTGAGCTATGGGCTCCCATACTTTGTCATCAAGAAATGGACGAAAAGCAACAGGCATCAACCTTTGCATGAACACATGACAATCATGGCTCTTCATCCCAAAGAGCCTAAGCTTGTGCAAGTCAATGCATCGGCTCAAGTTGGAGACGTAGCCATCCGGGAATTTTACGGATCTCAACCAATCTAGAAGCACTTGTTTTTCATGACGATCTAGTGCATAGCAAGCCTTTGGGTACCTGTTGTCCTCCTCATCAGGTTCCAACTCCGGACGCTTGCACAATTCCTTTATATCCTTTCTGGCCGACCACTTGTCTTTCGACTTCCCCGGAACATCGAGAATGGTGAAGAAAATATTATCAAAGACATTTTTCTCAATGTGCATGACATCTAAATTATGTCTTACCAGCAGACTAGGCCAGTAAGGTAGGTCCCAGAAAATGCTTTTCTTCTTCCAACCCGAGCCTCTACTGACCGCGGCATTGTGCTCCTCAGCTCCCACTTCAGTTATCTTCATCAAGCCCATATTGTTTATCTGGTCTAATATCTCGTATCCATCACGAAGTACCGGGGGACCACGACGCTCCCGTCTACCTTTCTTGAAATCATTCTTGTTGTTTCGGAAGCGATGATCAGGTTCTGTAAACCTCCTGTGACAATCGAACCAGCACATTTTGTGTCCATGTGTTAGATAAAATGCATCGGTGTCCTCCATGCAATAAGGAAACGCGTATTTCCCAAAAGTGCTCCAGCCTACACACATACATATATTTTGTATCACACATTAATTAAATTTCACAAATCATATATATGCATTATTATTATTATAATAGTTTCAAATTGATTAGCATATGTAAAATTAACAACATACCAGACAACATCGAATATGCGGGGAAGTCACTAATAGTCCATATTACAGCTGCACGCAACACAAAATTCTGCTTCCTCCAAGAATCGTATGTGCACACCCCATTAAGCCACAGATCCTTCAGCTCGGCTACCAACGGCTGCAAGTAGACATCCAACTTCTGCTTCGGGCTCTTCGGTCCAGGTACAATAACCATCAAACATAACCTCTTCTCGCATACACATCGACGGTGGAAGGTTGTAGGGTGTCAGAATCACAGGCCAGCATGAGTACTGGCGCCCGGACGCCCCGAACGGATTGAAACTGTCCGTGCACAAGCCTAGTCTCACATTTCGTGTTTCTGATGCAAATTCTGGCCACACAGCATTGAAGTGCCTCTATGCCTCTGCATCTGATGGATGTCTCATCACCCCATCTTGTGCGTGCTCTGCATGCCATCTCATGTGTTCGGCAGTCACCACAGATGCGTACAACCTCTGCAACCGTGGAGTTATTGGCAAGTAAAACATACGAGAATAGGGAATGAGCTTTGTCTTGCCTTGCTTCCATCTAGGATAGTCACATATCTTGCATGCCGCGTATTCTGCATCTGCACCCCAATATATCATGCAAGAGTTTGGACAACAATCAATCATCTCGTAAGGAAGACCGAGACCCTCAACCAGTTTTTTCGTGTCGTAAAACGTGGCTGGTAATGTCGTCTCCGGGTGAGAAACGCGTCCCCAAAAATCCGAGATCATGTCATATCCGCGCTCCGTCATCCTCAACTTAGACTTTAGGCTCAGTAGCTCAGTCGCAGCCTCCAACTGCATCATATCACATCCAGGCCACAAAGGCCTATTTGCGGCCGACAACATGTCGTACATACGTTGTGCATCGGGATTGGGCGCTTCATTATAATATTGATCCCCTTGCTCATGCCTTATATCCGCATTCTGCACGGGATCCTCAGTAGTGTAATCACTTCGGCCATAATTAAAACCATCATGCACCATCTGTTCCATTCGATTATCATTCCCACCATTTAATGGTGGTGCTGAATCGGAACTGCTACAGCCTTCATGCTGTCTAGACTCGGCCAACAATGCAGCGAACCTTTCATCTGTCTCCCCGTGCGAAACCCAATGGTAATAGTTCGGAACAAAACCTTCCTTAACAAGGTGATAATGCACATCATCCACAGATTTCATTTTCTTATTCTTGCACCTCCGACACGGACACCTTAATTTGGATGGGTTATAGGACGGCATAGATTTGCAAAATTCCAGAAATTGCTCTACGCCAGCTAAAAACTCGTTGTTCAAAAACCCATCTATATTACGCACATACATCCACTCACGCATTTTTTCCTTCCTGCATTTCAAAATAAGAGTACAATTAAATTAATTCAACTGAATTTAGCGACCATATGGACGCTAATTAGCGACCATATGGTCGCTGATATGCATTTGGCGACCATATGGTTGCTAATTAGCGTCCATATGGTCTCCAACTTCCAAACAGTATAACAGACATTTACAACATAACCAATTGCTATTTGCGGTAAAATTCTGTAACACAATCTCTTATAAATATATAAACGAAAGCTTTCTACCGTCAATATTACCCTAAAACAATATAATGACGGAATGATAAATTGGGAATAAGATTTAAATACATACCTTTAGTCAGGATGTCGGTAAAATTAGACGGAATTTCTTTTGTGAATATTTTGGAAGAGAGCGGAATGAGAGTGAAGTTGTGTTGAAGCGGAATGAGAATGCATTTTTTTAGCGGAATGAGAATGCAATATATGTTGAAATGGCGGGAATTTTACGAATTACTGTTTTTAGCGACCAAGTGGTCGCCAAAAACGCGGGATATTACCCGCCAAAATAGATGTGCCGCGCCAAAACATCTGACCAAGTCAGCGACCATACGGTCGCTAAAGTTGCGACCATATGGTCGCTAGTACATTCGCGACCATATGGTCGCTGAAGGTTGCGACCATATGGTCGCTCAGATCTGTTGTACTATTTGCGACCATATGGTCGCAACATTCAACGACCATATGGTCGCTACATGCTGGCGGGAAATTGGCCCGCACACTTGTTGCGACTATAAAGGCCTAGCGACCACATGGTCGCGAATTTGATTTTATTTTTTCCCCCGTTTTGACGTCCAGAATTGCGACCATTGGCGACCATATGGTCGCTAAATAGCGACCATATTTCGTGGTCACTAAAATATGGTCGCTAAATCTGCAGAATGGTGTAGTGTGCATTCGTTTCACGTTTCAAGATAAGAGCTTGGTTCAAATGAAGCAAGCTCCCAATTTTACATAATTAATTGAAAAAGTTTAAAAATATAACAAAAAAAATTACTTAATTACAACATATATTATTCACATAATTTAGATAGACTGCTTGTTAACACAATAAAATACACATAAAAGTTATTTTATTTTAAAATTAACTAAACAGAACCGATCAACAGTCTATATCTATATATAAAAGACGCAAGGAATAAAGCCACCACGTTGCGCCACCTAGGATTTTCCTACGTGTCGCTCCCATGTTAAGCCACCTAGGATTTTGCCACATAGGATTGTATTTTTACAATTTTATATAGGTTGATATTCTTTTAGGATAATATAAAAAATAAGATAACTTTAGCTAAATCTAAAATAAAGATTTGATCTAATGTTAAATATTAAGTATTAATATTAAATATTTTATATGATAATTTATTTAATTTAAAAAGATTCTATCTAAAACAAAATAAATTATAGGAACATTACATATTAATGCTAAATATTTTTTATAATAATTTATTTAAGTTATTTTTTCTACCATATTATAAATTACAGGCCATATAGGATCTTAGAATGTGCCACCTAAGATTTTTCATGCCACCTATGATTTTGTATTTTTGGCAATTTAAATATGTTAAAAATATTCTATCTAAAATAAAATAAACTATATGAACATTAATGATAAAACTATAGAAATATTAAATATTTGTACTAAATATATGTTATAATAATGTATTTAAGTTATATTCTCTACCATATTATAAATTCCATTCAATATTATAAAGATTCTATCAAAAATATAGGTATAAAAAATAATATAACTCTATCATAATCTATAATTATATATTAAAAATGTACATTTTTTAGCCACCACAATGATTATGACCCGACCCTATATTTAAAATTAATTCATTTTTATTAATTTATCTTTTTCAATTAAATTCCTTTCTATCTATTTATGTGAAAAATTTAATTCAAATTTAATTAAGATTAAAAAAAATTAATTTATCTTTATATTTTTTTATCTATCTATGTAAAAGATTTATCTTAAATAAAATTTTGATAAAAAATTAAAAAAAATTCAATATTTAGATAATTATTTACCTAAATTGAATTTTAATAAAAAAAAATTGCAATAACTTTTCCTTAATTTTCTTTTTGACTTATTCGTGTGAATATTGAAGTTTTTTATCTTTAAATATTTCAATATTTATTTATATTTTTTCATATTTTCTTATTAATTATATTTTTCATTTTTTATTTAAAAGATTTTTAAAGAATTGAATTTGTTTAAAAAATATAAGAATTTACATTATTTTTACCTTTTTTTATCTATTTTTATAAAATATTTTTAAAGTTTAATTATTCTAATTAAAATAAATTTATTTATATTTTTCCATAAATAATTTAGCCATCATAATTATATTGGGGTCACCTTAATAATTTTTCCTTCGTCCCACATTATATCAATTGTGAAATTTTATATAAAATTTTTCTAATAAACAAATTGTTTTTATTTTATAGTAAATTAGAATCTTATTTATTAAATACATACAAGAATTAAATCAATATAGTCGTGCATGACACGACGGGTATGACTAGTAGCCAGTAAAATACCCAAAGCTTTGTTGCTTCCTTTCCACTAAGCCAAAAAAGGGCAAAATCAAAAGAGTTAGTATCAAAGATCTCAATTAGAACCATAACACCAAAATCAAACATTGAAAAAGTGATTTTCACAACATCAAAATAATAAACATTAACCAATAATATAAAGTGATTTTTACCTCTCAAATACGTTAGTTTTGCTTCGAAACCTTCTCTAAACATGTCACTTTATAGTTTTTGAACTTGCATAGAAACTAGACCTGTCAAAAACTGACCTAACCCGCTAACCCAACCCGATCCGCCCGATAATTTTAGGGTTAAGACCCAAAAATATGAACCCGAAAAAAACCGAACCCGATACAACCCGAACCCGTTGGGTTGAAACCCGAAACCCATTGGGTTTACCGATTTAGCATATTTATAGAATTTTTTAAATTTATTTTGAAACTTATAATATATTTTAGTATTAAAATAATTGAAAATAATATATTATAATTAAATATTATTATTTTATTAAAAATTGATTTTAATAATCATAAGAAAAAAGGATATTTTTGACCCGCTGGTCAACCCGACCCGACCGAAAACCCGCTATAACCCGACCCGATTGACCCGTGACCCATAATAACCCGAAACCCGATTTAACCCGAACCCGAAATGACCGAACCTGAACCCGCCCAACCCGCCCCGATTGACAGGTCTAATAGAAACTAATACATCATCATCGGGTCATCTTCCCTCTTTTCATGTAAACACCGTGTATATATATACACACACATAATTACACATTGAATATTTTTTTTAATTTATTAATAATTTAAATATGATTGAAGAATACGTACGTTTTTTTTTTGTAAAAAAGGCATACACACGTTACATATATGCTAATTTGCATTACTTTTCCATTTAAGTTACACATTAATTGTAATTTAAGTTGAGACAATTTAATTAAAAATATGTTAATTGAAAAGTTTGAAAATGTTACATAGCAAATCTTTTTCTAGTCTACAATTTCTTCCATTAAGTTTTTAACTTACACATTAATTGTAATTAAACGTTATATAGCAAATCTTTTCCTATTCTACAATTTCTTCCATTAACCTTTTAGTTTGAAATGAAAAAATGGAACAATAATTATTTAAGTTTTCATTTTTTCACTTTACTTTTTTTAGTAATGTAAATGTTTTTTTCTAGATATTTTATGTCTATGGATTTTTTTTGAGAGTGGTAAAAGAATATATTGATAGAAGAAAAAAACACGTACAAAACTCCAATATCACTAAAGGATATTGGCGCAAGATACAAGCATAGCCTATACTCCAAACCCTTAACAGGGGAATGGAGCTTGACAAACAATCTACCCAGAAACCCACAAATCCCCAGATACAAGAAAGCCTCAGCCAAACAAAAGAAACAACCACATAACCCGAGGGATGCCAAAAATACACAGTCAACCTCAAAGTTATAGTCTTCTCCTCACAGCACTCCCACGTCTACATGTGAGCCTGAGTTTGACCACAATTCTGAGTTTGCACTCCTCTTGAATTTTCCTCACACATAGATCCACACTAGGCCTGATATTTTTGAAAATACAATCATTCCGAGCACCCTAGGTAAAGTATATAATACCTGTAAAAGCAACCAACTTAGACTGATATATATTGCTCTTCCTTGTCTTACAGGCTGAGAACCAATTCCACCAATCACCAATGCTGTTATTTTTTATGTCAACACCCACCCATCTTAAAATCTTATCAGTTACAACATTTACAAAGCTACAATTGAACCAAAGATGATCTTCATCTTCTGGTCCATCATCACATAAAATGCAAGCTTCACTACTTATGATACCCCATTTAAACAGTTTGGAAGTTGTTGGAAGCCTCTTTAGGGTAGCAAGCCAGCAAATCATACTCCATTTTTTGGAATGGATACCTTTCCAAACTACTGAGCACCAATCCTTACTTTGTTTACACCTTCTAAAAATATCATATACATGGCTGCAATTAAGCTTCATATCAGGTTTAGTTATACCATTCAGAGCATGAGGAAAGGAGCTAACCTGGCTAGGAGAGAGGTGTAGGGAATCAAGAATGGGGGCTCTCAGATTTAGTATGGATTTCCAAAGCCACGAATCATTAGTTTTCTGCCTGATTAACCGGAAATTATTCCCCTTAAGAAGGTGTTTCTTTTCCCAAACTGTCCACATGTTCTTCTTATCATAATGAATATCATGAACCAATTTGAAAAGAAGGGTCTTGTTCCAAGATAGCAATTCTTTGAAGTTGAGCCCTTCTTCCTCAAAAGGAGGGCAAACTTTGTTCCAAGCTACCAAATTCCTTTTCCCTTCAACAACCCCTGACCATGGGAAGGCTCTACACATACCAATAATCCTCTTAATCACTCCCTTAGGCAAGATTAAAGCTTGCATCCAGAAGGAGAGGATGCCTTCAATCATAGATCTGATTACTTGTGCTCTTCCAGCATATGATAGTCTGTTCATATTCTTCTTCTGAATAACAGCAGCAATTTTGTTAAACAAAGGTGAGTACTCACTAACTTTCAGCTTCTTAGAATGTAGAGGGGTGCCTAAGTATCTTATTGGAAGATTCCCTATATCCACTCCCAAAAGGGCTGCTATATCAGCTTTCCCCTGACTTGTCACACCTCCAAAAAATACTTTGCTCTTAGAAGCATTAGCAATCAAGCCCGACTCACCCCCAAACTCTAAGAGGCAATCTCGGACAAGCTTAAGAGTCATCACAGTAGGCTTGCAAAAAATAAGCAAGTCATCAGCAAAAGCAATACTAACAAGACCCAATTGCTTGCATTTCGGGTGATAACTAAAGCCTTTCCTTTTACTCAGCATTTTTAATTTCCTGTTGAACATCTCCATAACTAGAACAAATAGAAAAGGAGAGAGAGGATCTCCTTGCCTAAGACCTCTCTTACCAGGAAAGAACCCTTTTGCCTCACCATTAATGATGATAAAATAGTAAGGTGTTGACACACATTGCATTATCCATCTTACAAGCTTGCTAGGAAATTGGAAAAAATTCAGAGCTTCTTCCAAATATTTCCAGCTCACACAGTCATATGCTTTTTGCAAGTCAATTTGTAGCATACATCTTGGAGAGATATGTTTCCTATCATAGCCTTTTATCAGCTCTTGAGCCACAACAACATTCTGAGAAATATTCCTCCCAGGAACGAAAGCACCCTGAGTAACATCGACAATACTGTCCAGCAGAGGTCGAACCTTATAAACCAGTATTTTAGATATGATTTTCAGCAAGGAATTGCAACAAGAAATAGGGCGAAATTCCTTAACAAGAAAGGGCTTATCCACCTTTGGTATTAGGCTAACAAAGGTAGTATTAATCTGTTTAAGAAGGCTCCATGTTCTGAAAAATTCAACAACAGCATTAATAACATCATCTTTAACTATTTCCCAACTGTGCTTGAAAAACAAACTACCAAATCCATCAGGCCCTGGCGACCTAGTGTTTCTAATATCCCAAACAGCTTCTTTGATCAGATCAGTAGAAGGAAGATTACAGATATCAGAGATTGCATTCAAATCAAGCTTTGGCCCTGGATAACCATTAAAGTTGACATTGCCATCAGGCGAATCTGCACCAAAAAGACCCATATATAACTGGATTATTTCATGCTCAATATCAGCTTTATCTTCAAGGAGATTACCCTGAGAGTCTTTAAGAACAAAGATATTATTGCCAGCATTCCTAGTCTTTATCCCATTGTAAAACATGGAAGAGGTTTCTTCACCAAGTTTGAGCCAATCCATCTTTGCTCTTTGTGCATTAAAGCTGTCAAGTTGCTTCATTCTCAAGTTCAGCCCATTCTTAGCCAAGCTAACAGCCTCTTGCTTGTCATTATTGAACAAATCTGATTGGAGATCATCATGACAAGCTTTCATCTTCTGAATACAACAATCTACAACATGCTCTAGATTTTTGACTTTATCTATTTGCCATTCCCGGAACACATTCTTCATCTTTTTCAGCTTATAAGTAAGAGTAAACTGAGCAGTCCCCATATTACATTCCCTCCAGTTCTCCCTCACAAGATCATCATAGTCAGGTTCTAAAACCCAATAATTCCTGAATTCATAGGGCAGTTTCCTAGGCACAGTTGTTGGGTTAGTATTTATAATGCAAGGTGAGTGATCAGAGATACCTGGATCTGCAAAATAGACCACCGTGTTGGGGAAGCTTGCTGACCAATCCTAATTAATCATAGCTCTATCCAGTTTGCAAGCAATCCTGTTATTTCCTTTCTGTTGGTTGCTCCATATGAACTTAGCACCAGAGAAGGGAATATCCTGAATATTAGCTGCATCACAAAAATTAACCAACTCGTCTGGATGGTTCTCATCAGTCTTAGAAAAGGCTAATTTCTCAGAAGGATCCATTATGCAGTTGAAATCCCCTATGACAATCCATGCCCCTTGGAGATTATTAGAAAACCTTCTGAGTTTATTCGACAAATGTACCCTTTCAGAAAAAGCATTGGAAGCATATATGACAGAAGCGAAGAAGACACCTTGTCCATTCTTACAGCTAATCTTGCAATTTATGAACTGTTCAGACTTTTCAAGAATCAAAACCTCAACGGCCTTCCTGTCCCAAGCAATCCAAATTCTACCTTTACTATTTGCAGTACTATTAGTAGTATAAACCCAGTCATAAAGCATACTCAAAGCAACTTTATCTTCTGAATTTTGAGCAATCTTAGTCTCCAAAACAGCCATAAAGCTAATATTATTTCTAGCCACAAATCTATTAACCATATTTATTTTAGGGGAACCATTACATCCCCTAATATTCCAAGCTCCTAGTTTTACCTCAGCCATTAGGAGCTTGAAGGAGGCTACTACAACCTCTATTGTCATTACCTCTACCCTCCACATTGATAGAAGGGATCATGTTTTTATTGTGAGTCCTCTTCCTAAGATCATAATGTGGAGGTGAAAGTGATTTATACCTTTTTCCTGCACTCGTCCTCTAACTGCTCTCAGAAATGATATCTGCTTCCGATTTATCTTTCTCCTTACTAGCATGCCTATCACTCTTATCTCTTAGATGAATATTATCACTGCTACTTTTAACCCCTTGAGCAGCTGGTTCTGTTGTGACTATTTCCTGACTATCTGTGTTATCAGTTGGCTCGCTTGAAGATCCCTTCTCCATTTGGATCTTCCTTCTCCAGATTTTCTGAGCAACCTTAGGATCATTCACATTCTGTCTGTTTTCCTTTTGTACAATTATCATATCAGCTTTAGGATTCTTAGCACATCTCCTTGTTTCATGCCCAAAAATACCACAGTGATGGCATGATCATGAGAGCCAGTCAAAGGATATAGGTTGCTTATATTGTTTGCCATTTGGCCCTTCCAATATCACCTCTGATCTTTGTATCTATTTCACCTTCACTTGGACTAAAATTCGAGCATATGAAAGTTGTTTCCTCTGCGCAGTATAGCTATCCATACAAATTGGCAAGCCAATTATGCTTCCAATTACACTCAGCATACGAGGGGAGTAAAAAATGGGATCACGGTTTGGAATTGTGACCCAAGCAGGAACTGATTCAAATACAGACCAATTCATAGCCATTCTTGGCTCCCACTTCTTAAGAACTAGAGGTTTTATACCCCCAATCAGCCAAGGTCCATTGTCCATTACCCATTCTTGATCTTCTTTATTCATCAGTTTTATTATCCAGATCCATTCCTCTTAAGGAATATGGTAGGTTGATTGATCTTCCAATTAGCTTTTATATAAGCAAGAAAAGAGCTAAAAGAAAGATTATCTCCAATAACTCCTCCGATCAAGGTGGCCTGCCATTCAGATTTCTCAGGAGCAATCTCTTCCTCAACAAACTTGTACATAGATTTCAGTAATTTCTTTAAACTCAAGCCGATTTCCATCTTGAATTTTGCAATTTCCAGTCAAAGCTTCCAGATAAGAAGATTTACCAGTATTAGGTCGAGCAGCCATATTAGATGTTCCAGATTCAGTAATTGCTCCAGCAGACCTAGAATTTTCCGTAGCTGGTTGAACTTTTCCATCATCAAGCCCTGAATTATCCTTCTCCTTCATTTGTGAAACCAAAATCAACTCCGTTGTACTCTTCCCTTTGCGATCAATCTCAAGGTTAGGAGAAGAGCCTAATGTCGATCCACTCAAAGCCCCCAATTTCGTCTTTGCCTTTTGTCGAGTCATCGCTCCGTTTGCCGGTAGAACTCCGATGATCAAAGATGATTACTAGAACCTAGCGTGGAAAACCCTAATAAACGCCAGTCGTTCTCTCAAAGGGCGGGATAATTGAACTCCTCTCGTTTATCAACACACCTAATCTCTTTTATGTCTATGTTAATATATTGTTAAGTTTATAATCTAAATATTTTGTAATAATATTATATATTGTTAAGTATATATAGATGAGATCGTTGCTATGAAGTTTTATATAAAAAATATAAATATTCCAAAAGCAATTTTATAATGATAATTAATATTTGAAAATTTATAATCTAGTGTAGATATTTTATGAATTAATATTAATAATATGTTTTGTATAAAATGAGATTAGATTTATGAGTATTAATTGTTAAGGACAACTAAATGAGCATTTATTACCAAAAAACTTATATTGAAATCACAAAATATCTTATTAATATATAAGGTCAAAAACCGGAAACCACCCGTAAGATAGGTGTATTTACTGCAAACCACCCCTTTTTGCCATATTACCGTAAACCACCTGCATAAGGTGTTCCATTATCCAAACACCATCCATGATACTATTCCGTCAAAAAATCCGTTAAATGTGTATGCAATTACAATTTTACCCTTCATTTAAGCATTAAAATGTCAACTTAACCCCATCTTCTACCTTTCCTCCTTTTCTTCATCTTCTACCTTCCCCATCTTCTACCTTTCCTCCTTGATACACTCATCCATGGATGCCCCATTTTCTTCCGTCTCAATAACCCAACAAATCACACACAAGTGTTTCAATGCAACTACTAAAATGCAAGATACACTCAAATAAATCAAAATAGCAACGACTGAGCCCTTGGCAGAAGTAGTTGTATCAGCAAATGAGCCCTTGAAGCCCTTCTTTTTGATCAGTCCTAAAGCTGCAAGCTACACTTACTTAATTAACTCAAAACATCAAAAACATTTTCATAGTTATCAACATACAAATAACAACAAATAGAAAGGTCCTGACTTTCTCGACCATTAATCACTCGCAATCCGTATCTTTTCCGAATAAATAATCATACTAACCCAAATTCGAATAGAAAAAGCAACTAATGCAAAAATCAAACCCCAGTCAAATTGCACAGAACAAAAGGACGCGAAAGAAGTCTCATGAATAATTATAAAATCATGTGAAAAACATTTAGGGGAACTAGTTGAAGCTTTTGGATTCAAGTTAATTATGAGATTTCTTTCTCAAGTTTATTCCTTTAAAGTATTTCAATTCTCTTGAGTTTAATTCATATTGATTGTTATATATTTCTCCTTATTTGGCTAACTAGTTGAAGTTGATACACTCTATTGCTAGGATCTAGGTTTTCTCGTAGCAAAACCCAATATTTGTAGCAACTCATTGTTTTAGGACTCGTTGCACTAAAAAATTGAGAAAGATAATTGATTTCATGCTAATTGTTTGACTCGTTGGAACTCAATTGCATGTATCCTTCATATCCTTGTTTTTACTATTAGTATCTTTATAATTCATGATTGTTTCATGTTTATTTTAATATTAAGCATTTGAATGTCTCGTTGCCATGTTTATTATGTCTGACCAGAATAGGAAAAACTAAAGTAAATAACTTGTTTGAATCAATGATCAATGAACTTGATGAATTAAGTGGATACTTGAATGAAATTGCTTTTCCCTGATTGAATACAAACATAACTTTACTTGTTTAAATTCCCTAGAATTAGAACTACAATCCAAAGCCCCCATTGTTACTGTTTTGAGTTGATAAGAATATTGACTTGGAATACAAGTGTCTCTTGGGTACGACCCCGACTTACTATACTAGTAAAGTAACGTAACTATGGATTTATCTTTCATTAGACAAAGTTTTTAAGCCTATCAAATTTTAGCGCTATTGTCGGGGATACTTTGTTTATATCTGAGTTTTTATTGTTACCAACTCTTGTGTGGACCCTAGATGATGGTCCACACACCTGTGCTACTGATTCACCTCTTTTGCCTTTGGATTTAGAGATCGAAAGAACCCTTTCCAAGTTGAGACGTGAAGATCAAGATCTACTCTGTGAATTATGTTTTGAACTAGATTCTATTGAAACTGAGACAATGAGAGATTAGACTTTGAGGCAGCTTACTGCCCTGAACTTTCAACAAAAGCCCCTAACCGTACAATTCCTTGCGCTGAATGATGGTGTCAAGTTTGAATTGAAGTCATGATTAATCCACCTCTTGCAACACTTCCATGGGCTGAGTGTAGAAGACCCCAACAAGAATCTAGCTGAATTTGATCAGGTTTTCTCCAGTATGAAACCGAATGATGTAACAAAGTATCAAATCAAAGTAAGGGTGTTTCCTTTCTCTCTAAAGGATTCAACCAAAAAGTGGCTCTACTATCTTTCTCCAGGCTCCATTAATACCTTGACTAAGATGAAAGCGGCATTCTTGGAGAAATATTTTCCAGCCACCAAGCAAAGCAGTCTGAAGCAGAGCTTGAGCAACATTGAACAATAGGCTGGGGAGAGCCTATACGACTATCAGAGTGCTTCAAGAGGTTGTGTTCTAGCTTCCCATATCATTGGTACATTGATCAAGATCTGGTGCTCTTCTTTTTTGGTGGATTGCTTGATGATGAGCGCAGAATGGTGAATGAAGGTGAGGACTCGATGATTCTATCCAAAATCCCAAATCCTTTTTCTTCTTCTAAGTCCAATCCTCTTCCCAATTTCTACCAAAAATTCTGTCCAAAATCCCAAATCCTTTTTCGCGAATGGTAAACTTTTATAAAGAAGAGAGGGAAGATTACACTAAGGTCCCGAGGACCAAAAAGTCAAAAATACAACCAACCAAGGCCACCTATATGATACCCAAACTTCCAGCAAGGCCATAGATTGGTATGTCCACATGTGAAAACACTCAACACTAACCTTGGCACACTGCTTGAACGAGGAACAAGCCATCAAATGTGTCATAATGATATGCCTGTGCATCATCATTCCACATATAGTGGCAAGGGGCATCATTTACAAGTATGACTACCCAAAAACTACCCCCAAGAAGAACAAAAACAAACCAAACAAACCAGCAAAAAAGAGAGCTTCCCATAGCCTTGTAAGGACCCCAAAAACTCACTCATTCACATGCACAAGGCACATATAGTAGTATGGGATCACAAAGCAAACTATCGTAGGCTAGATCAAACTTTGTTTTCATCATGATAACCTCTATTAGAGCACTCATCAAAGAATGAGGAGGGGAAAAACTCTCTAAACAAAAAGCATCTACACAGAGCCCTACCTAAACCCAAGCCACTTAGAACAGGAAAAGAGCTAAAGATGTATTAAAAAATTAAAGTCTTAGCTGATTCCTCATTGCTTGTCCACGTCTCCCTGTTAACTTGAGTTTTGTTGTGATCCGAATCTTGCATTCTTCAATGATTTTCGCAGCACAAACGTTGACATCAGGACTTGTATTGTTGAAAATAGCTTCATTCCTCATCCACCAAATGAAGTAAATTATTCCCAAGTTGTAAGCTTAGCAACATAGATATTATTTTTCCTTCTTTTGCAAGTCACAAACCAGTCCCACCATTCTGGGATTGAGTTGAACCTCACTGAAACTCGAAGCCAGTCCCAAATCCTTTTTCTATCAACCCTAAATCTCCAAATCTATCAACCACACAACCATCCACCTTTCAAGCCACCAATCCATCACTACTGGAGCAATCTTCCACCGTCGACGGCCTCGCAAACACTACCAAGCACCACCTTCACCGGTCGCGACTATGGCGTGTTCAGTTTCGCACAAGTGCAGACATGCGATTGTGGGAGGTGAAGTCGTGATCGTGGTACTGATCATTAGGGGCCAATTATTGTCGGTTTTTGTGTGAGTGTTTTGATGTCCGTGTTTTTATCTTTGTTTTAGAGTGTTTTTCTAGGTTTTTAGGTCTTGTTTATATGTGTTTTTGTGTGTGTTGTGTGCTTTTTGTTTTAGTTTGCATATTTTGTGAAAAGTGTGGAAACTACGCTAGTTTTGTGTTTTTGTGTAGTTTTTGAAGCGGATTGGAAGCATTTGAGGGCATTGAAGGAGAGGAGCATAGCTAAGGATGAAGAGTTGAAGATGTTGGAAGAAAACCTCGAAGAAATCCAAAGAGCGAAGTGAAGAAAGCAAGGAAATAAGTCAACCGAGGCCTTCAGGAGACATATTCGAGAGTTCAAGGAGACAGAGTCCTACCGACCCTGACGGGGGTCGGTACCGAGGGTCCCCGTGTCGGTAGGGCTACGCCGACTTTGTGTTTTTAAGGAAATTAGTTCGATATCTTTTTATTTTGGTAGTTTTTATCATTAAAGAAACTTTTTAGATTATTTTTTAGAATTTAAACCCTTGTTTGGACAAGTTTTAGGGGGTTCTCTCTCTTTTGAATTGACACGCACGTTTAAGAGGATTTAGAGACAAGTTTGGAGGTTCTTAGGGCGCAAGGAAGAGTTCTCTTTAGGGTTTCTTGTGTTCTAAGTTGGTTTTGAAGACAATTGTGTATTGAATTCAAGTAAGTTTTCTAGTTTAATTGAAGTCATGTTTTCTTTCAATCTTGTTGTTTGTTTCTTCTCAACCATGAGTGAGTAATTCTTTTGTTCTAGAGTTGGGGTAAAAACCCAACATAGTTGTGCATGAATGATGATATGATTGAATGATTTGATTGCCTTTTATCTATTTTCTACTTGTTTGTGCATATGCTTTGATGAAAGTTGTTGTAATTTATGTTTATGACTTGATTGAAAGAAAAAGTTATGAACTTGAATAGAAATAAAGTTTGAAACGAAAGTTGAGAACTTTAGATCAAGATAAGTAGATAAAGTGAATTAATTTATGAAAGTTGATTCATTTGCTTGTTTGTTCAACGAAAGTTGATTACTTGTGTTTAAAGGCATGATCTTCGTGATTCATATTGTTTAGATTGCATGACTATGTGGTGGTAAAACCTAAATCCTAGATCTTTTTCTCGCTTGTGAAAACTGTAGTTCCCAGTTTATACCTCGTTATCGACCCTGACAACATTGGTACCGAGGCTTATTGTATTCTGATTTCTGTTTGTTTCATCTCGTTTATACCTCGTTACCGACCCTGACAAGTTCGGTACCGAGCCTTTCAGTGTTTTACCGATCGTTGTTTGTTCGTTTCTATTTCGTTTACTGCTTCCATTTGCTTGTTCTTTTATGTTTTTAGATAGCAATTAAACATAGACTTCTCTTCCCGTGGACGAACCTGACTGCTCTGTACTCATGGGGGTCTTGATCTATAAATTTATTTGTTGGTCAAGTAAAACCCTTTCAACATGTTCTTGCTTCCTTCCGCCTTTTTTATTTGCATTCCTATTTTGAAAGTTTATGATGTCTAAAGTTGTAAAGAAATTATCTAGTGCTTAGAGAAAATTTTGGGTTGAGGTGGAGAACCGAAAGATTGTTCAAACTAAGTTCTTTAATGTGACTATATTGGGTAGGTGATGTTCATGTTTTTAGTATAGTTTTAGTTGTTCTTCTTAGGTTGTTTAGTTTATTTTTAGTGAGTTTTAGTGTTAGTTTTGTGTGTTTTTGGTTGAGTTTACATATTTTGTGAAAAGTATGGAAGATACTCCGTTTTTGTGTTTTTTATAGGTTTTTCGAAGCAGAAGGGAGCATTTCGAGAGAGTTAAAGTCAAGTGGTTGATGGTGGAGTGTGTGGAGGAGAAGAGAAGAAGGAATACGTTTTGAAGATCCCGTCGAGTCCAAGAGAAGCTATGAAAAGTGTAGAAAAGATCCAAGACAAAGAGCTCGTTACCGATCTGTGAGGGTCGGTACCGACCTGTGCAAAAGAATTTTGGCCGAGGAATTCAGCAAGAGTCTACCGACCTTGTGCGGGTCGTTACCGAGGTGACCTGTGTCGGTAGGCGGCGCCGACGTTCAGTATTTCTATCTTTTATCTTTTTAGTTAGGAAAGTTTCTATCTTTTAGGACCCTTGTTAGATAGTTTCTCTTAGTATAAATACCCTTGTTTTAGTTTAGTTTAGAGGAGAACACATTTTTAGAGATATTGGGACAAGTTGGAGAGAGAGACGAGTCGAGAGGGAAGCACTGATCTTCTGTCGAGCTTGTTTTGATCTCTGTTTTCGAGTTTGATTGTGTTTCAAAGACGAGATTTTTATAATTCAAGTAAGCTTTTTATTTTAGTTCTATTTAAATGTTCTCATTCAATTTAGTTGCTTGTTTTATCTCGATGATGAGTGAGTAGTTATCTTTTATATGATCGGGGTTGAAAACCCGACGTAGTTATGCATGATTGAATGTGTGTGATCAGGGGCGGATCCAGGATTACCTGGAGGGGGGGGGACTTTGTACATATATACTAATATTTTAATATATTAAGCTAGTACATAAAAATTAATATTGAAGAATTTAAACTAGTTTAAATATCAAATTATAGACAAAAATTAAATTAAAGATAGTTTGTGATGGTTAATCTACCCTATGTGAATCGACTGAAGTTCTCGGCCTTTTAGAAAAATATTTCTTTATTTTATTCAACACATATCAACTTATAATTTCAACAAATAACAATAATTCTCAACAAATATTTCAATAATAATTAACAAACTTGTTGATATATCAATTTCTAATTTCTAATTTATATCAAACATATCAAATTAATTAAAAAACTATTAATTTTTTTTATCAATTTTCCCACAAATTAATCAAATTAGAACGTACAAATTAACAAGTCCATGCACAAATTACCACTAAGTTAATTGGAAACAATAGTAAAACCTTTAATTAATGCGTACCACACTTTCAAATACAATTTTTTTTTGTTTGCCTACTCCTGTATAAAATTGGAAACAAATACAAATCAGGCAAAAACAAAATTACGTCGTTTTGAAGCAAAATTTTTAATTAGGATGGCCCCACTTGAAAAAAGGCAATTTTAATTTGAAACAGTAATTGTACGCTGGTCTTCTTCTTCTATTTTACCCATTTTCTCCTAGTGTCTCCTACCTCCATTAAAGCAAGCTGTTGCAACCTCTGTCTTCTTCCTCTTCCAACTTCTAAACTCTAACACTCCTTGTCACCTCTTCCACGTTGGGCAACCCCCGCCCGCCCCCCTAAATCCGCCCCTGTGTGTGATGAATGTTTGATTGCCTTCTATCCTTTAACTACTTGTTTTGTGCTTATACTTAGACAAAAGTCGAAGTAATTTGAGTTTATCGCTTGATCGAAAGAGAAAAGTTGTAACCTTGAATGTTGATATTGTTCGATAACGAACGTTTCGAGCTTTGGATTCAAAAATAAGTAGAAAGTGAATTGATTTGTGAAAATTGATTGATTTACTTGCTTAGGTCAACGAAAGTTGATAGCTTTATCCTTGAGGCATGATATTTATCCTTCACACTATTTCATATGCATGATTATGTCGTGGTAAACCCTAGTCCTAGATCTTTTCTTCATTTGAATCGCTTTCGTGTTCTTACATACAGACTCGTTACCGAAGTATACAGGTCGCTACCGATCCTGCAGTTGACTGTGTTTTGGTTGCTTAGTTCGTGTCTAAACCCAGCATCGTTACCGACCCTGACAAGGTCGGAGTGAGGGCTGTCGTAGCCTTGTTTTCTTCTGTTGTTTCTGTTTTGCTTTGTTTCTGTGCTTTCTGTTTTATAGTTTAGTAATCAAACAACCTTGCTTCCCATGGATGATCCTGACCTCCATATACTTAGCGGGGTCTTAACTACAAATTTATTTGTTGTTAAGTAAATCCGTCTCAACAAATTGGCGCCGTTGTCGGGGAAGCAACAGTGCTTCTTTGATTACTCGTAGTCCTGGGAATAGCCCGACCCTGTTTTTATTTTTAATTTTGTTTTCTTTTGTCTGTTTTCTCAGCTTATGCTAGCAGGACGTCGTAGGCTCGAGTTTGATCACACTGGTTATTATTCTGAACCCGAACGCGCCCTTCATCGCAGAAGATGAGGAAACCAAGCCTTGGCGATGACTCCTGAAGAGATGGCTCAACAAATGGCTGCGCTCCAAAGGCAGCTCGAAGCTTCACAAATTGAGAAAACCGCTCTATAGGAACGACTCAATGCCTATCCAAGGAATGCTAAACAGTACATGCATCCAGAACTGAGGGTGCCAGAGTCCGTAATTCTGCTTCCGGAGATAGAGAAGACTTTTGAGATTAAATCTCAATTCATATCCTTGATTAAACGAGCTCAGTTTGAAGGGAAACCTACTGAGTGCCCTATGGAACATATTAAAAAAATTTCTTGATTTATGTGACACTATTGCTGCTGAAGGTGTCTCTCTAGAATATGTTCTGTTAAAAGCTTTCAGGTGGTCTCTTACAGGAAAGGCCCTGAGCTGGTTAGAGAGTTTACCTCCTAAGTCTATCAGGACTTGGAAGGCTTTGTATGATCAATTTTTGACAAAGTTCTTCCCTCCCGCTAAGACAACGGAGTTGAGAAAGCGTATCACCTCCTACCTTTAGCTGCCTAACGAGACCTTTGTGGAGACGTGGGAGAGATTCAAGGAGATGCTCAGACAGTGCCCCACTCATGGGCAACCACCATATGTGCTCCAAGAATTCTTCTTTCAAGGGATTAATGCTGACATAAAGAACCGCATCAACATGCACACTGCTTGCGGTTTTATTGAGATGGATCCCACTGCTGCATGGGAGTTGTTGGAGAAATTAACCAATTAAGATGCAATGTATGGGGCCCAACAGCCACCTCAGCCACAAAAACGTCTCTACATGCCAAATAAAGACGAACTTGATGCCCCCGGGCATTTGGTGTAGTGGTTTAGAAGTGTCTCAGGGTGCACCACATCAGGGGTTCGAGCCTTGCCATTTGCAAAGGTGAGAGTTTCACATGTTATGGCAAGATAGCTCCCCCTGTGTGCGCCGCCTCTGAGTCAGAGGTTCGCCGCTCTCCCACCCGCGATTTACCTCCTCCTCTGGGTCCAGGGCAGGGCCCGAGGAGGTGCAGGAATAGTCGGATCGCAAGATACGGAAACCTGTATTTCAAAAAAAAAAAAGACGAACTTGATCTTGACGTTAAAAATCAATTCTTACAAGATGAGGTCAACCGTTTGAAGAAACAGGTAAGTTTTCTAAAAACCTCTCAAATTTGTCAAGAGTGTGGCTCTTCTGCCCATAGTACTTCTGCTTGCACTAAGATTAAGCGGGTTAGAGCCGTTGAGACATATGCTGAGATGAATTATATGAGAGGGCAATACAGAAATTCTCTTGCTAATTATGACAGGCCAAGCAATTATCCGACTTGGGGAAATCAAAATCAAAATCAGAACTATGCAGCCCCTCCAGGCTATCAATGGAGTTCAAGCTAACCTCAATAACCAAATGAAAAGATGGGGAGAGTTCGATAATTGGAAGAAGAGCGTCGACTCACAACTAGGGAATCTAGTTGCACAAATTCCGAGGCCGCAAGGGCAACTCCCGGGCCGCCCTGATGAGAACCCCAAAGGACGGATAGCAGCCGTACACCTCAGGAGCGGAAAGACGCTACCAGATCTTGTTGAAGCCAAGAAAAAGGACCGCGGTACTGAAGAAGATGTCACAGCCAATATCGATAACGTGCCAAAGAGGGTCGGTACCGAGACTAAAACACTCGGTACCGATGCTCCAAAGCTCGTTACCGACCCCAACCCAGGTAAGTTCTCTACACCGAGCCACTCCCTTAGTCCCAGGCTCGATACGGACCCCACCAGGGTTTTGTACCGACCCTTCTGCAGCACCGATCGACCCGATTGTCGATCCGGTAGAACCACCTCTCGAACCCGCTTTGGTTCCTAGATTGGTGAAGTCTCTCCCCTCCTTCCCTACTAAGAAGTCTAAGGACTCAACAGAAGGCAAGTTTAAGCGTTTCGTTAAGATTCTCCAGGGCTTAAATATTTCTATACCCACCATAGAGGATTTACATGGAGGATAATCATAAACCCACCATAGAGCATCAACGTAGGTCAAATCCTAAAAAAAATAATGGTGGTTAAAAAGGAAATCATTAAACTACTTGATGCTGGGATCATATTTCCTATATCGGACAGCCAATGGGTTAGTCCGGTCCATGTAGTCCCTAAAAAAGGGGGAATGATCGTTATTGAAAACGAAAAGGAAGAGCTAATCCCCACTAGGACCACAACTAGTTGGAGGATGTGCATTGATTATAGGAAGCTCAATAGTGCTACTAGGAAAGATCATTTTCCGCTTCCTTTTATAGATCAAGTGTTGGAACGCTTAGCCCATCATGATTATTTCTGTTATTTAGACGGCTATAGCGGGTTTTGGCAGATTCCCATTCATCCTGATGATTAGGAGAAGACTACATTTACATGTCCCTATGGGACTTTTGCATATAGGAGAATGCCATTCGGGCTTTGTAATGCCCCTGCCACCTTCCAAAGGTGCATGATGGCTATTTTTTCTGACATGATAGAGGACATTGTAGAAGTCTTTATGGATGATTTTTTTATGTATGGTTCTTCCTCTGATACTTGTCTTGCTAATCTTGCTTGTGTACTTAAAAGATGTGAAGAAACCAACCTTGTGCTTAATTGGGAAAAATGTCATTTTATGGTTCAAGAGGGACTTGTACTAGGACACCTCGTCTCAAAAAGAGGGATAGAAGTAGACAAAGCTAAAATTGAGCTTATTGAAAAACTACCTCCTCCCTCTTCTGTCAAAGACGTTAGGAGTTTTCTAGGGTATGTTGGCTTTTATAGACGCTTTATCCAGGATTTTTCTAAGATAGCTAAACCACTAACTAACCTACTGATGAAAGATGTAGTGTTTGAGCTGTCTTCAGATTGTCTTGAAGCATTTTACAGGTTCAGAGAAGCCCTTGTTTCTGCTCCTATTATGCAGTCCCCCGATTGGACCTTGCCCTTTGAGATTATGTTTGACGCCAGTGATTATGCTGTTGGCGCAATTCTAGGACAACAGAAGGACAAAAAGCTCCACGCCATTTACTATGCGAGTAAGACACTTGATGAGGCGCAGAGTAAGTATACTACGACGGAGAAGGAATTCCTCGTTGTAGTATTTGCTTTCGAAAAATTCCGTTCCTATCTTATTGGTTCAAAAGTGATAGTTTATACTGACCATGAGGTTGTTAGATATCTAATGGCCAAAAAGGATGCCAAGCCTAGGCTACTCCGTTGGATGCTCTTATTGCAGGAATTTGATCATGAGATCAGAGATAAAAAAGGGGCAGAAAACTTGGTGGCGGATCATTTATCCAGGTTGCCAATTGAACACATCACCGAATCCAACAATGAAGTGCCAATTAACGACTCCAGACCGGACGAACACCTCATGCTGAACGAGGTTGGAAACGGCAAAACCCTCGTTACCGACCCCTTTGGGGTCGGTACCAAGCCATCACCGAAGTTGGAGGGCATCGATCACATCAGCACCAAATCAGGGCGCATCGATACCATAATCGAGATGCTCGAACTGAGCCGCAAGAGGTCATTACCGATGGGAATATAGAAGCTCCAGGGTCGATACCGACCCAACCAGACTCGACCCAGACAGGTACGTTTTCTCAAACTAAACCTATTACTTTTAATTCAATTCATTCCTCATCTCTTGCTTTTACTTCTTTTCACTCAATTCATGCTATTAGAGGGTCAAAAGCCTAGTGGTTTGCGGATTTTGCTAACTACATTGTAGGAGGTGTAATTCCCGAGGGACTAACCCCACAAAAGAAAAAGAAGTTTCTTCATGATGTTAAGCAGTACTATTGGGATGATCCTTACTTGTTCAAACAAGGAAGTGATCACCTCTTTAGGCGCTGTATTCTAGAAGAAGAGATAGAGAGTGTGATCCGTCAATGTCACACACTTCCTACCGGTGGCCATGCAAAAGGATTCAAAACCATGACGAAGATTCTTCAAAGTGGTCTCTATTGGCCAACCATTTTCAGAGACGTACAGGATTTTGTGACAGCATGTGATGAATGCCAACGCTCTAGCAACATCACTTGGAGACATGAGAACCCGCTAATAGGGATACTAGAGGTCAAATTATTTGATGTGTGGGGCATAGACTTCATGGGACCTTTCCCTTCATCGGGCCCCTACAAGTATATCCTGGTTGTGGTCGATTATGTCTCTAAGTGGGTGGAGGTCGTTTCTACAAGGACCAATGATGCTAAAACCGTGGCTAAATTTATTAAGACTAACATTTTTCCCAGGTTTGGCGTACCAAGAGTCCTCATTAGTGAAGGTGGATCACATTTCATAGAGCGGAGTTTTGAAGCAATTCTGGCTAAGTATGGGGTATCACATCGGGTGGCAACACCATATCATCCCCAAACTAGTGGCCAAGTTGAAGTTTCAAACAGGCAAATCAAGAGCATATTAGAAAAGACGGTTTCTCGCTCAAGGAAGGATTGGTCATCTTAACTGGATGACGCTCTATGGGCTTACAGGACGGCGTATAAGACACCCCGATGCACCACTCCTTACAATCTAGTGTATGGAAAGGCATGCCATTTACCGGTCGAGATGGAGCATAAGGCATTATGGGCTCTCAAAGAGCTCAATATGAAACTCGACGCGGCAGGTGCAAAAAGATTCATGGATTTTCAAGCACTAGAGGAGTTGAGGCTAAAGGCGTACGAAAACGCCGAGATCTATAAGGAGCGTACCAAACGATGGCATGATCAGAAATTGGTGCCCAAAACTTATGAAGTTGGTGACAAGGTACTTCTCTTCAACTCTAGACTCCGCTTATTTCTAGGGAAGCTAAGGACAAGGTGGACTGGGCAATTTGTGGTTCACCGCATCTATCCTCATGGAGCAGTGGAGCTAGTCGATAACAATGGTTCCATCTTCAAAGTTAATGGACACAGATTGAAGAAGTTCTATGAGCAACTCGACCCGGAAGAAGACATTAGAGTCACCATGGCTCTCACATCGTCGGATTAGCCAGGTAAGTTCGTCGGGCTAACGACGTTAAAAATAGCTTACAGGAGGCAACCCGGATTTATCTTAGTTTTCTTTTCTTTTTATAGTTCTTTTTCTTAGCTTTCTTTTGAGTTTTTAGTAGTATAGAAGTTTACGGGATAGAATATTTTTGAGCTAACATGTCACAGAAGTCGGGCACAATAACGACGTTGGAAATGAGTCGTGTCAGGCTCGGTACCGAGCTGTGAGGGTCGGTACCGACCTGCGACAAAAACCAGAAGACGAGCCAGCCTCTGCGGCAGGGTTGGGTACCTTGGTACCGAGAAACCTGACCTCGGTACCGAGTACTTCGAGGCTAGCATCGAGGCATTTCACTTCGACACCGCGCCTGCTCATCACCCTACCGAGCCACAATCATTCGACATGGTGCCTTACGCCCCTTTCATCCATCACGACCACTTCCAACAACACAACCATTTCCAGTCGCCGCCCCAAACCAACTACGCTAGTTCAGATGCCCCTCCTTCATGGGCACAAGATTTGTCTTCTCAGATGCAGCAGCTGAATTTGCAGCATACTCAGCTCCACCAAAGGATGAATCATTGGGAGGATGTCTATTCAGCTCGCATGGCATTAGAGGATGCACGACAGCAAAGGGCTGACGCTCGTTGGAGGACGATGGAGCAGCGTGTCACGGTTGATGAAGAACTCTGGCGGATGATGTACCAGTTTATGGGCAACTTTGAGCACTACTTCCCACCACCAAACCAATGAGGATCTCGCTTTCAAGGATGTTTCTTCTGCTTCGATAGTTACTTTTGAGTTTCTTTCTTTTCCCTATCTTTTCTTTTTATTTGCTTTACTACAGTGGGGACACTGTAATGTTTAAGTATGGGGTAGGGAGGGAAAAGAAAACTTGTTTGTTCTTGCTTTAGTTTGTTTCTTGTTTTAGTTGTTCTTTTTCATAAATAAAAAAAATCATCACAAAAAAATTGAAAAATTTGAAAAATTCAAAAAGATTTTAGAACGGATGAGTACCCTTAATCTTTTGGTTATATGATTTCTTTTACTTTGCATGACCATGTAATTTCCTTTTAGCATGTTTTTGATAGTATAGCTTGAGTCTTATGATGAAATTGTTTTTATAGTGGAATAGCATATGATGAAATTGAGCATGTACAACTATTGGCATGAGTAGTTGCAATCCAACAAAATTTTGACCTTGTGAGTTCTTATTTTTAGCCTTGATTTCCATGTGTGATTTACTCTCTTTATGTATATTATCTCTTGGAATTGTGATGGTTATCTATTTCTCAAGACCTGTATAAGATTTTTAGTTCATTACTTGTGAAAGTCACATGATAGAGAACTTATTTTTCATAAGCCCTATTAATCCATATCCACCCTTACATTATCCTTGTTTTTGATAGCCAATTTGAGCCTTTAAGCCTTTTTATTGTTGCTCCACAAAATTATCCCTAGCCGAGATAAGCTTGACCCTATCCGGGGATTAGGACTTAGTTGGAAAGGAGTTGTTTTGTAGAGTGCAAAGATATTTGGTGGTTCAAAAATAAAGGTTTGGGTGGGGTAAATTGGAAGTCTCTTGTTTTAAATTATGTAAAAAGGTCTCTTGTTTAAAAAGAATGCACAAAGGAAGAACAAGAATATCAAGATCGATACTAGCCTATTTGGGCTCGGTACCGAAGTTTAAGAAAAAGAAGAAGAAGAAGAACAACACAAATCGATACCTAATGAGAGGACCGATGGTGTAGATGATGGTGCAAAGAGATCGCCGAAGAATGGTAGGAAATCGTCACTTGGTTCGAAGATGGTGGAGCTCGGTGGCTGAATTTTGTCTGGGATTAAAAGGGTAGATCTCCCTCATATGGACTCGGAATTAGGTGATTCCAAATCCCATAGTTAGATCTTGGAGTTTAGTTTAATCTCTCAAATTTTGAGAGCCAGATGATATTTAGATTGAAAGATATGTCAATTATACTGAAGTGGTGCAGAAACCACCGAGATCGAAATGGAACGATTGAAAATGGAATGGCGGAGTGATGGATATGGATGTTGCCCTTGGATATGACTCACCAAGAACAACAAACTAGATTGCAAGAGCGTCGGATATGACTCACCAATGTTATAAAGAGATTTAATGAAAAATAAACAAAGGAACTTTAGATTGAAAACAAGTAAAGAGAAAGCATTTTCATCGTTCAAGTCTAACCTCAAAGGAGGCCACAAATGAGACTTAATACCCTGGGCCATGCCTCTCTCTCTCTCTCTCTCTCTCTCTCTCTCTCTCTCTCTCCCTCTCTCTCATTTCAGCCATAACTCCTCCCGTTATTACATAAAACAACCCAAAAGTTTAAAGAAACCAACTTAAAGCCCTTAACGAAACATAAGTCAAGTTTGTGCACTAGTTTCACCAAAAGTCACAATAATACTCCACCCTTCTCCATTGTTAGCCAAAATCCAACTTATGAGCTATGATCTCCTCCTTGATCTTGTCAAGAATTGCTTTAGCTCGGGCTTGTGTGATGCGTCCAAAATAGGGCGTAGTACCTTGACTTGGCTTCTTATACCCTCGGACATCGACCTTGGATATTTGTCCAAGTGAAGACCCTCCTTTGTCGTGCAAATTGAACTTGTCATTAGGGCTGAGATCTTCACTCAAATCATGGAGCATAGTGCCTTTAAAATTGCCCGAAGAAGTGGTACCATCCATCAAAGGCCAAGGCGCACCAAGGTCGGAAATCAGCGTGTGCAACGGCGCCCCGATTGGCACGGTACCGTGGGGCCATGACTCGGTAGATGGAATCACATCATCATCCTCCCCTTTAAAAGGATTCGTCCTCGAATCTATCAAGCCTGTAAAAGAAAGGACACATCGAGGGAAGCACAAGCAAGTACAATCTATAGAAGTCAAGTTAAGAATAACATTTCCAATCTCAATATAATAGGCCAGAAAGTATGCACTAGCTACACCACTTCTCTTCCTATTCTTACGAGTACATCTCATAATAAAGCAATGAAGAGATTGAGTGTAAGTAGGCATCAATGGAATTCTATGACCTATATGCATCCTAGATGACATTTATTGGGCAAGAGAACTAAAATGGAAGCAAGAGTACTTAGTCCTAGATGTCACAAATGCATGAAAGAAAAGTGAAATTATTTGATCAAATGTATGTGACGCAACCAACACATAGTCATAAATATAGAATAGAGGAGTGCAAGAAACTTCCCTGAGAGGTGCACTCGTATCACCATGTGAGCTCAACAATGGAGGTAGGGCTTCTAGCTCCCTTGGTGTGGCATTCTCCATGACAAAGACATCTTTCTTGGCCTTCATAAGAAAAGGAATGTAATCACCGCTTGGAGTGACTAAAACAGCCTCGTCCTCCTCATGGAGCAAGAAGGGAAAACTTGGAGGAATCATAGGAAATGCATCCATCCATGGTGTAGCGAACGATTTCATGGAGCTAGGAGTGATGGTAGGACGACGCTTGATTTTAGGAGATGATTCCACAACTTCCTCCTCTTCTTGCAATATGTGCATCAATTTTATTGGACACTTGATGGTGATGAGTTGTTCCAATTCATGGAAAAGAGTCTCTCTTCTTGGTTGTTCTATGTCACTCATCAATCTTTGTTGGAAGGAAGTCTTCTCCCCTTCAAAAAGGTGCGTCCACAAACCCATCTGACCTACAAAACAAGTCAACACACAAACCTCCTTTCCAAGCACAACATGATATGACAAAATATAAGCACAAGCTATGCCACTTTTCTTTGCAATCCTATTGGTATGGTACATTACAAAGCTATCCAAAATATGAGAATAATTCAGCCAAGATGTCAAGTTTTGAGATAAAAGTAAGGAAGAAATGTTACTTCCCCGAATGGCATGCACATCGTAGCTTGGGACAGTTTTCAGCTCCGACCTGTTCAAGGTCGTTCTCTTAGCTCTGAACTCCAAATTGAGTGATTCTAAGTTCCAGATTGATCTAAAGGAGTCTACTTCATTTCCTCCAAATTTGAGCATCATTCGACCACTGAGTTGTATGTTACACCATTTTTGCCAAGGTGGTGCAGATTTTATCCGAGAAGGAAGTTTCACTTTCCTCTTTCGGGTTGGACAAAAATAGGGGCGTAGAGGGGCTCCATTTGGCTAGATTCTTGTCCTTATTTTCCTCTCGATGAGCAAGCTTCTTCCTTTTCTCGTTGGCTGCGTAATCCAACATTATCTCATGGGAAGACATCGGGTGCAAAATCACCTTCTTTCCCTCCATTTGGAAGTGGTATTCGTTGGATATTCCATCATGGATCGCTTTCTTGTCAAATTTCCAAGGGCGTCCCAATAGTAGATGACAAGCGGTCATCAGGACAATGTCACACTCCACCTCATCCTTGTATGGCCCTATAGAAAAAGAAACACGAGCCCTCTCCTTGACTTGGATAGGGGCGTTAGAGTTCAACCAACATAAAGGGTAAGGTAAAGGTTGAGGAGAAGTACTCAAAGAAAACCTATCCACCACCTCTTGACTAATAATATTGCAACATGAACCGCTATCAATAATCACACTACATACCTTATCCACGATCTTACATCGAGTGTGAAAGATAACTTCCCATTGACTAGGCCTGGTGGTATTCTCCGTCATGAAGAGTGTTCGTGGGACCACCAAGCACTCTCCATCCTCTTGTGACTTCTTGAGCTCCCCCTCTCGAGGCACTTTTGTCCTCTCATCCAGCCCTAGGATTCGGCTCTACAAAGCATCAAAACGATCAGCAAATCGAGTCTCCATGGCTTCCAAAGATTGTTGCAAGGATTGTTGCATGGATTGCATCATGGCAACCACCGAACTAGTGGACGTCTCTTCAACTTGTTGCTTATCCTTCTCGTCACCTACACTTGTCATCTTACAACCACGGCAAAAATCAAGGTATAGAGTGCACTTGAAATAACCACCAAGACTTGCCCGAGATGAAAATCCGACAAGTTGCAAGTATGCAAAGGACAAACAAAGAAAAGTTTCACCACACACTTGTCTAAGATAACAATGCTAGGAAGCTACTAAACCACCAAGACAACAAGCATCAAGTATAATTAATTAATTAATTAATTTTTTTTGTTCGAATAGGTCTTCCCGTGCCCGGCCCCTTATTAGCTTTACGCCGCTGAGAAAGGTTTTTCTAGTCTTAATCTTTTTTTCTGTGCCTGGCCCCTTATTAGCTTTACGCCGCCGGCAAGGTTTTTCTTATTTTAAACAACAGATTTCAAAGTCAATTAAACAACAACACAAGATGTTCCGTCTTGGTGTAGTTCCCGTATCCTAGCACCAAACCTTTCAACAAGCATGTAACGAAAAGGATTAAGGCTGGTTTTTGGACACAAAATCCACATTTTTCAGCTCACACAAATCAGCCAAGACTCATTCAAATCAACTACTAATTGAAGGCATTAATCAAGCAAGTAAACAACCCTTCAACTACTCAAACAACGACACCCTTTGGGGTTCCCTTCGATGGAGGTTTTCGTGCAGAATTTCTGCCATGGAATCTCACAAAATTCGTCCAAAGCAACAACAAACAAGGACAACACGTCCCTCACAACACAAGACACAATCAACAACAAGGCTCACACATTGACACAACCAGAAATTCGACCAAGAGAACTTGCAACTAGTGGAAATTCAAGGTCAGAACAAGGATTATATGGCGATACATTCGCATGGATCTGATACCACTTGATGAGAGGACTGATGGTGTAGATGATGGTGCAATGAGATCGCTGAAGAATGGTAGGAAATCGTCACTTCGTTCGAAGATGGTGGAGCTCAGTGGCTGAATTTCGTCTGGGATTAAAAGGGTAGATCTCCCTCGTCTGGACTCAGAATTGGGTGATTCCAAATCCCAGAGTTAGATCATTGAGTCTAGTTTAATCCCTCAAATTTTGAGATCCAGATGATATTTAGATTGAAAGATATGTCGATTATACTGAAGTGGTGCAGAAACCACCAACGTTGCAAGAGCAACAAACTAGATTGCAAGAGCGTCGGATATGACTCAACAACATTCTAACAAGAGATTGAACGAAAAACAAGCAAAGGAACTTTAGATTGAAAACAAGTAAAGAGAAAGCATTTTCATCGTTCAAGTCTAACCTCAAAGGAGGCCACAAATGAGACTTAATACCCTAGGCCATGCCTCTCTCTCTCTCTCTCTCTCTCTCTCTCTCTCTCTCTCTTTCTCTCTCTCTCTCTCTCTCATTTCATCCATAACTCCTCTCATTATTACATAAAACAACCCAAAAGTTTAAAGAAACTAACTTAAAGCCCTTAACGAAACATAAGTCAAGTTTGTGCACTAGTTTCACCAAAAGTCACAATAATACTCCACCCTTCTCCATTGTTAGCCAAAATCAAACTTATGATCCATGATCTCCTCCTTGATCTTGTCAAGAATTGCTTTAGCTCGGGCTCGTGTGATGCGTCCAAAATAGGGTGTAGTACCTTGACTTGGCTTCTTATACCCTCGGACACCGGCCTTGGATATTTGTCCAAGTGAAGACCCTCCTTTGTCGTGCAAATTGAACTTGTCATTAGGCTAAGATCTTCACTCAAATCATGGAGCATAGTGCCTTTAAAATTGCCCGAAGAAGTGGTACCATCCATCAAAGGCCAAGGCGCGCCAAGGTCGGAAATCAGCGTGTGCAACGGCACCCCGATTGGCACGGTACCGTGGGGCCATGACTCGGTAGATGGAATCACATCAATTTTGACCCTCTTAGGTCGGTACCGAGGCATGTCGAGAGGAAAAATGCAGGAAAAAAAGAGAAAGGAATAAGGAAGACGTACAAAAGATCCAAGACAGAGAGCTCGTTACCGATCTGTGAGGGTCGGTACCGAGCTGTGTAAAAGAATTTTGGTCGAGGAATTCAGCAAGAGTCTACCGACCCTGTGCAGGTCGTTACCGAGGTGACCTGTGTCGGTAGGCGGCGCCGACGTTCAATATTTCTATATTTTATCTCGTAATCTTTTTAGTTAGGAAAGTTTCTATCTTTTAGGACCCTTGTTAGATATTTTCTCTTAGTATAAATACCCTTGTTTTAGTTTAGTTTAGAGGAGAACACGTTTTTAGAGATATTGGGACGAGTTGGAGAGAGTGACGAGTCGAGAGGGAAGCACCGATCTTCTATCGAGCTTGTTTTGATCTCTGTTTTCGAGTTTGATTGTGTTTCAAAGACGAGATTTTTATAATTCAAGTAAGCTTTTTATTTTAGTTCTATTTAAATGTTCTCATTCAATTTAGTTGCTTGTTTTATCTCGATCATGAGTGAGTAGTTATCTTTTCTAGGATCGGGGTTGAAAACCCGACGTAGTTATGCATGATTGAATGTGTGTGATGAATGTTTGATTGCCTTCTATCCTTTAACTACTTGTTTTTTTCTTATACTTAGACGAAATTCAAAGTAATTTGAGTTTATCGCTTGATCGAAAGAGAAAAATTCTAACCTTGAATGTTGATATTGTTCGATAACGAAAGTTTCAAGCTTTGGATTCAAAAATAAGTAGAAAGTGAATTGATTTGTGAAAATTGATTGATTTACTTGCTTAGGTCAACGAAAGTTGATAGCTTTATCCTTGAGGCATGATATTTATCCTTCACACTATTTCATATGCTTGATTATGTCGTGGTAAACCCTTGTCCTAGATCTTTTCTTCATTTGAATCGTTTTCGTGTTCTTACGTACAGACTCGTTACCGAAGTATACAGGTCGGTACCGAGCCTACAGTTGATTGTATTTTGGTTGCTTAGTTCGTGTCTAAACCCAGCATCG
Source organism: Fallopia convolvulus (assembly GCA_964016875.1). Classification (NCBI taxonomy): domain Eukaryota; kingdom Viridiplantae; phylum Streptophyta; class Magnoliopsida; order Caryophyllales; family Polygonaceae; genus Fallopia; species Fallopia convolvulus. The sequence continues at coordinate 20,194,361 of OZ024722.1, read as the reverse complement.
TTACCGACCCTGACAAGGTCGGTACCAAGGGCCGTCGTAGCCTTGTTTTCTTCTGTTGTTTCTGTTTTGCTTTGTTTCTGTGCTTTCTGTTTTATAGTTTAGTAATCAAACAACCTTGCTTCCCGTGGACGATCCTGACCTCCCTATACTCAGTGGGGTCTTGACTATAAATTTATTTGTTGTTAAGTAAATCCCTCTCAACAGTAGGTTGGGTTTGACTGAATGTACCCAACGACTACTGATTCATGGTGAACTTGGGAGATTTCTTGAGATGCCTGCTCCTACATACTCGGAGTTGGTTAAGGAGTTATTAGATACTTGTAATCTTAGGGATATTGTTCTGCCTTTTCGGTTGTTGGGTAGGGAGTTTAAGTTGACATGGAAGGAGCTTAGTGAGGTGTTTGTTATTACTGTTGAGCCTACTAAGGGGTGGCACACTACATTTGGGGAACATCGCCACTTTAGATTTTGGTATGAAGCCACTAGAGGGATGGCCTTTAGTGCAAGTTATGGGGAGTAAATTATAAGTTAGTTCATTCCTATTTGACACTCACCCATAAGGTGTTGGATATGGCATTTTTGGGGCTTGGAAAGGTCAATAAGTTCAATTTATTTGATATGGGTATCCTTTGGTGTTTGACACCAAAAAGCCTTACTATTCTTGTGTGGATAGATTTGTTCTTAGACAGTTGTACCAAGGATAAGAGGAAGGGATGAGGCAAGATTAGTTTTGGTAGGATGATTACTCTGATAGCTTAAAGAGTTATTGATGTTAGAGAGGTTGGACCGGCTATGCCAGGCTCGCATACTTTTGATGAGGCGCTTTTGGGGAAGTCCCACTTGCTTGATGGTTCTACAGAGTCAGGCTACATTTGGAAGTATGACAGTGATGGTTCACACAGACTTGCTCTTCCTAGGGCCTTGCCTTTTGGTCCTACTGTTGTTGATTTTTATATTCCTACTGATACATATAAGGAGGAGGAGGAGGAGATGGATGTGCTTGAGTATGGGGGAGCTTCTCAAGAAGGTGCGTAATATGTTATTGTTGGATCATCGAGTTAAGAAGTTACAGGTACTTCTAGTTAGGATTCTGCTTGGCAGTACTGCATGTTAATTTGCAGAGATGGAGGGCCTTTCTTTGGTGTAGAGAGATCTGGCTACACAACAAGCTTCTATGGCATCCTCCCTTACGTCCATTCAGGTAACCCAAGAAAGGCATTGGGAGCTTTTTAAGGGCATGTGACTCGGTTACTCTCACTATTCATCACTAGGACCATCCTAGTGAGTCTTTTGATTTCCTTTCTCTTACTTTATTCCTTTGTATTTAGTTTCATTGAGGACAATGAAAGGTTTAAGTATAGGGGATGGAGTACTCACTGTTGTGATATATGCATAGTTACATTTCCTTTCAGTTTCTTTCAAGTTTTGTACAGTGAAAAAAAAGAAAAAAGTCACTAAATAAAAAAAGGCATACAAATCCTATGCTGAGCTGAAAACTCGAAAGGACGGTTTGGGAAAAAACCAAGGACCTGGACCAACATTAGGCTAGGGTAATAAGATGTTGAAGCAAAAGTGAGATATGTGAGCACATCTTTGAAAAATGATAAGAGTGGTTAGGTGAAAACCTGAAAGGTCGCCTAAGCAGAATGAGTGAAAAAACAGAGTGTTTAGGAATCATTCATTGCTTAGGGAGGGGTGACATTGATTTTTATGGGTTTTCACTTTGATGATTTGAGTGTTAGATTGGGCTAGGATTTCTTATATTGCTTTCATTCTTATTTGGGTTTGGGTTGTGAGCTTTTATTGAGTGTTTTTTAGTTTTAGGTCATATTCATCTATTGTTGTCTATAGACATTTGAGATTGTGTTGATATCTAGATTTTATTTTGAGCATACTCAAGAACGAGTAAGGTTAAGTATGGGGGAGTTTGATATACTATAGTGTCTACAATGTAACTATGACTTTTTAGACATTTTATAGGTTTTAGAGTAAAAATGTCCATGAGTTAAGTTTAGGAAATTGAAGAACATAAGGCTTTAATGAAGATTCAAGATTTGAAGTGTTCAACTGGAAGATTAATTGAACATTTTTTCGGAATTGAATACCCGAGGGCGCGGGACAACAAAAAGCGGTCGTGATTGCATAATAGGAAGAACCGCAATCGCGAAGCATTAGTCCACGAGACCACGGTCGTGGGTGAGCGTCGATCAAACAGTTTTGGAGTTGATTAGTGCAGCGATCGCGAAGCTGTATGGCGTCGCGATACGAAGATTTCTTTCTAGAATCCAAGTCTATCTATGTTTAGTTTTATCATTATCTTTTATTTTTGGATATGTTAGTGTTTTGAGTTGTTTTATGAGACTTTTGTTCCTAGTTTTAGATTATCATTCATACTTTTATTTTCATTGGGAGGAAGAGAACCCTAGCCTCAACGCCTATGGAGAACTAAATTCTTCTTGCTTCATCTGGAATTGAAGGTTTTGATTTGTAAGTTGTGAAATTCATACTCTAGTTCTATTTCTTGTTTAGTATTGATTCTCTTTATGCTTATTGATTGATTAAATGTGTTGATCTCTACTGGTTTGTACAACTAGTTGAGATTAGGATTATTCTACTGCTAGAGTTTATTTGATTCTCGTTGAATCACTTAATCCAAAGTAACAAACTCATTAACTTTGGATTTGTTGGACCAAGTTATTGAGAAAACAATTGATTTCATGTTGAATGTTGACTCGTTATTTGATATTGCATGCATCTTGATTATCCTTGTTCTTAAAGCTACTTTTAGATTGAATTGTGATTGTTTAATTGATCGTTTAATAGTAAGAATTATCAGGGATGATGCGCAAAAAAAGCTGACTAATTATGGTGTAATTATCAAATGTAAGGAAGAAAAGAGATAAAATGCCGCGTCATGTATACGTATCTAAATCGATATATATGTACGAGTTGTTGGACAATTGAAGTTGCATTGCCACATATTATTTGCATGGACTCATGAAACACACGAGTGCACACAATATCAATGGAATCACAAAGGGGCCTAACCCATTCCACATAATTTCGGCCCAAGTGATAAAATTGGTGGCAGACTTAAATCAACCAAATCAATCCCTTGCATGCACATAATCTCCAATTAGACTTATTAAAGCGTGCCAAGGCACAAATCTCCATGCTCACCTTTGTGTTTGCACGCTAAGGTAGAGCATCGTGTGAAAGACTTCCATTATTTTATCCCACATCGAGGGTCGAAGGTGCAAGCAAGTAGGTTGCTAATATATAAATAAGTGTGGAGCAAGATGGTAAAAGCCTAAAAGGGGTCAAAAAACCTCTCTGGGTCGGGATGTTTTCTTGTACCTAGATTCGACGTGTTTGATCTCCGAGTGAGAGCGTTATTTATGGTATAAAGTCCAAAAAGCTTTATTTCCGAGTGAGAGCGATATTTATGGTATAAAGTCCAAAAAGCTTTATTTGTAAATAGGAGTATGAAACAATTAGCCGAAGGGTGGGAAGAAGAAGGAATAATCTATGTAAAAAAAACCGTTTGGTTGTACAAAATTCGAGAGTGAGTATTTAATAAAATCTTGTATTCAGCGCATTTATTTCGGGTTTTAACACTGGCGCCTTTTGTGGGAAATGACTTTTCTAACCTGACCTACTGTCGGATAACGATTAAGTAAGTGCGTCCTCTCCCATCCATTCAATAAGGTACGTAGGGTTGGGCAAATTCTGATCTGGACCGGATTTTTGGACCGGACCGAGGGTATACCGGTCCGGTCCTCGGTCCATGAATTTTAAAATTTCGGTCCTGGTCTGGTCCCCGTCTGGACCCACTTGTTTAAAAATAAAAATAAAAATAAAAATTTGTATACATAAATAATATTTCATATGTTATAAAATTTATTTTTTATTATTTAAGTTTCACTTTTATGCATATATTTCATAACATTATATTTTTCATAAATAATACATAAATTTTCTCAATAAAAACATCAAATTTTCTTTAAAAAATATTAATTTAAAAAAATAATAATATCCCGGTCCAAAACCGGTCCGAAAGTGGACCGGACCGATCCGGGATCGAGACCGGACCAGACCAGGAAATTCCGGTCCGGTCCTCGGTCCAAAGATTTAGGAAACTCGGTCCTTGTCCGGTCCGATTTTGGACCGTTTCCCAAAGATTTAGGTACGTGCCTTAAGTTTTAAATGCACGAGGTCTTTCAAAGGCCAGCAAGCAAGGGCCATTCCATGCGTGGTTTGGAGTGGTATTTTGGAGGCCATTCCTGTCGTTCCTATTGAAGGCAAGTGAATGAGATCTTTTGAAAGGCAAAGCTAGTAAGGAAGACTAGCTAAGAAAAAAGAAAAAGAAAAAAAGAGATAGGCCAATTAGCAAGGCTGTTTGAAAGTCGGTTCGACAAATCTGTTTGAGTAGTTTGTCGAGGCCATCTTTGGTCGACAACCAACTTGTGTGCTGGTTGCAAGGCACTTCTTCGCCGTCATCGCGCTCTGACCCAGCTTCAGTGTCGGCGATGAGCCCATCATGATGGTCGGCTCAACAATTCATGGTGCGCGCTCTCTTGAGGAGGGGTCGACCACTCTTCGCGCTCTCCGCCGTCGACCCCTCTTCGCACTCTTCACGGTCTCCGCCCTTGGTCATTCTTTGTTGTCCTCGTGGAACGAGAACGCCAAATTAAGGGGTTGTGATGGTGCACAAAATAACACTAAGCAATTATAGCGTAATTATCAAATGTAAAGAAGAAAAGAGATAAAATGGTGCATCATGTATACGAGTCTAAAATGATCTATGTGTACGAGTTGGTGGACAATTGAAGTTCCATAGCCACATATTATTATTTGCATGGACTCACGAAACGCACGAGTGCACGCAATATCAATTGAATCACAAAGGGGCCTAGCCTATTCCACATAAGTTTGGCCTAAGTGATAAAATTGGTGGCAGACTTAAGTCAACCAAATCAATCCCTTGCATGCATATTCCACGTAAATCTTCAAAATGAAGGTCCAATTAGAGTGTGCCAAGGCACAAATCTCCATGCTCACCTTTGTATTTGCAGGCTGAGGTATAGCTTTGTGTGCAAGACTTCCATTATGTTATCCGACATCGAGAATCGAAGGTGCAAGCAAGTAGCTTTCTAATCTATAAATAAGTGTGGAGCGGGATGGTAAAAAGGGTCAAAAAACCTCACTAGATCGGGATCTTTTCATGTACCTAGATTCGACATGTTTGTTCTCTGAGTGAGTTCACGCCATTTACAGTATAAAGTCCAAAAAGCTTCATTTGTAAAGAGGAGTACAAAACCATTAGCCGAAGGGTGGGAATGATGAATAATCTATGTACAAAAAATCGTTCGGTTATACAAAATCTGAGAGTTAGCATTTAATTTATATGAGTTAGCATTTAATTTATATAAGATCACAACATGAATAATCAAGGAAAAGAAAGAACTTGAGAAAGAACTTGAGAAAGAACTTGAGAAAGATCGTTGTTAATTTATAAAAGATCACAACATGAACAATCAAGGAAAAGAAAGAACTTGAGAAAGATCGAATTAATGATCAACAAACCAAATCAAAAGTTGATATTTGTAGATGATACTATTTTTTCATAATTCTTTAAAGCAAACATGCTTTTTAATTTACTTGCTTTTCTTTATTTCTTTAGAATTAATCACTCAAAATCCCCCTTTTATCTTTGTTTGTAAAATTACTTAGAAATTCTAGATTCTTTTGAATCTGACCGCAACTTAAATTCTATACTAGTTAATTAATTAGAGATTTATTTTTGATAAGGCATCAAAGATTTTCACCCTATCAACAATACATATATATCACATCTTAAAAAGCACCCTGAGCAACGCGTAATAGTAAGGATATAACTGGTGTTTTGGGCAGATTCACCACGTAAACATGTTACCTGCTACAAGGAGGGAAGCCTAACCAAAAAGCAGTTGTAACGCGTTATATCTCTCAAGCAAGATGAAACACGTAATAAAATAAAAGACAGAAAGTAGAGCAAAGGTAGCAATATGATAATTGATTGATGACAATAGTTTTGAAATCGCCCTCGATATGAGTACAAGAAATTAGATGGCCTAGCGAGATGTAATTTCAAAGACAATGAGAGTATGATCGCTTAATAGCTTGTGAATATGATTGTGAATTAGACGGTGTGCCCTTCTTCATCCACTCTTGTACTTTTATATTCCCCCTCCTCTCATGACCGTTGTAGGTGATTTCGAGCTCCATCCTCTCCTGTGGATGTCGTTGGTGTCGTTTAATAATGTAGTCGTTACTTCAAAGATCCTCTATGGCCATGATTTTCGCCATTACTCCACCGCTAGCCACGATCTTCCGCAATTACTCCTTTGCCCGTTTAATGTTTGTTGATATGGGCCTGGCGTCTCCAACGTAGCGAGTCTTGGGCTTGATTTTGGGGGGCCCAAAAATACCCCCTCAAAAACCCGGAAAAGTTCCCTCCAAAACTTTTTAGGGTTTTTGATTTATGCCTTGGAAGTTGTAGCGCGCAGAACACGTCCCATCACTTCTTATTTAAATCCCTTCTAGTTATCATCACGACTTCGTCTGCTGTTTTTGGTTCCTAGGTACATCTCTTTAGCTCTCCAATTCTTCTCTTTTCTTTCCATTTTTCATGGCTAATTCTGCTTCATCTTCCGAATATCTCCATCAATGCTTTGAGCCAATCGATCCTCCTTTGTTGCTTCTTCCAACATCCTTACGCCTTACCACCAGAAAGATAGTACCTCCTTCGAACCGTCTGTTTTTGCTTGTTCTGTCGGATTTCCCTCTTCTGCGGAGATCTTTCTTCCTCCCCCAGGTGTTCGGGCCGACTCGTTCCATGAAGACTGGGTATGTCTATATGAGTACGCTTTTCGTATTGGACACCGTTTCCCGTTTTCCCCTTTAGTAGTCGACTTCCTCAACACCCTTAACCTGTCTTCTAGCCAAATACTTCCTCAAGTCTGGAGGCTTTTGCTAGCTATTGACCTCCTTTGTTCTTCTCACGATATTCCTTTCAAAACCGTTGATTTCCTTTGCAACTATCATTTCTCCAAAGGTGGCCCCGACCGTTTTTTCTTGAAAACCCTAATGGGAAAATCTGACCTGGTTTATGATGTATCAAAATCGGATCGTGGCTGGGCTGATAAATTCTTTTTTGTAAGATTGTCTTTTCTGGGGGTTGACACCTCTTATCTAAAACCCCGTTGGCGTGCAACAGGTAATATCTCCCCCGCTTTATTCTTCTTACTTCTTCCTGATAGTGTTAACTTTTGACTGTATTTGTTTTTCAATGCAGTAAATTTCGCCTCTTTGCAACCTCGGAAAGTATCGTCTCAGATTATTTCTCGCATTGAAGCCCTTCTTGCAAAGGAAAGATCCTATACAAAGCTTGTGAAGGAGTACCTTGTTGGTTCCGAAGATTCAGAAATGTCAAGTACGTTATGACGCTCTTCTTCAGAAATGTTATGCTCGCGTGACTCTTTTGAACTGTATGTCCCCAGGCTCAAGGACCACTCGATCTACTGCTACCCTCTCGACCCTGGAGAGAGTCGAGGCTCGGGAGAAGAGAAAGGCCGAAATAGCCATTACTGCAGACCCATCCCTAGTGGTATCCCATCCTCCGAAAGTCGTTGATGCCCCTACTAAGACTTCCTCATCAAGGAAGAACGCCACCTCCTGCTTGAATGACCTCCCTGGTACCATGATATCGCTAGATATGGCGGCGGAGAAGTGCTTGAGCTCCTTGATACCTCTCCATGTGAATTGTTCCCGTGGTGCTGAAAATTGATCCTCCATGCCGGAATTCTTTGGCTAAATGTTGGCCGCCCAATTGCAGGTACGATTTCTGACTTTTAACAACTCGTCATTCTCTAATTTATGCGTCTTGCTTCTTTCTCGTGATATAACGCGTTAATATTTTCCAGGGCCTTCAATTAACGCTTTCGTCTTTTAAGGCCTTCAAAGATTATCCTAGTCAACTGGCTTAGAGCCAAATCAGTACGCAACTTGAGAAAGATAGGAGTACTATCCTAGGACAGGAAAAAAGTGCTTTAGAGAAGAAGGTTAGAGAGCTGACGGACGCTCTCGAGAAGGCCTCTAAGAGTTCAGCGGAATAGGAGGAGAGATTCATAGCCGCATCAAAGAAGGAAGCTGCTCTTGCCAAGGAGATCGAAGACACTACCGACTATTGGTCGTGTAGGGCTCGTGTGGAGACGATAGAGGAATTCGCCGCATGGAAGCATACCTCGTGGGATGATGTGCAAGAAAGAGAACAATTCGAGAATTTGTTCTCCGATGAAGTGGTCGCAGCCAATAAATCCTCGATGGTAGACGACATTGCTCAGGTTGCCAAGGAAGTAGCCCAGGTGGAACTCGCGGAGCACTAGAAGGCTTCTGAAGACGTTTCTAAGGAGTAACCTTATCGCTCCTATTTATGAATTTTATAAATATTTTGGGTACCCCCGGTGTGTCGAGGCTTAAAACATTGACTTGTTTCTAGGGTCGCTTGTTTTAGGGCTGTTTTGTGTGAAATTTCTTTTCAACCCTTATTATGCTTTTAGGGTTTCTCGTGCATGATGTTTTGTGTATGTACGGTGTTCTGTTTGTCTTTTTTTGCAGGTGATACATGTTTTGAAGGTCGTGCCTATCGGGTGGAGATCAATGCGCCTGAAGAGAAGACTATTGCCCGTATTTGATTATGTTATGTTGTAATAGCGCTTTTGTAAAAGATGCTAAGAGAGAGTAGTATGTGTAATAGAAGAGAACGTGTAAGATACTCGTGTTTTATTTAATAAAGTTTAAACTGATTACACAAATATCCCTGTTGTGTTAAACTCCTCTTGCTCTAGAGTTGTTAACATGTATTCTCGTCTCTTGTATCTCATGACTAGTCATTGTGTGCACATCGTTTGCCTGATTTTAAGGCGAGGGACCTTGTTTTGGCCTGTAACGTCACAAGGCGTCCCTTGTTAGTTGTATAGTGATGTTGTTGTTCCGCGTGTGAAATGATGTAAATGAATTTGATAGGCAAGATCAAGTAATAAATTAATACCTTGTCACAAATTGCTTTTCTTAGAAGTGGTAAAGTTCCATATTTGTCGTGTTCCAGCTTCTTGGGACCACTTTCTTGTCATGGAAGATCAATTCATAAGCTCCCTGTCCGACGATTTTTGTGATCTGATAGGGTCCCTCCCAATTGGCTCCAAGTTTACCAGCATTCAGCTCTTGAGTATTTTGGAAAACCTTTCTCAGTATCCAATCACCTACTTAAAACACCTTCGCTCTAACGTGCTTGTTGTAACTCCGAGCTACCCCTTGTCTATATGCCGCCATACGTACTGACGCTTCATCTCGTAACTCATCAACAATATCTAGATGATGGAACAAATTGGCTAGATTTGATTCTTCAGTAGTGAGGCCATATCGAGCTATGGGCAGAGTTATCTCGACCGCCAACAAGGCTTCACACCCGTATACTAATGAGAAAGGTGCGTGCCCAGTTGCAGTCTTAGGAGTCGTTCGATCTGACCAAAGAATAAGGAGTAACTCGTCGGCCCATCTCCCCTTGGCTTCTTAAAGGCGTTTCTTCAAGTTGTTAATGATCACCTTGTTACTTGCTTCCGCTTGACCATTAGCCTGAGGGTAACGCGGAGTAGACATCACCAACTGAATGTTGTATTGATGGCAAAAAGATCTTGTTTTGTCGCTGATAAATTGGGACCCGTTGTCACACACTATGGTTGATGGTACCTCGAATCTACTGAGGATATTTCTCTTTATGAAGGAGATGACCTATGTGTCTTTTACTTCTTTGAAGGCTTCAACTTCGATCCATTTAGAGAAGTAGTTGGTCATGGCTAGTATGTAAACACGTTGTCCCGAAGATGGAGGGAGTTTCCCCACGATGTACATTCCCCACTTCATGAATGGCCAAGGGGAAGTTACAGGATGTAACAATTCTGGTGGTTGATGTGGAATAGGTCTGTGACACTGGCACGTGTCACACTTCCGGGCAAACTCTGCTGCATCCTTGTTCATTGCGGGCCAAAAGTAGCTCATCCTGCTCACCTTCTTTGCCAAGTTGCGACCCCCTGTGTGATTTCCGCATTCCACATCGTGTATATCTCACAACACCTTCTGTACTTCTTCCTCTTTCATGAATCGTGCGTACAATCCTAATGACATCCACTTGAACAAGATGTTATCCTTAATGGCGAAAGTAGAAGCTTTTACCTTGAGTCGTCGAGCTTCATCTTTGTCATCCGGTAGAACTCCATCTCGTAACCATCTTAAGTAAGGTGTTACCCATGAAGTAGTCGCATCAAAATCCCGAACCTCGAACACGTCTACTTCTTTTGTTATGGACAGTGGATCTAGATATTCAAATGGTATTTTGTCGTACTCTCTTGGGTCAATCGCGGATCCGAGATTTGCTAAGGCATCGGCTTGCGCATTAGCATCTCGAGGTACTTGCTTTATCTCGAAGTGCTTAAAGTCTTTAATAATTTCTTAAACTCTCTCCAAGTATGCCTTCATTTTCGAATCCCTGGCAACATACGAACTCGTGACTTGATTGACAATAAGTAACGAATCACATATTACCTCGATTTCTTGCACATTCAAGTCCTTAGCGATAAGTAATCCTGCGATGAGTGCCTCGTATTCTGCTTCATTATTGGTAGCCTTGAACGTGCATCGAACAGCCTGGGCTATCTTATCCCCCTGTGGCAACTTCAGGACTACCCCTAACCCTACACCTACTTGATTCGACGCTCAATCGGTGTACATCATCCACTTGCCATTGCTCAGCGATCTTGCTACCTGTAATATTTCTTGATTTTCTCCTTCTGGCAAGGTAGGAGTGAAGTCAGCCACAAAATCCTCCAAGGCATGAGACTTCAATGCTGTTCGTGGCTCGTAAGTGATATCATACCCGTTGAGGTGAATCAACCACCTCATCAAACGACCTGATAGCTCCGGCTTTGACATAATACTCTTCATTGGAAAGTTAGTCCTCACACTAATAGAATGACTTTCAAAATAAGGCCGTAACTTGGTAGAAGCCATTACCAAAGAAAATACGAGTTTCTCAGCGGGTGAGTACTTGGTCTCTGCATCAAGTAGAGTCTTACTTACATAATAGATGGGTAACTGGTTTCCATCTTCTTCTCGAATCAAGACAGCACTTATACTTGCTTTTGTGACTGCCAGGTAGATGTACAACATTTCCCCTGGCTTGGGCTTGGATAGTATCTGTGGCTGGGATAGATACTCCTCAACTCTTTGAAGGCTTCTTCATGTGCTTCTGTCCACTCGAACGACTTGTTTTTCTTCAGGATGTCGTAAAATAACTTGTTTCTGTCCGATGACCTGGATATGAACCGGTTGAGTGCTTCTACTCGTCCTATCAAATTTTGAACGTCTTTGACGCATCTTGGTGATTGCAACTCCATTATTGCCTTAATTGGGTTCGGACTTGCTTCGATTCCTCTCTGCGTCACTATATAACCCAAGAATTTGCCTGACGTAACTCCAAAGGAGCACTTAGTTGGGTTCAGCTTCACCCGATAACTCCATAGAATCCGGAATGCATCTTCTAAATGTCGGATGTGATCTTTGGCCTTCAAATACTTGACTAGCATGTCGTCGATGTACACTTCTATCGTATCCCCTAGTTTTTCCTGAAACATCTTATTAACCAATCTCTGATAAGTAGCACTTGCGTTTTTTAGTCCGAAAGGCATAACTTTGTAACAATAGGTCCCTTGATTCGTTACAAATGCAGTTTTTTCTTGGTCGTTAGGGTGCATCATTATCTAATGGTACCCACTAAATGCGTCCATGAAAGTCAAAAGCTCATGTCCCGCCGTCGCATCCACCATTGCGTTAATGTGAGGCAACGGGAATGAATCTTTGGGACATGCTTTGTTTAAATCGGTAAAGTCGACGTAAACGAGCCACTTCCCGTTTTTCTTTTTGACGACAACCACGTTTGCTAACCAATCAGTATATTTTACTTCTCTAATTTTCCCAGTTTCAAGTAGAGATTTTACCTCATCATTTATTACGTGATTTCGTTCGGGCACGAATTTACGCCTTTTCTATTTAACTGGTGGGATTTTTTTATTGACGTTGAGCACGTGCATGATCACGTTAGGATCAAATCCCACCATATCTTCATTCGACCAGGCGAAGCAATCACTGTAGGACCGCAAGAACTCCACTAATTGCCCTCGTAAAGTTGGCTCCAAATCTGCCCCGAATTTACGCCTTCTCTAATTTTCCCTGATTTTCCTAGATGGACCAAGTGGATCAAGGGCTACCTCTTCGAGCTCTGGTGTTTCCGGCTTCACGTAGTAAGTGGGAGTCTTACAGTCCTTTAATTTCTATTCCAACGACTTCTTTTCTGCCTCAACCTGCAAAATTTTCGAAGTCGTTGCCTGCATGGTTACAGAATAACACTCCCTTGCTATCTTTTGTTCTCCCTTGATTTCTTGTATTCCCCATGGTGACGGGAATTTCACACATTGATGATAGGTTGAAGGAATGGCCTTCATCCCGTGGATCCAGGGCCTGCCCAAGATAACATTGAAAGGTGATGGAAAATCAAGTACTTGAAATTTTACCTGGTAATTTACCCCGCACGCGATGGTGGCCAATGATATGTCCCCCAACGTGTTGCGTGATTCGCCGTTGAAGCCCACCAAAGTCGTAGACTTCTTGACGATATCGTCCAAACACATGCCTAAACTGTACAAGGCATCTAGCATAAGCAAATTAGTGGAACTTCCATTATCAATTAAAACTCGTTTAACAAGAAAGTTTGCTATTGTTAAGGAAATGATTAAACAATCATGATGAACTTCCTTTTCTTCGATGTCATCGAAGGTAATGGGCATCACATCATCACCCCTTCGAACAGAGATTCTGCGCTCTTCTATTTGGGCACTCCTTGCAATCCTCTTAGCTGCAGAATAGGTTACACCACAAACCTCAGATCCCCCGGTGATGACGTTGATCACTCTTGTATGCTTTGGAGGTGGCGGTGGACTGGTCTTCCCTTTTTTGCATTCTAGTTGCTCCCTCGCTCTTTCTGATATTAAATCCTTAAGGTACCCCCTGCGTAACAACTCACTTACCTCTTTCCTCAACGCGATACACTCGTTTGTCATGTGGCCGTGATCGAAATGAAAATCACACCATCTGGATCTATCTTTTTGGTGTGAAGGTGTGTTGCTTTTCCTTGGCCACTTGACGGTGTCCCCCATGTCATTAAGAGTTCATACAACCTCTGTTGCGTCTACCCGAAAGTTGTAGTGAGATAACTTGGGAGGCAGCCTTGGGTCTTCATATCGCTCGTTTGACCTGGCGAACGCCGTGTTTACCGTTGGTTTGGCGGAGGATGGATTAGGGTATGGAACATATCTGGCTTCTTGTCGCCCCTACCGTCGTTCTGATCGATGAGGACTAGCAGTTTTGATGGCGAAGAGGTCATCTTCTTCTAACCGCACATGTGCAACGCCTTTACCTGTACCTCATCGAAATTAGAGCAAGGATATTTAGTTAATTCATGATAAAGATCAGGGTTACCAGCCGAAATGCCTCTTCGGAATACTTCCACGGCTGTAGCGGCATCGCATCCTTCTATGGTGACCAATCCCTCATTGTACCTATTTAGAAAAGCTTTCAAGGATTCTCCGGTCTTTTGGACCATGCGATATAAGTTGCTAGAACACTTTTTAGCGTGTCGGCTACTTGCGAACCTTTTCCGGAACTTGTCAATTAACTCATCAAAAGATGAAATACTCCCAAGGGGTAAATGAGAATGCCAATTGAGTGCGAGTCCAGATAACATGTTATCGAACCAACGACACATCACAATTTCCTTCATATCGAAGGGAACTGTACTAATATTCATAGCTTGTTTAAACGCGGCTACTGTTGGTACGGATCTGTAACCCCTTCGTACTTGGGTACATCGTGGACGTGATATTTCCGAGAGATGTCTACCCTTGCGATAGCGGGTACGAAGGGAGAATCAGTGTATCCATCCCGTCTTTCCATCGCTATCGGTTGTGGGGCGCTAGGGACCTGCGTAATTTGGTCCTCCAAGGCTTTGAGGCGTTCCCGTAATTGGGTATCCTCGACATCCTCTCTAATAGCCCTCAATGAATTACCATTTACCGGATAGCCGGTTACTGGCCTAGTGTCGTCTAGGGTTGTAAGATTTGGATCGTCCCTGTCCAATCGTGTAGCGACGCCATCCATTGCTCCAGTAATGCATTGTCGATTTGTTGCTGATTTTACCTGAGATTGAAGTAAATTACGCTCATTAGTTAAAGCCTCGATTTGCTTTTCATATACCTCGGTGAACTTAGCATGAGCATTCTTTTGGTTTTCCAAATCCCTTCGTAGAGTGAGAATAGTTGCGCGGAGTTCATCGATGGTGTCGGAGTCGACCACTCCTCCTTGCTCTACTGATGTGGTAGTGGTAGGATTTCCATTTCCATCTCCAGAATTGTGCTCACCCCCTTCTGTCACATTCCCGGTCTGTTGACCGTCGATCCCTTGATTGATCTCGTTGTTCTCATCGTCATCGACTTGGTTGTAAGTAGTATGAATGTCTTCCATCTTACGCGGATAGAGCTTATGGTTCTTGGCAACTTTTCTTTGGTTAAGGCCCAACGGTGGGCACCAATTGTTTTGGGCAGATTCACCACGTAAACATGTTACCTGCTACAATGAGAGAAGCGTAACCAAAAAACAGTTGTAACGCGTTATAACTCTCAAGCAAGATGAAACACATAATAAAATAAAAGACAGAAAGTAGAGCCAAGGTAGCAATATGATAATCAATTGATGACAATAGTTTTGAAATTGCCCTCGATATGAGTACAAGAAATTAGATGGCCTGGCTAGATGTAATTTCAAAGACAATGAGAGTATGATCGCTTAATAGCTTGTGAGTATGATTGTGAATTAGACGGTTTGCCCTTCTTCCTCCACTCTTGTGCTTTTATATTCCCCCTCCTCTCATGACCGTTGTAGGTGATTACGAGCTCCATCCTCTCCCGTGGATGTCGCTGGTGTCGTTTAATAATGTAGCCGTTACTTCGAAGATCCTCTATGGCCATGATTTTCGCCATTACTCCACCGCTAGCCACGATCTTCCGCAATTACTCCTTTGCCCGTTTAATGTTTGTTGATATGGGTCTGACGTCTCCGACGTAGCGGGTCTTGGGCTTGATTTTGGGGGGCCCAACAACTGGCCTGGTAGAAAGGATTCAACCAACTAACTATATATTCCCCTGATTTATGAACCAGAAACTTTTGTATGATTGATTATATAGTACAAAAAAACTCACGAACATCCAGCGGCAAGTGATAATGCTAATCAAATTACAAGAGGGTGAATGATACACATCTCATACTTGAGCTAGAGTCCGGTTTCATGCTCTTGATTGATTTTCATGTTATTCATTTCAATATATTGTTTGTTTGTATTCATAAGGCCGTCGTTATCAGTTGCATCTCATATATGAAACATCCAACATGTAGTAAAGCATCTATCTATCACTCGTAGAACGCGCCACACGCGCCCACCACTTCCCCACCAAAGTTGCATCTAAACCTAATATTCACATGGCCGCCGCCGCCGGAATCCTACAATTTCGCCAAGAATCCGATGCTAAATCCGATCTTAATCCGATCGATAGGCGCTACCAAAGGCCGAAGCACCTCAAGAAGGCATCACTGCTCGAAACCGAAATCGGAACGATTGTCCGCCTTGGACTGCATATGGATCGATCTCTTCGATTGAATGTCGGTTGGATCCTACTCCTTGTCTTTCTCTTAGGACTGCCTGTGCCGCCAAAAGGGCAGCCCGACAACCATCGAATTTTCAGATCGGGCCTCCTTGTGCTTACATCGGGACCTGGTTTCTCCCATGGAGCCCTAGATTTGCGTCTGTGATGCCTCGTTTGATCATCTCGGCTCAACTCTCTATCAATCAACTTGATTCCCTGTCGTTTGTTCCGGCCCCGTGGCGACGGCGTATTTCGTTGTGCCGGTGTCGGCGAAGTCGCTGGCCCTCCTCGCGGCGGCGGGGAAAAAGGCGGTTGCTCCCAAAGTGGTGGAGATGGTGGCGTGTGCGCGGTGCGGGCCTGTGCTGCTGGGGCGTTCTCCTTGTTGGTTCTTGGTCTCCCTCGCACGCCCGTAAGTCTCCGTCGAGACTATCTCTATTACGGGTACCTCTTGTCCAAATTCCTTCCTCTAGACCTTACTTCTTGGCTTGCTGTATGGAAAGAGTTTTTTGCTGCAACTTGCTTCCTGTTAACGCATGTTGCTTGTGTAACCCCAATCACCTTATGCTTGTTGGTGTAATCCCAACCAAACCCGATTGTGCGGTCAACCAATTTCTTATCCTGCCCTGGTTACCAAGTTCAACCCTTTTGAGCTGATATATTTATTTTGTGACACATTACCTTTGTTTGGGGTATGTTTATGGAGGGCACTTGGTTGCTATCTTAAAATCTATTCGAATAAGATTCAAACAAAGATGAACTTGCATCTGACTAAAATGTATTACAAACCTTTTTTGCATGTTGAGCATAAGTTGAATGATGTTTTTATCCGTTATATGGATCAATTGCATGATGTCAAACCACTGTCTTTGATTACCAATACTGTAATTTGTGGCGAACCCACGTTTCTTGTCCTCGACTTCATGGTGACTCACATGTTTTTGCCTATGGAGTTGAAACAAACTACTAAAAGTACCAACTTAACTCAAACTTTATGTATTAAAGTGTTGAAAGCACATGAAAGTAATCTGATATGTTGGGTTAACACCTTTGTTTACAAATTTGGTGTTGATTGCTGGGTTAGCACCTTGAGCTATGCGAACTGCTCCCCTTTATTGTTTGTCTTCTTAATTCTTTTGCTTAACCAATACATGTGGCCCTGGGGTCATCCCCCACTATGTCTTAGATTTGGCTGTTTAACCCCCAGGTACAAATCCGTGCACCTTATTGACAAATTTTTTGTTATCATTAACCGACAAATGCTTAATTTGTGCAATGTTAAATCAACAAGTAGGCTTAATGGCCTTAAAATAAAAGGGAGAACCCCTATGACCTACAAAGGCAACACGTGTTGGAAAACCCAACCTAAACCCGAAACAACTTGCGGTAAACCCGCCATGTACGCAGCTCAGGCGTGTAGGAGGTCCCCGATTAGTTGCGCTTGTCCGGGCGTAATTGGGGCAACCACCCATAAATCAATCCGGAAAAAATTAATAACAAGAATACTTAGGATTTGGTGCTTTGGTCTACCAAAATGTCCTCACTTAAAGTTTGGATACAAACCCATGCCATTTGGATCGTTCTAGTATCCAATTTGATCAAAACAAATTATACCAAAATAGGGATTAATGCCTCAAAAAAGGAAAGCCTAACGCCAAAAATAATATTAATAATACAACTTCTTCGGGCACTGCACGAGCTCAACCTGGCAAAAAACCACCCCAAAATGGCTTTATTATGAAAGTTTGCTTATGGAATTGTAGGGGCATTAAAACGAAGGTCTTTTTGGACCGAAATCAACTTGTTATGTCGCCTCGATAATATTAATCTAATCGCTCTAGTTGAAACAAAAGAAAAAGACCCGCCGGACTGCAAAGTTTGGCAAAAAGCGGGTTTGATTCTATAGAATTTATCCCGGCCATCGGACTCGCGGGCGGTTTGTGTATCCTATGGAAGGGATACCAACTGTCGAATGAAACTATAAAAACTATACACAAGGATGATCGATTTATCGGCTTCCATTATACGAACCTAGACACATCTCACGAGATGATTATCATTTTTGCCTACGCCCCCCACGGGCACAGGATAAAGAGCACTTTTGGAGGAAGTTTAGTGAATTTACTAAAAACCAAAACCTCCCGTGTATCATTATAGGTGACCTTAATGAAATCCAGCACCTTGACGAGAAACTCGGTGGCGCCACTCCGAACCCATCTTGTTTTGGCCGACTTCTAAACTTTAAGAACGAATGAGATGTTTGTGATATCCCCACCATGGGGAATAAATTCACGTGGAGAAAATCGAGAAACTTGGAAAATACAATTTTCGAGAAATTGGACCGAACCCTTGTAAGTGATCAAATTGTTCAATGGTACCCTGCCATTGCTACCAAAAATCACGTCTTCTCTTCATCAAACCATTGCCCAATTTCGTGCGATCTCTCAACGGGCAACCCATTTAAAGCTCAACCCTTCAAATTTGAGATGATGTGGACCGAAAGGAATGATTTTCAAAATGTCGTAAAACAAGCTTGGCGGCACAATGCGGGAGGTTCTTACATGTTTAACCTCATTAAGAAAACGCAGTTGCTCAAAGCAAAAGCGAAAGAGTGGAATAAACACACATTTGGTAACATTTTCGAACAAATAAAAAGAATTGATGAAGAGATTCTTACCATTCAAAAAGACATAATAGAGAACAAAAATCTCCAACTAATCCAAAAACAAAATCGACTGTCCAACAAACGGACATGCCTACTACAATTCCACCACTTTTACTGGAAACAGAAGGGCAAAAACACCCACATTAAACTAAATGATAAAAACACCAAATACTTCCACCGTATTGCTAATGGGAGGAGAAACAGGACGAACATAAAAGAGATAAGGACAAATGAGGGTACCCACATCACAGGGTTAGAAAATATTAAAACTGAAATCAAAAGGGACTTCCAAAACCGATTCCGGGCATCAAAGATTAACCATGAAAAACTTCGGACAATGACTCAAACAATCCAAAAGGAAATAACGGAAAACGACAACGTCGAACTTACTAAACCTGTGACGAATGCGGAAATCAAGAGGGCCATGTTTGATATTGGGGAGGATAAATCCCCGGGCCCGGATGGTATGCCGGCATGTTTTTACAAAAAATATTGGCACATCGTTAGACCCGATGTCATAAAAGTCGTAAAAAATTTCTTTCACTCGGGGAAACTGCTCAAGCAAATTAACCACACCTTTATCACTCTTCTCCTTAAATGCGATAACCCTAACTCCACAAACCATTATAGACCTAAAAGCCTGTGTAATGCTATCTACAAAGTCATTTCAAAAATCATAACAAACCGCCTAAAAATTATTCTGGAAAAGTTATCCACCCTATGCAAGGGGCTTTTGTCCAAAACCGGAGTATCCATGATAATACTCTTATCGCCCATGAGATTTTCCACTCTTTCCGTAACAAAAAAGGGAAGGAGGGTTGGATTGCAATCAAACTAGATATGGAAAAAGCTTACGATCGTGTAAGCTGGGAATTCCTGACGACCATCCTTAACAAGTTCGGGTTTAATAACAAATTCTTAGGCTGGATTAGAGAATGTATTGAAACCGTTTCTTTCTCCGTCCTAGTCAACAATGGACCAACAGACCAATTCTTCCCCCAAAGGGGACTAAGACAGGGCGACCCTTTGTCCCCTTATTTGTTCATCATAGCAGCTGAGGTCCTCGCAAGACAACTTCACAAGGAAAGCACTAATCCTAACAGTGGTATTGGAATACATATTTCCTGAAGTGGAACAAAAATCCCGTTCTTGGCGTTTGCTGATATCATCATCTTTGCAAAAGCAAAAAGCCAGGCCTGTAACAACATCAAAAATATAATTGATGACTACTGCCAAATCTCTGGCCAAAAAGTTAACTTTCATAAGTCCGCGTTCCAAGTGACTAAAAACACAAACCAAAATACTTGTAATCTGATCAAACAAATTCTTCAGATTACCAACACAGTAGCTTTGGACAAGTACCTCGGATGCCCCATTATTAATGGCAGAATTACCAAAAGCACGTTCAAACCGTTAACCCTCAGAACCAGATCACAACTATCAAAATGGAAAGCTAACTCCCTTTCTCAAGAGGGCCGAAAAACTTTGATTAAGGCAAACCTATCGGCACAACCAAATTACCTCATGCAATCCTTCCTCCTTCCCAAAGCCACCCTAAAAGAACTCGACCAAATAAACAAGAATTTTTTCTGGAACAAGGACAGAAACCATAAACCTCTTATTAGCTGGAATTCTATCTGCCAGCCACCAGCTCGTGGTGGTCTTGGGATAGCTAAGGCGGAAGAGATGAACCAAGCGCTTCAAATGAAGCTCCTTTGGAAAATATTAGCAGAACCAGACAACATTTCGGTATGCATAGTCTCGGAAAAATACCTGAAATCCGATGGATTGTTTAACTATCAGAAAAAACAAAACACACCATGGCAGTGGGCCAGGCTTATGAGCCTTAAAAATCTCTTCATTAAGGGTATCATCTGGCAGATTGGTGATGGAAAAACCATCAGGTTTTGGAAAGACAACTGGATTGGCTCTGGTTGTCTAGTCCCAAAAGAAAATGTAGAATACAATAGTGAGGCCCTCGTTGAGGAATTTCTCTTAGAGGATAACTCATGGGACCTAGAAAAGATCGAACAAGTTCTCTCATCAGAAGACGTTCAACGAGTAACCCAAATTATTACACCACGAAACAAAATTCCTGACAGATTATACTGGCAACCAAGTAAGAACGGTTGGTATTCCACCCACTCGACTATGCAGCGGATTCATAAGAACAAGGGAGAACCTCATATTAACTTAAAATGGATAAATAAGCTTAATATTCCACCAAAAATGAAAAATTTTGTGTGGAAGGTTGCGCGTAATGGGCTGCCCACGAAATGTCGGCTTGCTAAAAACCATATCAGCGTCGTGCAAGGGTGTGTCGCGTGCGATAAACCAAACGAGGACATCAACCATATCTTGCTTGAATGCAATCGAACGAATACCACCATTAACAACATCAATCCTAAAATTGCTATGATTATTAACCGAATTAAACCAAAGGAGAAAACACCAACCCAGATTCTGGAAGAGATTAAGTCTCTTTCATCCAACTTAGAATTTGAAAACCTTATTTGTTCGTGGTGGAGTATCTGGTTCTTCAGAAACAAAGCTGTTTTTGAACCTTCCGTCTCCAACCATGATATCCAACAAGATAAAATTTGCGAATTTATTCGCAATCAAATCCAGGAATGGGACTATACCAAAAAGAATGTTGTCCATGCCCCACCTACTGGGGACCAAGCCGCGAAGCATAAACAAAACTGCGCTAAATGGAGTAAGCCCACAACTAATTTTACTAAACTTAATTTTGATGGTGCAGTTAATACGGAAGGGATGGCGTCGTTCGAGTTTGTTCTCAGGGATTGCAGCGGTGACACCATTCATTTTGACGGAGGACTGATTGGTCGACAGTCCGTTCTTAAGTCCGAGACCATCGCCTTGCGAGAGGGACTTCTTGAGGCCACCAGACATGGCATTTCCCACATCCAAATCGAAGGCGACAATCTTCAGCTTGTCAAGGCCGTACTTGGTGACTGGCGCTGTCCTTGGGAGATCGAGATGTTACGTGCGGATATCCACTGCCTGCTTGCCCGCTTCCGATCTTGGAGCATCGTCCATGTCCCTCGGGAGTGCAACTCAGTGGCGGACTACATTGCTGTATCTTTTCGCCGTGTCTCGTCTGTCCCACTTAGAGTTGATCCGGTTCTCCGAAACCTCATCCTTCACGATGCTCTAGGGAGGTCGCTAGCCTATTAGCGGCCGCCCTAATCCCTTTCCTTATAAAAAAAAAATATATGCAACATCCAACAATCCCTAAAATTCAAAAAAAAAAAATTCCATTTCTCTTTTATCTCACAATTCCATATACATTTTAACCCATTTATTATTCGCGTCATACGATCCCACAACCGAGTACCCGTTTATTATGAGCATTAGAATGTTACATTGGGCCCGGCATCGCATAATCTCAACGAGTTCAAATTATTTGCGTTATATTCAACTTACATACCAAACAAACTTGTTTATGAAGGCAGAGGCCGGATCAGAAGATTTGCGATGAAGTCACACTCTAAAGTCTCAAGGCCAAAAGCGGTCTCTGTCCTTTGAGGATGCAGTCCTTGAACATCTGTCCGTAGTTGATAATGTTGGTCTTCTTGTACAATTGGGGTCGATCGGCGGTCACCAGTTCACGGACAGGGCCGATTTCCTTGAAACTGCTCGGGTTGTAGAACACTGCAACCGAAACCCTATCCTTTTCCGGATTGGTAACAACTCTGTGTAACGTGCTCTTAATTACACCGTTGCTCATTATCTGGTCGAACGAATGTATTAGGGTTTGTTCGGCACATATGGGATTATGTATTATAATGCATTTTTTTCAAAAAAGGATTATTCAATCCAAACATAACATAAGAAGGCTTATAATAATTACAAAAAAGTGGGCCCTTTATATCTTGTCTTTTTACTAATTGTTTGGTCTAGAAACTTCTTCCTAAAAATAATGCATTATTGTTGAGAATGTGGACTCAACCGAACAAGCCCTTAGTTGGACATGTATTATGCATCATATATAAATGTTGGCCAGGAAATCAAAACAGAAGTTTAATTAATAAGGATTAATTACCTCCATTAAATCTCCGACGTTGAGAAATAGAGCTCCGGGAATGACGGGGACCTTGAACCAACGATCATTTGCCATGATTTCAAGGCCTTGTTGGTCTTGTAAAAGAATGGTAAAGGTGGCTCCATCAGAGTGCGGTGCGATCCCCAAAACCTGATCAGGGCTTGGGCACCGAGGATACAAATTGACCTTGACGGCATATCCGCCATCCAAACCATGGTGTTTCAAGAAGCAATCCTCCTCCAAGTCAAGTGAACTTGCCATTGCCTTGAGTATCATCTCCGGCATTAATTGTATCTTGTCGGCCAACTCACGCACAGTATTACTGCATTGCAATATATACAAATTGTATATGCCTTTCTGCTTGGAATGATATAACTGCAGAGTAAGAAGAATATGCATGGTCTCTCTATATGATCCATCCATATACAAAGTTGAGGTTTCAACTTTCCATGTGGAAAATTGATACTCCTACATCAACTCAGCAATCAAATTTGGAAATCGATGTAGTACTTGGCAGTACGTGAATCTCAACTTTATATCAATCATTTTCTAGTGTACTAGCTTGTTCCACCATCACAAATCACAATTGGTTGGACAGGGACAAATAATTGCACTATTACTAAGATGAAGTGATGAAAGTTTTTTTTGATTCCACCTCTACCCCCACAAAAAGCAGCACTAACAAGACGAAAACAATGATCGAATTGGAAGAAATTGGCAAGTGCGTAAATTTTACCTAAATTCGGGCGGACTCTCCGGCCAGAACCGGAGATCGGCGGGATCATTTGAAGCGAGTCTAAGATACAAGCGATCGTTCCAGTTCTGAGTCCGATCTCCCCGGAGCACGCCGTCGTTTCCGTATCCGTTGAACAGCCCAGCGGCTCCGTACGACTTGTTCTTCTCCTCCAGTGGAAGGGCGAAGAATTGTCTGGAAACTTCCAGAACCTTGTCCAGAAGCTCCGTCTCAATTCCGTGGTTCACCACCTACAAATTAAGATTCCCCCAATTCGATCTTCAATTCAGCGTGCTATACATGGAGATTCAAACAGCAAAAGAGGAAGGAATTATTGAGTCGTCACCTGGAAGCACCCCCAGGTGGAGAGAGCAGATCGGAGCTTTCTAAGCTCGTCTTCGGCCGACAGGCGGGAGAAATCGATCAGAAGATCGCCGGCGATTGCGTCGTCGTCTGCCGGAGGGTAGCCGTCCTTGTGGATGTATCTGTCCGGAACTCGTCGATCCGTCAGCGAAGCTGCGACCTCCTGGACGAGACTGGATGCCAAATCGCTAGATGGAGCATCCATTGCCATTGATCGATCCCTACGCACGTCAACAGCGACTAGGAGATAGCGGTGTTGAAATAGAGCAACTCAAGAAGAATTAAAGTCAGCTGGATGATCCATCACTCCACCACCCTAGCTTTGATTACTTTAGTAGTTGTGGATCATCATTAATATTATATTATTTTATTACCATATGCAGACAGTATTTAGCTGGAGCTGCATTATTTATGTACATTTTAATGTAATCGTCTGAAATGAATGAGCGGTGTCAACCTCATGTGTGATCACGATACTCAACTGCGCTGACAAGATGGCAATCGGAATCAATCTTACGTGTTATCTTATTCCTCATATCTCAACTCCCCTAATTGGGGTGTGCTAACCGGTCCGGCACTTTTTGCTCAGCGGCCTGGGTTTTATTTTCGTTAATTACAGTTCTTTTCCTTTTATTTGTACTATCTATATTTCATTTCCGTTATTCTTAGATAATTATAAAATTAATCATTAAGTTATAAAAAATATCCTTAGATTTAAAAATATTAGCTTTATCAAATACAACTTTTTTCTTAGTTTATCTTAGTATCGCTTAATTTAATATAGCACCTGTAATTTGGTATCAGAGCCATATTAAAAAGTTGACAAGCTGAAAATTATCAAGTCGACAAGCTGAAAATTTCTGATAAGTGTCCTAATCGAGAATCTCCACATATTAAACATCTAAAAGTTGGCAAAAAACATTATGAAGCCATACTAAACACCATTGTCGACGACATCGCAGATTTAAAAAGTTGTATTTTTAGATTGAGTGAGAAAATCCAAAAAATTAAAGAAGAACTCACTCTAGTCCAACGAATCCACCTAGAAGAAAACCAAAAAATTGTTGTTGCACTTACTAACGAAATTAGACACCAAGGTGCTATTACTAAAACAGTAGTAGGTAAAAGACCGAGTCTGTTTCCAGATAAATATCCTTTTCAAAATCAAAACCCATCAAAAACATTTTCAGTGCCCAATTTAAAAATTGAAAAGAAAACCGAACCTGAAGATGAAGAAACATGAAGTAGAGAATAACTCTAAGTTACTAGAAAATATCATGGAAGAATCAGGTATAACGAGTAGCGAAGAATCTGATTATGGTACTGAAGAAGAAGAGATGTACCAACAAATGGGATTAATAAAATTAAAAGATATGGAAACAATACCCATTAATGAAGTCAAAAGAAGAGTGGATAAAATTGTTGGTAAAAAGGTGTTAGATTTTAATGAAGTTGAGGAAGAGATAACACCTATAATGTTAGAAGAGACTAATGAGGCAAACAGATCCTACTATAAAAAAATATGAAGAAGGATCATGTAGCTATCGAAGGCCCAATGTTAAACCTAAAGAGTTTTTAGAAAAAACGGCTAGATTTGGAGTAAGGATTATGCCAAATCATCGACCTAATAAAAAAGAACTCACTTTAGAACCAATAAGTGAAACTGGATATAAGCTAAATCTAGATGGAGTAAGAAGACGAGAAGAAGTATTAGATTTTTGGAAGAAAAGCATGTGAGTGTCTTAAACCTAAATACAGATTGGAGATCATCAAATTTTGTAAATTACATAGAACACAGTCTGTATGGTATAGTAGCTGACTGGTATGAAGGAATACCTGAAGAATATAAAGAAAATCTTAGAACAAAAGAATCTCCAGCAGAAATGTTTACCACATTATGTGAAGCTATAGACGAAGAGTTTGTAGGAGAAAGAGATGAAATTGGCAAAGAAAGTTAAACACTCTTGAAATCTGTAATATGAGATATTTGGATAACTATCTCTCTGAATTTGAACATTATTATTATAAGATAGGAGAAAACCAAACTAATCTTCAAATGCTCTTCGATAAGCTCCCAAAACCTATTAACGAAGAAATTAGTGATGGATATCATGAATAGAAAAATAGGTATAATTCTAGAGATACTTTGGGTAATAGAACGAAATTTATAAAAAGATGGGTAGAAAAGAAATGTCGAGAAGTGAAAGGAACACAACAAATGAAGAGACAATTTCTACCATGTTGGGATTTACCAAATGAATGGGGGTGTGATAGAAGAGATAATCAAAGAAGAAATAATTATAGAAAGAAAAGCTTCAACAAACAAAGAGGAGAAAAATATCATAAGAAGTATTATAAGAAACCGTTTATTAAGAAAAGAAGGTTTTTTAGGAAAGCCTCTTACTGCCCTGAAAAGAAAAGAAATTGCAAGTGTTGGGCATGTGGCGAAACGGGGCATTATGCTAATGAATGCAAAAATAGGAAAAACAATAAGTTAGCAAAAGCATTAGGAAGTATGGATTACATTGAAATATCTGAGGATGAAGCTATTGAATTAGCTTTAAGCAACAACAAAGGAGTTGTTGAAGTAGTTGAGGAAGAAGAAGGTGAGGAGTCGGATTATGAGGAAGTCAATGAGATGATGCAAGGAGAGGAAATAGATTCTTCAAATTTCACCGAAGAAGCCTTCGATTCAGGTGGAGAAATGACCACTCTAGCTCAACTCCAAGAAGCAGAATCATCCATAGATGAGGCCCAAATAGAAAAAATGCGAAAATCAGGGGTCGAATTCCCGGTTATCGCTAAAGAACAGTTCTTCAAGAGACATTTCTTCCCAGCATTCTCTAAATTCGTGTGCGAAGAAATGCTAGGAGATATAGTAATAAAAAATAACGAAAATCAAGCTACTGAAATCAACCTAATTAATTGGAAAAATATTCAAAAACACAACAAGGACAAAAAGTACAAATATATTTATGTGTGTGGAATCCAAATATTCATCACTCCTCTACAAGATTTTGGTAAAAATGTGCACTGCATTAACTTTGTTTGTGACACTAGGCACAAGAGATTTAGTGACCAAACTATTAGTGGAGTAGTATGTAACTTGAGTCAAGGACCAGTGTCTTGGATATGTAGGCCAAACTATTATGTTAGTTTATAAGACCAATTTGCATCTAAGTTTTTATCGTTAAAACTGTTAACTGAAGGGATTAATATGCATAAGGGAACTTGCCCTCTACAATTAAAGTGGAAGGTAGTATATAAGTTAGAAAATACCACCAATCCTCCAATGAGAACTCAAATGGTAGAAGCTGATAAATATGAGATTAGTGGACCAGGACAATTAGCAGTACCCGTTAAGGTAAAGCCAGAACAAATTAATCTAAAAACAGTTTGGGTAAATGCCTTTGAAAATCCTTCGACCACTAAATGTGAAAAGGTCTTAACAATTGATGAGGAAGGAAAAATCCATACAAACTCACAACTTCCATCAAGTTTAACAAGAAACAGGAGTCTTTCTAGGAGTCAAAGTTCTAGGTTCAATCCTAGTCTTAATCTTGCTCAAAGAAACCAGTTATCCCCTTCAATTAGAAGTGTTAAGGAAGAGAGTCCATTCCGAGTAGATGACGATATTGCTAGTCTTCTAGCAGCACTAAATAGGAAGTTAGAACTTAACAGCCTTGGAAGAACACTTCATGAACCAGCTAGACATAGTATAGATCTAGGATCAACATCAGTGTCTAGTTCTAGTTCTAGTGCTAGCTCAAACCCTTCATTTCTTCCAGCCACACCAGGAGAAGCGTCTACTTCTAGAGCTGATAAAAGGTTAATAGGGTTTAAAACAAAAACTATTAGTGAACCTGTCTATGAAGGAGACGAGGAATCAAATATGCAAATAGAAACGTTCATGAGAGTCACTAACCCAAATAGCATCTACATCCCTATAACTATATGCATTGAAGGATTTAATGATTATCAATTATGTGCTTTCGTAGACAGTGGATGTTCTGTGTGTTTTGGAAAGAAATCTTTATTTCCAGAATTTATGTGGAAATCAGCATCCAAACCTATTCATGTAAGAATTGCTGATAATAGTATCATGACTCACTCAGAAGTCATTCTAGATCTACCAATTATGCTAGGGGGTTACCCATGTATAATTCCTATATTATGGGCTACTGAACAAACATCTCATGACATGATATTAGGAAATAATTTCCAAAGGTTATATTCTCCATGTACTCAAAGTTTAGATAAAATGATATTTACTGTTAATGGAGAATTAGCTTGGGTAAGAAAAATGAAAGAAGCCTATACGCATCAAAAGATTGAATTCACGCGCAGTAAGCGTGGTGAGGAGCATATTGTTCCTACACAAAGAGAATTTGCAC
Source organism: Fallopia convolvulus (assembly GCA_964016875.1). NCBI lineage: Eukaryota > Viridiplantae > Streptophyta > Magnoliopsida > Caryophyllales > Polygonaceae > Fallopia > Fallopia convolvulus. The sequence goes on along the minus strand of OZ024722.1, from coordinate 20,166,298 downwards.
TATTAATAGACGAGATAACTATAAAAGAACAAATTATTAATCAACAAAAGGATTTGTGTAAGGAGTTATACTCTAAAGACCCTTTAAAGTTTTGGGATAAAGATAAGTCATTTGCTAAGATAGAATTAATAGATCCTAAAACTGTTATTAGAGTAAAGCAGATGGTTTACACCTTTAAAGACCAACAAGAATTTAAGGAGCAAATTGATGATTTACTAAAAAAGGGTTTAATTAGAGAAAGTAAAAGTCCTCATTCTAGCCCTGCTTTTATGGTTAGAAATCATGCTGAAGAAAAGAAAGGAAAGGCTAGAATGGTTATCAATTATAAGAAATTAAATGATAATACTGTCTTTGATGGATATTATATCCCTAATAAAACAGTTCTATTTAATAGAATACAGGGAGCCACATGGTTCTCAAAAATGGACTGTAAAAGTGGATATTGGCAAATTAAGATGGAAGAAGACAGTATACCATTAACAGCTTTTAGTGCACCACAAGGTCATTATGAATGGGTAGTTATGCCATTTGGTCTAAAGAATGCACCACAAATATTTCAAAGGAGAATGGATAAAATCTTTAAGAATCTTAAGCATTGTTGTCTTGTCTACATTGATGATATCTTAATATTTTCAAAAACATTAGAACAGCATATGCACGACCTTAGGGCTATAACTCAAGAATGTGTTAATCATGGCATCATCTTAGGACAGAAAAAATGTATTTATGCTATGCCAGAGATTGAATTTCTTGGGTTGAAGATTAAAGCTGGACAAATAGTATTACAAGATCATATCCTAGAAAAGGTAGAAAAATTTCCTGATAAAATAGAGGATAGGAAGCAATTAGAAAGATTTTTAGGATGTCTTACTTATGCCTCTGATTTTATAAAAAATTTGGCTAAATTAAGAAAACCCTTACAAGTCAAGTTGAAAAAAGAAGAGGTTTGGAACTGGACTAATCAGGATACAAAAGTAGTCCAAGAACTTAAAAAATGTTGCATGAATTTGCCAGTGTTAACTCTACCCAATGAGGAGGATGAACTTGTTCTTGAAACTGATGCTAGTAATTATCATTGGGGTGCTGTTTTGAAATTAAAGAAAGATAACAAGCTTTGCAGGTACAGCAGTGGAAGTTTCAATAAAGCCGAATGTAATTACACTGTAATGGAGAAGGAGATTCTTGCTATCTTAAAAGGAATTAATAAATTCATAATTTTTCTTGCTCCAAAACCCTTTACAGTGAGAACTGATTGTAAAGGAATATTGGGATTTATCCATAATAATTTGGATAATATGAAAGCGCAAGGGAGGCTCATGCGTTGGCAATTAGCCCTTAACCAGTTTTCCTTTAATATTGAACATGTGCAGGGATCAAAAAACTCATTAGCAGACAGCTTGACACGAGAACTTGCAAGTGAGAAGAATGGTGAACAGAGTACCACCTCCACAAGGAATTTTAAGGATGTATCACGATTATGGGTACGAGAATTTCTCTCTAGAAGAAATGGTCCAAATAGCCCACAATTCCCTATCTCAGCGTCCATCAAACGCAGAGAGGAGGGAACTTGAGGAGAAAGAAAAGTACCACAAGGGATGGGTGTCACCTCCCAGTCAGTTTAAAATTTCAATAATGGAAGAAGTTAGTAAGAGTAGGTGTCGTTATGGGTATCAATTGGTGAACCATTTGATGACCTTACGAGTGTTAGAATTGGAAATAACCAATAAAATACTTCAGCTCCCTTGGGAGCTCCAAGAAAAGCTGAAGGGTTATTGGAAGTATAAAGAGTTTCCACAATGGTATTCTTACGTGATGAGCAGAGATAGATGTCCGTACTATGATATTTGGGAAGAATGGAGAACTCTAGTTCTCTTTCGTGATAATTCTGGAATTGGAGGAATAAACCTTCCTGGTAATCCTTCTGAAGATATGGGAATATTAAAGGCATGGGATTATGGAATGTGCAGCGGCATATATGGAAAATTTCCTTATAAATGGAGTCCAATCAGAAAGCATTTCACCAAGTTTCAGAATTATGTGTTCAACAGAGTCAAGCAATCAGGGATAGAAGAAAAGCTAATCTGTTTTGTGCATGGAGAAAACATGGAGATAGAAGGAGGAAAATCAAGAGCACCTCACTACTTGATTAGGTTTGTTAAAGACCAGTTCTCTGCGGATCCAATAACATTAAGGCAACCAATCCTAAAAAATGCCACTGAAGCCAGAGCCATGGGACTTTTTTACATCTATGAATACATCAAGCAGTATCAAAAAACCGACATGCTAATATTCAAAGTAGGATTCACCACTGTTATAATTCCGAAGGAGCTTCAACCATATTTTTCAGAAGCAATAGAGTCATTTGATTCAATCCAGGATTACTTATCAGCAATAGAATTTGGGAGATATCTATCGCCCAAAGGTCAAGACTTTATATGGGATAAGCTTATGGATTGGGATCCAGAATATTCAGAAAATTTGATGAAGCAATTAGAGCTCGACTTAGATGAAGATGCTGCTGCAGGATGGGAGGATAATGTTGGAGAAGAAGGCATGTACAACATCGAATACTGCATGGATTATTAACCATCAAAGACCACATCATGATGCCAAGCCACGTGGACCACCAGAAGGAATCTCTTTAGTGTGATGTCTTTTTATTACTGTTCAGTGTGCTTTTTCTTTTCAGAGTGATGAACACTGTTTGTACTTTTTCTTTTCAGAGTGGTGGCACTGTTTGCCATGTGAGTGGATTCCCTGAGACTTTGTCGGTAGCAAGTTGTAAAGAGCATTGATAGAGCATCCAATGCTCTCCAAGGCTCTATAAATAGGACCCTTGTAAGCTGAAGGAAGGGCACCGAAAAATCAGAAAACAAAGTCTGAATCTAGAGAAAGAGAAAGAGAAAGCTTTGAACTTGAAAGTGAAGCGGTGTTCCCTCACTCTAAGAGTTCAAATCCTTATATGGATCTTTCTAGTTTGAGTGTTTGAGTGTTTTCAGTGTGTTTGTGTGCTTGTAATCCTTTCAAATTCAATAAAAGTTTGTTTTTAAGTAAGGGAAAACTACTTAATCGAAAACTATGTCTTGAATAAACCTCTTTCTTGAATACAAATCCTCCATCCACTAAAATTGAGAAATTTTAAGTTAGAGACTACAGTCTGAGGTAGGAAACGAAACAGATCTGTGTTGTGCTTGAGCTAAGGGAGTCCTGGTTGAGGATTAGCAACCTCTAGAAATCCGGAAGCTACAGGAACACCGGAGGTCCAGCGATACTACGCTCAGGTAACGGTCAAACCTCTCTAATTTATAATTTTCTTTAATTACGGAGCATGGTGGGCTTGTGTTCATAGAAAATAGTTTATTCATGCTATAGTTAGTAGATTATGGTAGTTAGTACCATTTAAAGTCATAAAATTTATAAACCGTTAAAAGTTTGGATATATTTGTAAAAGTTTGAAACTTTTGGATAGATCTGGTAATTTAACCTAAATTGAGGGCAAAATTGAAATAAAATTTAAAAAGTACTTTTGTGTCAGCGGGGCGCTGAGAAGGAGCCCTCCTAATTAGCTACGGAGTACTTTTTCAGTTTAACTGCCGAAAAGCATTAAATTTTATAAGTAACCGAAGGTATTGGTTAAGCAGACTAATTAAGGAAACTAAAACCTAATAGAAAATTATTAAACTCTTAAAAAAATTAATCCTAAATAAATACAAACTTATAAAATATTACCATTTTAAAGAGCTTTTAGAAAAATCGTATTTTATATATGAATCACGGATCAGTCCACAACAATCTACCTAGCAACTTTAACTTTTCCGATATCCTTGGCTAATGCGGAAAGGTGAAGTTTATAAGAACATAAATATCAATGATCCAATATGATCGATCACATAATCCATAATCTCACCTTTTTCTCTTTTTTTTATACAAATCTAACGCGTTAAAGCGAGACTTGCTAAAATGCGGGAAACTTAGTCAATCACTAAGTGAAACACGTAAACACGTTAGAGAAACAGAGATATTGATATTCTATTCAATGAGAGATAAATCGAGTAATATGCCTCACAATGATTATAGAATTACACAACAAAATTAAACAAGCTCAAAGAACGATTAAATAACAATGGAGGACCAAGCAAAGTATGGATTATCGAGTTGGTCAGAATTCTGAGAGAGATAATATGTACTTTGATGTAGAATTGGTGATAGGGTCTTCGTGCCTTTGCTCTCTCTTTTATAGCCCACTTTAGGATTACGTTAATCCTTCTTAACCTCTCCCGGAGATTTCGCCCTCTTCCATTCCTAATAGATGAGTTCATTAATTCTCACCCCTGATCTCGTCGCTCTTTCTCAAGTTGTTTCCCAATTACTCCATCAACCAGATCATGGCCCATTTTGTAAAGGCCCAATTTACTTGGAGCCCAATTATACCCCCAAACTCGCTAAAATCTCCCTCCAAAAGTTTTTAAGCACGTTTGAATGTGCCTCGGAACTCGACGTCTGCAGCCATCCCATCAGTCATTCCTTCCTCTATTTATGACGGTTTTGAGATACCTCTTTCTTACTCACGCCTCCAAATCATTTTCTATATCAGGTACAGCTTCGCTCCTATTTGTCGCTCTTAGGTTTTCATTCTCCTTTTATTCCCATGGATGATTCTTATTCCTCCTCTACATCAATCTCTTGTTGTTTCGAACCAAACGAAGCCCCTCTTTCTTCGATTATCGAATTCTTCGTGCTTCTCAACACAAATTAGTAGTTCCACTAATTCCTCCTCTTCCACCCTTTCTATCGGTTTCCCCTCCTCTTCCATTGTTTACACTCCTAAACGAGAGGAATGGGCCGATTCTTTTTGTGACGACTGGGTATGCTTATATGAGTACCCCTTTCCCATCGGTCACCAGTTTCCTCTATCGTCGATGGTCACCAAATTTCTTGAAAACTTAGACATCTCCCCTAGTCAACTCTTTCCTCAAGCTTGAAGGATCCTCCTAGTGATTGATTTCCTATGATCGACTCATAAGATTCCAATATGTGCAAAGGACCTTTTTGTGTGTATTGTCTGTCAAAGGTGAGTGTCGATCGCTTCACTCTAAAATCTCACGGGGGGTGTCTGACTTGATTTTGGATGTTTCAAAAAACGATGGAGGGTGGGCGGACTAGTTTTTCTTTGTAAAGCAATTGTCTTTAGGACATGATTGTTATTTTCTTCAGTCTCGATGGAGAGCCTTAGGCATTGTATTGTCCTTTTAGGCTTTAATCATCGCTCAAAGTCATTAACACGTTGATCATCATTATTGTGTTGTCTGTAATGGATGTCGAGATGTTAAAACCAAGGGAAGCCTCTTCTCAAGTTATTGCTTGACTTCATACATTGCCTCCCAACGAGAGATCTTTTCTGAAAATCTTGAAATTGTGTGTGGACTCCCTTGGATACTTTGACATGTCAAGTAAGCCTCTTTTCCTACTTCCTCTATATATTTTCCGGTTTCACTTCTTACACCTTTCTTGAGCTTTGCAGGCTCTAGAACAACGAGGTCCGGTGCTAACACCATGTCTACCATGGAACATGTTGAAGCTAGGAAGAAGAGGAAAGTTGAACCTGCTTCCAGTGCTGTTGACATGTCTTTAGAGGCCCCTCGGCTTCCAAAACCATCACCTACTCCATCTCGTGGAGCTTCCTCTTCCAAGAGTAGTACTACCCCCAATTTATCATATCTCCCAAGTATGATGATGTTACAATAGCTCCCATCCGCTAAGTGTCTTTGTAGGATCGTTAGTACGTCTAGGTCGTCGACCTCAACTAAGCCGTCGACCTCTTAAGTAAATGCAACGGAAATTTAAACTACAAGAAAGACTTACTTGGACACAAGGATTTTTATAGTGGAAACACTTGCTCAACAAACTCAGTTAATCAAGTGTGAAAATCACTCCCTTCCAAGTTCTCACTTGGAAGGATTAAAAGTGGTACCTTGCTATTATTGATACTTTCGTATCCCATTACAAGAACACTCTGAGACTAGTCCTACTTCCCAAGTACACTATAACTCTTGTGAACTGAAACTTTGTGCTGGTTCTCTTGGGACTGTATCAAAAACATTTTATGAGCAGTTTTCCCAGTGTACCACTCAAGATTCCCATTTATCCGACTTTCAAGAATCTTAACCCTACCCTCTTGATGAGTTACTTTATCTTTAGCAGATTGAAGTTCCCTAGATTTTCTTTCCATCTTTTCTTCAAAGCTGAGATCATCAGGAGGATATTCAGATTTATCCTTAGCAAAACCAATGCCAAACTTAGCAGGGTTGAACACGACTCGAGTTCTTTTGTCAAGATCTTTTTCAATCTTCCTTTTTGATTTTAAGATTAAACAAATCAAACCTAAGTTCATTATTGGTTTCAGTGAGAGTTTTGAGTTCATCTTTCAGATTGTCACATTCATTACAGGGAACAACAGTAGGAACAGTTGACTTTGACAATTTTTCTTCAAGATTAAGGCATTCTCATCAACAACTTCTATTTCATCTTGCATTTTCAAGTTATCTTCAAAAAGCTTTTTAACAAGAATAACAAGATCAGATTGTTTAGCATTTTCTAATCCAGCTAGAAATTGTTCGGGAGTTACCTCTTGATTGACATCTTCTGTCTTCAGAGTCATGGCACAGATCTTTGATTCAAATTCATCATCTAAGTCAAGATCCCATGCATCGATGTAGGCCTTCTTCTTCTCATTTCCAGACTCGTTACCTTTGGGACAACTCTTAGCATAGTGACCCTTTTCTTGACAGTTGAAACATGTAACGTCTTTGATCTCCTTCTTCTCGGAGTTGACTCTTTCCTTTTCCTTCATGGCACCTTGCTTCTTGCCTCTCTTGTAAAATGATCTCATTGCTTTGGTTATGAGAGCCACATCAAAGTCCTTCTCTAACTCATCATCTTCCCTTCCAGCAGTGATATTCTCAATGGCCTTCTCCACCTTGAGAGCAATGCCCTTGTTAGAGCTTGAAGCACCACCGTTGTCTTTCTCATAGCGCTCATAGTCCATCAGCTTTTCAAAGATCTCATGAAGCTTGCAAGTCTTCGTGATTGGATTTTCTCTAAGTAAGCCTCTTCTAACAGCGTACCGAGGACCAAGACCATCAACGATCGCAAAAACCTTCTCAGAATGTGTGATAGATTTCTCAATACCCAAATGATTGATGCGATTCACCAAAGCCTCAAACCGAGATTGGTAAGTGGCAATGGTTTCACCATCTTTCATCTTGAAGTTATAGAACTCCTTCTTAGCCTCCTTTTGATGGCTTTCCTTCAGATCTGTGCTACCAACATGCATTTGTTCAATGGCTTCCTATGCATCCTTGGCAGTTTTACAATTCACCACCCTTAGTAGATCTTCAGCACCTAAGGCATTGTTCAGCAACATTTGTGCCTTGTAGTTCTTCTCCATTCATAACCATTCAGTTGGACCCCACTCGAACTTTTTGTTCTTTTTTTCCTCATGAATGACATAGTCTCCATCCTCAATGACTGACCAGGCTTGGTAGTCATTGCTCTTGAGCCAAGTAGCGAAGAGGATCTTCCAGTGGTCATACTCTCCAGCAACAAGCAGTGGAGGCTTGTTGTTTCCAATCCCGACGTTGTGAGTGTTGTTGGTACTCATTCTGTATTCCTGCACTAACACACAATCTAGAGCAAACCTGCTCTGATACTAATTCTTGGATCGTGAAGCGTTAGTAACAAGTCAGGGAACTAGCAATGTTCACTGGGCAACAGAAATAAATAATAAGAACACAGAATTTATAGAGGAAAACTTTTTGTCCGACCAACAAGTCGTATAAAGAGAAAAACCTCTACCCCTGAGACTCCTTCTCAGAGGATTTTCAATAGAATACTTTTATTAAGTTTCAACGATTACAAGACAAGTCAAGTTCCCTGGTAACTAAGGCACCAACCAAAGTTCAACCAACTAGACTTCTACAACCCTAAGCGTAAACCTAAATGGAAGTAAACTATTAACCTGAGTACTCACTCACTTGTGGATTCTTCACTGGAAAAAGCCACACACTCGTACACTCGAAAAGCTCACTCTTCAAGTTCGCCGTTAATCAACCACACTTTAACCCTAGCTATAGCCTATCTATTTATAAGAAATGTCAATTATGATCTCATACGTAATTCTTGCCTAATAACGCAGATTTTCCACTTAACAAATCCCACACTAATAAGAGAAAGTATTGTTTGTGATTTGGATCCTCAACCATGCCGATTCTTGCCAAAACCGAATGATCTCGGATTTCCTAAATAAGATCGTGTGAACTTTGATCGTATCATTCTTTGATCTTCTCAAGCAACCGCCTACAGCTCTCGTATCTTCGTAGAAGATCGTTCGCAGATGATCTGGTAACTTGCTATTAATAGAAAGTTGCGTCCGTTTGAGAAGCGCTTCCTAAATTTCTCACTCGTTCCCTTCATTGTTCCTCACAATGTTCCGTCACTCATGCCAATGTACCTGTTTTCCTGAAACACTTACATGTAGAAGCAAGTTATCTATTACTAATAACTAAAGCCGAAACAATTTCTGCCATCACATTGCGCCACATCACCCCTTCATTAAATAATAATTTTTTATAGTTAATTATGCAAAAAAGTTATCTCCAAGCAAACATAGATATAAAATAATATTTATAAAAATTTATCTCCAAATAAACATAAAGATAAAATAATATTAGTATATTTTACCCATTTAGATAAAAAAGACATTATATTTATCATATTTATAAAAGATAAATTAAAAAAATATAAGAAAAAATATGTACATGTGGTCACATATATATCTTTGAAATAAAAATAGCCATATAAATGATAATATCTTTGAAATATCTATCTATCTATCTATCTATAACTATATTTTAAAGTCGAACCTTTTCGAGCCACCAGAACAATTCTGGCCCCACCTTATATCTAAAAAGTAATTTTTTATTCTTATTATTTATAATATTTTCTTTTAAATTTTCTAAAAAATCTATCTAATTTTTATAAAAACTAACGTTCTAATATATTTTATATAAAATTAAGAGAAAGTAAAAATAAAACATAAGGATTTTTAATATATAATGATAGATTGTTATCATAATAAGGTAGGAAAATATTTTTACTATTAATTTTTTCTATCTAAAACTAACATTACACTATATTTTATATTTGGGAAAAAATAATTCGAACTTTAATTAAAAATAAAAAAATATTTTATCTTTATCATTTTATCTATTTATGTAAAAAATTTATCTCAAATCAAATTTAGATTAAAAATTAAAAATTTTAAATATGTACATAATTATTTTTCTAAATTAAATTTTGATAAAAAAAATTATATTATCTTTTCCTTAATTTCCTTTTTGGATTGATTATTTTAATATAAAAGATTTTTTATCTTTAAAAAAATTCTATATTCATTCATATATTTTATCTTTTCTTATTAATTATCTTTTTAACTTTTTATTGATTTTTTTTAAAGAATTGAATTTGATTAAAAAATTATAAGAATTTACATTATTTTTTGTAAAACATTTATAAAATTTAATGATTTTAATTAAAATAATTTTTATTTATACTTTTTCATAAATAAATTATCATTAAATTATCAGACTTATATTGGACTCGCCTTAACAACTTTGGTTGTGCCTCACATTATATTGGCTCACCTTAATGATTTTTCTAATAAATATGTTATTTTTATTTTTTATTTGATTTCAAAAACTAAATAATTTTTATACATATTATAGGCAATAAATTACTTACATTAAATTTTTATACATATTATAGGAAATAAATTACTTACATTAAATTTATATTATATTTTTTTTAATAATATCTTCTTATAATATATCTAAAAATATCAAATCATGGTCGTGCAGGGCACGACGGGGGTACAACTAGTAACTATATATTAAAGTTGTACTTTTTCGAGCCATCAGAACGATTATGGCCCCACCTCATATTTACAAAATTAATTTTCATTCCTAATATTTTAACCTTTTTCTATTAAATTCTTCTTTAACTATTTAAATCTATCTTTAATATCAAAAAAATATCTATTTATTATATCAATATGAATATCTTTTGAAAACTTCCTTATACATATATTTAAAATTAAAGATAATAAATTTAAAATATTTTTAAATAAGTATAAAATATCTTTTATCTTTTAGCATGATGTCTTTTCATGAATTTATTTATAGATATATTTTTTCTTTTGTAATAAAAAAATTAATGATAAATACTTATAATGTTTAAAAATAATAAAAATATGTAATATCTATAACTATATATTAAAGATGTACCTTTTCGAGCCACCAGAACGATTCTAGCCCCACCTCATATTTAAAAAATTAATTTTTATTTCTAATATTATAACTTCTTTCTATTAAATTCTTTTTAACTATTTAAATTTATCTCTAACATCAAACAAATATCTATTTAGTATAATAATATTCTTTGAAAACTTCCTTATACAAGTAGTTAAAATTAAAGATAAAATATTTAAAATACCTTAAAATAAATATAAATATTTTAGCATATATCTTTTGATGAATTTATTTATAGATATATAGTGATTTTCTTTTATAAAAAAATTAATGATAAATATTTATAATTTTTAAAATTACTAAAAATAGATAATAAAGTATTTAATAGATATATTGAAATATTTCATAAACACTAAATTTACGTACATGAAAAGTAATAAAATATGAAAAATATAATATTTGATTAAAAAATTATATACATTCTACGAGCAATAAATTACTTATATTAAAATTTATATTATATTTTTATTTATTTATTAATATCCTATTTATAATGTGTATAAAATATCGAATCGTAGTCGTACATGGTACGACGGGTAAAACTAGTACCAACTAAGTTTGTTATCATCAAAACTAAGAGAAACCATGAAACAACGATTGTTCCAACAATAATTAATAATTATATAAGTTGTCATTATAAACTCTAGTTTTTTTAATGTAATTGTATTTTGAAATATTTTAGTCCATCTCTATAAGATATGTTATCTTCTTTATCTAAATTTGTATTTTTTATTTCTACATTTTTCTTGAAACGTATATTAGCTATGTTTGAAAAAAATCTATCTATATACTAAAGAAGAAGCCTTTTGGCCACATGTCAACCTATTGTTCAATTCGCTTATGTGTCATTTTTTGGTATTTTTGAATTTTATCAATAATTTGGGTCCCACTATATTTTAACCAATTTTTTTTATACTTATTAAAATAACAAATACTTAACATTCCTACTATGTAGGCATTTCAAAATTTAAACATTAATATATTTTTATTATGTAAATTTGAAAATTAACTTATTTATGCAACATATTTTTAAATAAAACCCGTATATAATACGCGAATTCAACTAGTGTTGGCCCTATAATGCAAAGTTTCTAGCCACGCCCTTGAGTAGAAGGGGCAAGAATTGTCGGGAAACTCCCAGAACCTTCTCCAGAAGCTCCGTCTCCATTCCATGGTTCACCACCTGCGAACATTCTCTTTCAATTATGTCGATTAGAGCGCAGTAGAAAATGACAAAGAAATTCACTGATCATAAGATCGCCGGCGATCGCTTCTTCCGCCGGAGGGTAGCCGTCCTTGTGGATGTATCTGTCCGGAACTGGTTGATCCGTCAGCGAATCGGCGATCTCTTGGACGAGACTCGATGACAGGTCGCTAGATGACGAATCCATTGATCTGCGGAAGATCTTTCAATTTTGTTTCCACTGCAACAGCGACATGGAGCGATTGTGATATAGTGTATGTAGTTCAAGAACAAGTCAAGTGGTTGGCCAATCTCTCCACCTTGATTACTTTTCTGGATTTATGGAGTAATTTAGGTGCATTTTCCACAATTTAGCTTACAAATCATATAGCTATGGTCAACTTCTTCTCTGGCTGAACTGATTGGTATGATTATTTTATAGACATTTGGGTAACTTGCTATCTGTATTTCAGTTGTAGCTGCATCATCTCCGTAGCCACTATATCAACATTTATGAATTCAATTCCCAAGTGCGTGATGAGATGGTTCCCTATCATGACTCTTAGCGTATTTGTTGGTTTGTTTCTTCTATTCGCTAAATCTTGCCTATTATCATCTCATACCATCTCAACTCTATATTAAGCTAAATTTTCTGTTTCAATGAGGGTGAGTCTTTAATTAATGTACAAGTCTGGATCACCCAAGAACAATATTTACGATACGTAACCAATACTTTTCCCAATCCTAGGTCATGTGGAAATGTGCTGGGTTGATCCTAATCTGTAGCATATAGCTGCAAGTTGTTTTTTTTTTTTTTTTTGCAGTGATAATGTCAGAACAACACTGAATTTGCTCGTTCAGATAGTGTCTATCCTGAGATTTTGGCATTAAAATAAATTTTTTCTTGTTTAGTTTGGTAGGATTTTGGACTTCAAAGAAATGTACACAATGTGTTTGTTTCTTTATAACTTCTTTGCTTTGGAATCACAGAGTCTAATAAGGCACCAGGTTTACAGAGGCATTTCATACTTGTCATGATTCAATATCCTAAAGGATACTTATATAGTTATATGTCCCCCTGATTGTGTTCAGCACTTCATCATATAACATAGATGCTTTCAACTCTGTATTAACAAGAAAGATGTGCCATGTCAATACATGTGTCAACGTGTGGATATGAACTTGAAGAAGGAATTGTATGATAAATGAAAAACTTGTAGGTGATCCATTGTCAGTGAGAACCTGCCACTGCATCAATATGTTGGAGCCATTAAACTCATACAAATACCATATTAACCATCGTCTTGCATGTTCTGACATGTCATTTTAATGATTATTTACTTAGTAAATTGGCTAGAGATATATCATCTATCTAACATTACCTCCACTTGTAAATTTTAATTTATACAGGATCATTTGACAGAAAACATAGGTGATTGGTAAAAAAAAAAAGTAAAGAGATTGTATGCTCTAGACTAAATATTTGTGATACGATGACTGTAAGTGTACATAGTATCGTTTCTAGTTGGCATCATGTAAGATCTTCTAGTTCTGTTTCTTGGCCACCTCCGTGTTCCTGCTGTTTTTTCTTCTCCATCTGCTTGTTCTTCTGTTTTTCAGAAAACATGTCCGCAGTTTTGACATTGTAGGTTAGAACATATATCCCTTAACTGAACTTTATTAATTCTGTTAGTGTGTGTGTTAAACCAACTCATATTTGCCAATAATTCATAATTTTTTTTTTCTGTGGTAGATGGTTGCTCTAGATCCACCCGGATCTATCTCGTGTCTCTAAAATTATGCCTTGTCCATTCTTAAAAACTTTTCTGCATTGGGTTAGACTCAATTTCATCCAAAATTATTATCCTCAGATAATGCAATAAAAATTTTGTGATCAGTGTTAATCCCCTTCTATGCCAAAGAGGGTATATTAAAACAAACAAGGTGTGTTGCAATTTCTTAATAAAATGGAGTTGTGAAGAGAAAGCACAGATGGCTTCTTGAAGTTGCAGCAGCTGAGGTAACTTGGTCAGTTTGTTTTTTGGTTGTTCAACCTTTAAGTCGGTTGAACTCCATTGTTATATTAACTCTACTTTATTAATAGGCAAAAATTTCTTGCATCACAAGAGAGCAAAACACAACAGAGATTGATTGCCACTTTAAATGAGACAATGGGATGGAAGTTTTGTTGCAACTTTGTTATGCTCCTAGTGTTGGTCAACTTGGCCAGGTTTTCACTTCAGTTTTTCCGTCTCCTTAGCAGAATACTATTTGTTCCAAGATCACCATGTTCTTTCCTCAACACCCTCCAGCTTGTACAAGTGTGAAGACAAGCTGAGCTTAGCATAAGTTTGTTGGTTTCAGTATAGAAGATTCTTTTTTTGTATAAATAAGATCTTTGTATTTCTCTTTGGTTCTAGAAATGGAATAGTTGACTCGCTCTCTTCTTCGATGAAAGACATATTCTCATTTCAATTCAGTTTCTTTTTCTCTTCTCATTTATGGTCCATATGAACTAGATTACCTTGATCATATTTCTCTCACAGATGTTTTGAATTCATGAATATTATCCCTCTGTTTGCTTTCAGTACTGGATTCGCCTGGTGATTATGTGCCAACTAAAAAGTTTGACAGATGAATGTGTACACACCAAAATTAACTAACATTCAGTAGTAGGTGGAAATGCTTGTCAGATTACAAGAGGATGAATGATCTTACTCTTAACCTCAAACACCTAGACTTGTGTCCATTTTCACGCTTGTGATCAGCTGATCAGGTGTCAACTGACTTTCTTGCTTTTCATTTCCCTGTACTGTTTGTAATTTAGTTTGAACTTGATGATTATAAATATCGCTGTTAATATTCTATGTAGTACTTGTTAATTAAAAACAGAACGAAAGGGGGAAAAAAATCAATCACGGGACATAATTAAAGGGACACTAGAAACTCACGTACCATGATAAACTAATATATAGTATATTTACAGATTCTTGTCTTGCCATTATTATTTTCTTTTTTGAGTATAATTCAATTGGGCCTGTTAGGAGGAGATACTGACAGGGAGGATACTCACGGGGACTTGGCAACTCACAACAAATAACAACAAAAAAGGCAGTGGGTAAATAAAAAGAGAGAAAGAATTACAAAGTTCAATGGTGGGAGGCTGTCTTTCTTTGTGGCTTATATTAGTTGACTGTCAACTCTCTCTCTTTGTGGCCTTCTTTTTTTCTGTTTCTCTCTGTTTGTATATGCATACGTTGTCTCTCTTTCTTTCTATCTCTAATCGTTTGATGTGAATAGTGCATTTTGATGTCATTAGAAGCACCCGTGACCTCTCTCACTTCATCCCAATTACCCCACCCAAAAGCACAAAACTTTCCACGTACAACAAACAACCAAACTCCTATATAAATGTGTTGAGACACCTCTCAATTTCTCCACCACCTTCAAAATTCCTTCCTTTCTCTGTCCCTTCAGTTCCTTTCTTACTCTCATTCCCCTTACCATGCCTAAAATAAGTGGCTTACTTCTTTTTCTCCTCCTCCTCAGTGCAACCCTGCTTCTGCAATGCAATGGGAGGCACATGAAGCAGAGGACAAGGAAAAAGCCCCATACAAAGCAATTTGTAACAAATATAACACAGACCCAGAATTCAGAACTCCAATTCTTAAGGTGGGTCAAGTTTGTTGGCAGCCTTAATCACACCATTTTTAAGGAAGCCAAGAACAAGATCTTCCCTTCTTATACCCTTACTGTCAGTAAAAACCCTTTGACTGGGGATTTCAGCACCATCCAAGACGCCATTGATTCTTTGCCTCCCATTAACCTTGTCAGAGTTGTTATCAAGGTCAAGGCGGGGACCTACTCGTAAGTATCCATTCTTGTTGTATTTTGAATATTACTTGGATCACTCTAGCAAGCTCTTGTGTTCACTGTTCCCTGCTATTAGTTAAAACTGTGGAAATTTATTTGCTTTTCAGGGAAAAAGTTAACATACCAACAATGAAGGCCTTTGTAACCGTAGAAGGAGAAGGGGCAGACAAAACCGTCGTCCAGTGGGGAGACACGGCTCAAACGGTGGGGCCCGATGGGAGTCCATTGGGGACCTTAAGATCAGCTACTTTCGCTGTGAACTCGCCTTATTTCATAGCAAAGAACATTACTTTCAAGGTATTATTTATACATATATAAAGCTCAATTTAGGAGTATTAAAATTACCCTGTTTTGAGTAATGGAAAGACTTAGTTTGCTATACATTGCAGAACACCACACCAGTTCCACCACCGGGAGGGATTGGGGTTCAAGCGGTGGCTTTTAGGATTTCTGCAGACACGGCTGCCTTTTACGGCTGCAAGTTCTTGGGAGCACAGGACACTCTTTATGATCATATTGGAAGGCATTATTACAAGGAATGTTACATTGAAGGCTCTGTTGATTTCATCTTTGGCAATGGGCTCTCCCTCTTTGAGGTTAGATTCTCATGACTTCAACTGTTTTTTATTCCTTTTTCCTCTTATGATCCTTCTATTAACAATTTAAAATACATGATTATGAGTTAATATTTGAGTATGGATTTAAGCTTGACCAGGCATAGTTTGGTAGTTGAAGTGAACCCCTTTTTGAGTTTGCTCTCTTCCCTTATCCAAAAAGAAAATACAAATTAATGATCCAATAAACCAATGAATGAATAACTCTTTTTTTTTATTATTATTATTATACATAGTAATGTCTATAAACAAGTACAGTTTACTCATGTTTGACTGTCCATTAATTAATAAACTAGTTTCATAAACCTGCAGGGAATTTGTTAGGTAAAGCCAATGACATGGTATCTGTGGCCCATAAATGGCAGGCTAACTAGGCCATTACCGTAGTTTTAAACTATCTTTTGTATAGAATATAGAATTTTGGGTTAAGATAAAGGAATGATAGTTAATTGCAAATTGGAAGAAATTAGGTTGATTGCTTACAATAATTAACTATCATATGCTTTGAGACAATTGGTTTGCACATCATAGTAACCGGGCCAAAAATACCATATATAAGGTGGGGCTACAAAATTTGATGAGAAACCTAGTTAATAAAAATGCCAAACACTCAAATTATTACTATTTAAGAACGATGTAGGTAGTCACATCTGATTAAAGCCAAAATGTTGTTATCTCATATGAGTCTTCCGCATGTCTACCTTCCCCTGTCACCTTTGTGAGGTAGAAAAGGCCACTTGATCAAATATTCGAAGTGTAGGAGTAATCCATATTGCATTTGTTATCCTCTTTCCCTAGAGCTATACTCAACCTATTCAATCTGCCTATAATTTTAGCCGGCCAGCGGGAGTGTAATATGACCAGGTATTGTCACCTTTCTGGTTAGCCCTTTATTCTCTGCCCCTTTTGTCATTAAAAAAGAAGAAGCAAGGTATAAAGAATTGTCAAGTTGTTACATGTATATAAATATTATAATTGGTATACGGATGAGCAGTTTTTTTAGGTAAACCATGAACAAGCTAGAGTTGGAAATCCACCAGAAATAATGTAACAATATTTAATAGTTGCATATGGTGCTCTTTACTTTGTCACATGCAACTATGCAACCTGGCTACATTACATGCATATAGTACATTTCACCCTATTTACCACTTGTACTATAACATTTGACATCATTTGCTTGTTTTGTGTCTTGTGTTGGTTGTTGAAATTAACAGGGGTGCCATGTGCATGCAATAGCACAAAACCTAGGAGCCCTAACGGCGCAAGGGCGGAGTAGCATGCTAGAAGACACGGGCTTCGCATTCATGAATTGCAAGGTGACTGGCTCAGGAGTGTTGTACCTGGGAAGGGCGTGGCGTCCCTTCTCTAGGGTTATCTTTGCCTACACTTACATGGACAACATTATCCTTCCCAAAGGCTGGTACAATTGGGGCGACCCTCTTCGCGAAATGTATGTCCTACTTTAACACCCAACACTCCCTTTACTGTTATCTGCATATGTATTTTGCTCGTGAATAAAAAGTAGAAAGTAGAAAAATGAGTTCATTGCCTATATATTTTCCTCGTGACCCCTCCTGGATAGTCAGTCAGTCTCTGAATAGAAGAATTACAATGTCACGTTGTACGTATTATTGATTTCAGGATAAGTTATACTAATAAAGCACAAGCCCAGAAGATAACCTTCCCACTTTAGCAATTATGGTCTAAAATATGGTTGCAGAACTCACTATATCCACAGAAGCAACGGAATTTAGAATTGATATTGATAAATGATGAATGAATAATTGGGGCGGCCACCGTCTAATAACCTTTCTCTTCTCACCACCCCTCCTCTCTTTGTTCAATTCAGGCCTTTTTTCAAAACCCACCTAACGAATCAAATTTGCCACTACAGATAGATTAACGTGTACCACATACTCTTTGGCTTCTTCCTGTGCTCCATTGATTCTTCAACAAAACTGACCATTTCCGTCCTTAAAAATACTATTGTCTATGCTAGCCTGCGAAACCCACGTGGAATCCACCCATTCCCGGCCAGTGCACACTAAACCCTATCCAGTATCTACGCACATCTTTAATTTCCTCTTGTGTACGTACGTCATACCAATTTGTTAGTTGTAGGGTTCTAGGTGGCGTTATTTTGGATTTTGGAGGCGTATACAAATAGAGTATTCCACAGAAGCACTTTGCGCGCGCCTGCTTCATGACTTTGCACGCGCATCCACTCCACTCACTAGAGAATACTGAATATATAGAGATAGATCCCTTTTTAGTGCTACCTAAGATTATATATGCTATTTCGCACTTTCTTCTTTGTTTTTTTTTTTTTCTGGACATCACATTATACAAATATTTTCATTTTCTGGAATATTGATGTGTACTTGATTTGTTTGTATTGATGGAATGTATATAGGACTGTGTTTTACGGGCAGTACAAATGCACGGGGCCAGGGGCGAGCTTTGCAGGGAGAGTGGCGTGGTCGAGGGAGCTCACCGATGAAGAAGCCAAGCCCTTTGTCTCGCTTGCCTTCATTGATGGATCCGAATGGATCAAATTGTGACATTACCAACTAATGATATATCATGTTGATGTTGGACTCGAAAATTTTACTGCATTGATCCTTATTCCTCCCAAAAAAAGAAATCAATGAAAAGGGTTGGTGATCGATCATTGATAAATGATTTAGCCATTTGGGTGCGAGGTTGTTCGCAAAATAGGAAGCTATATATGTAGTATGTAGGGGTGTCAATCGGGCCGGTCGGGTCGGGTTTGGGTCGGGTCAATTCGGTTTCGGGTAAGTTCGGATTCGGGTCAAATTCGGATATTTTGAAAATCGGGTCAAATTGGGTTGGATCATTTCGGGTCGGGTCACCCAATTAATCTGGCAAAGTCGGGTTTCGGGTCAATTTCGGTCGGGTCATTCGGTTTTCGGTCCAACTTGATTTCGGATAAGTCCGGTTTCGGGTTTAGTTAGTTTCAGATTTAGTCGGATTTCGGGTGATTCGGGTTTCGGGTTGTTCGGATTTTGGGTGAATTGGATTTCGACTTTGACCGAATTTCTGGTTAATCTGATTTCGAGTAAGCGGATTTTGATTCAGACCATATATCAAATGATGATTTTTCGTAGTTTTACTACTCTAGGGTCTAAATATTTAATGTTACATTTAAATTAAAAACATAATTATACTAAATATTCACTATCATTAATATCGGGTTAACTCTAATTTAACCTAATTCGGATCGGGTAGCATGGGATATCGGGTTGCATCAGGCTTAGTCCTTCGGGTATAATCGGGTTTGGGTTAATCTCGAGTTCGGGTTTTTTCGGATTCGGGTCAAATCTGTTCGGGTCAAACATGTCTCGGGTATAAAACTTTTTATCTTTTTCTCGGGGCGGGTCGGGCGGGTTTTTCGGGTCGGGTCAAATTTTGACAGCCCTAGTAGTATGTACAAGATAGACTCAATAAAAGGGCCAGGAAGAATGTTTCTTCACAATTTTAATGTAAGAACGATAACTCCATTGGGTCTGTGCTATTTTGTGCATATTTCAATTTGGACATGTACTCTCTCTTGAATCTAAAACTCGGATTATTTTTTTTGCATTTTGACTACATGTATTTGATGGAATGGGTGGATTCAATAAAAAGGTAGAACACTAGAACCCTGAGCTTCAACAAAGAATTTGGGCTCCCTAATTGGACCAGTACAGGGTAGCTTTATGTTTTACATTATCAGCCTTCTGGGCTTATGCTAGGGATGATGGGCTATGGCTTTTATTGTGGGCCCATCTATCTGTACTTGGACTAATTTGTTCATTTTCACATAGTCAAAGGAACAAAATAGCCTAGTAGGAACCTTAATTTAACCAAAATTCATCAAAATTAATTTAATCCAATTTAACTCCAATTTAACCTAATTTGTTCATTTTCACATAGTCAAAGGAACAAAATCCCTAGTAGGAACCTTAATTTAACCAAAATTCATCAAAATTAATTTAATCCAATTTAACTCCAATTTAACCTAAAACAACAATTCGATGATTTTACCCAAAACAACATCAAATTTAACTCAAAATTTCATCAATCAATCAATCATCAATATAAATACATATTTTGTCCGACCGTTTCGAGTCACCACGTTGATTCTGGCCCCATCTCATATTTAAAAAATAATAATTTTATTCATGTATTTCACCTTTTCAATTTAATTTTCTATTATTTATAGTTTTACTTTTCCTAATATCTATTTTTGCTCAACTATCTTAGAGAATATTTATGATAAGATTTTTCACTATCTATAATCTACCCTAATACATTATAAAGCAGAACCCAAGTCTGTTGTAAAATTTGCGCCACGTGGCATTTTTGAATAAATTAATGTGAAATTATATTTAATAAATTTTGTAACAACTTATAATATTCTTGCTATCTATTACTAATAACTAAAGTTGAAGCAATTTCTGCCACCACATTGCGCCACATCACCCCTTTATTAAAACAATAGTTTTTTTTATAGTTAATTATATAAAAAGTTATCTTCAAGTAAACATAAAGATAAAATAATATTTGTAAAAATTTATCTCCAAATAAACATAAAGATAAAATAATATTGGTATATTTTTACCAATATAGATAAAAAAGGACGTTATATTTATCATATTTGATAAAGATAAATTAAAAAAAAAGAAAAAATATTTACATGTGGTCGCATATATGATATATGACATATATCTTTGAAATAAAAATAGCCATATAAATAATAATATCTTTTAAATATCTATCGATCTATAACAATTCTAGCCCCACCTTATATTTAAAAATAATTTTGTATTCTTATTATATATAAATTTTTTTATTTTAAATTTTCTAAAAATCTATCTAATTTTTATAAAAACTAATGTTCTAATATGTTTAATAAAAAATTAAAAAAGGAAAAATAAAATATAAGATTTTTTTAATATATAATGATAGATTGTTATCATAATAAGGTAGGGAAATATTTTTAGTATTAACTTATTTTTATCTAAAACTAATATTACATTATATTTTATATTTGGAAAAAATTAATTCGAATTTTATTTTAAAAAAAATTATTTTATCTATATCCTTTTATCTATTTATGCAAAAGATTTACCTTAAATCAAATTTAGATAATAAAAAAAGTTTAAATATGTATATAATTACTTTCCTAAATTAAATTTTGATAAAAATTATATTATCTTTTCCTTAATTTCCTTTTTGGATTATTTATGTCAATATAAAAGATTTTTATCTTTAAAAAAAATTCTATATTCATTCATATATTTTTATCTTTTCATATTACTTATCCTTTTTAACTGTTTATTGAATTGATTTTTAAAAAATTGAATTTGATCAAAAAATTTATAAAAATTTACATTATTTTCGGCTTTAATTATTTTTGTAAAACATTTATAAAGTTTATTGATTCGAATTAAAATAATTTTTATTTATACTTTTTCATAAATAAATTATCATTAAGCTATCAAACCTATATTGGACTCACCTTAACAAATTTGGTTGTGCCTCACATTATATTGGCTCACCTTAATGATTTCTCTAATAAATAAATTATTTTCTTATATTAAATTAAAATACTATTCATTAAATAAATTTATAACTATATATTAAAGTTGTACCTTTTCGAGTCATCAGAACGATTCTAGCCCCGCCTCATATTTAAAAAATGAATTTTTATTTCTATTATTATAACTTCTTTCTATTAAATTCTTTTTTAACTATTTAAATCAATATATCATAACTATAACCTAAAGCGGAAGTTAAAAAAATTATTAAACGACACATGTCACTTTTAGATTGGACCACACCACTTTGTTTTATAAAAATACAATATTTTATTTTTGGATATGATAAATTCTTATCCATGTTTTGATAGAAAATTCCATTATTAAACATTTATTTTTGGATATGATAGGTAGGAAGATCTGTATGATATTTTTGTATGCTATCATACAAATTCCATAATACAAAAATTTCTATTATTTAACTATTTATTTATTTTATTTATATTCAATAAAACCCGTACAAGGTACGGGGCCTTACACTAGTATGTACTAAATAGATAACATGTTTATATAATTTTTTATGCATATAATTTTCTATCTATGGATTATGTATTAGTTTACTACAAATACAATAGATAACATATTTATAGAATTTTTATATACATAAATTCCTATGAGATGATATTTTCCATATTAATTAAATATTTTTATCTCTTAACAAGATTTAGGGTCTTAATATATTTTTTTTATCTTTAAGAAGACTTGAGTTTCAAGTATAAAATTTATATTTATATAATGATATAATTTTAAATAATAAATTTTGTTATGTTGATATATTTTTATTTTGAGAAAAAGATATAATTTTATGTTGATGACTAAGATTATACGTAAATGTCAAACAAAATTTCGAATTTTAATTTAAATTAATAAAATTCAAAATAATACATAGATAATTTTCTCTATATTTTATATCTTAAATCAAGGACAATGCTCTTTTCTATACTAATTTTTATATTGTATTTTTCATATTTACAAACATTTTTATTATTATAGAGTAAAAGATAAGAACCCTAATATATAATTTTAATAAATTAACTTTACAAAAATATTTTAATAAATTATATTATGATTTATAGATAACCCATCCTAATTATTATTATCTTTATAAAAAAACCAAGTATTTTATGCATATTAATGTCTAAAAAAATAAGAAAGTATTATTTAAAAATATTCAATAAAAATTAAAATCAATATTTTAATAATTTCAATCTAAATTTGGACAAGATCTCCACAAATAATGGAAAAATATTTAAAAATTTATTCAATTAAAATATGGAGTACAATCTAAAAAAATAATTTGTCTATTACGTAATTTATTATGATATTACATAAATATATTTAGTATTTTAAATTAATATCGTAGAATTGTATATTTTTTTAGTAAAATTATCCCGTGAATATCACGGGACTTCAACTAGTTATATATTAAAGTTATACCTTTTTGAGCCACCACATTGTTCTACCCCACCTTATATTTAAAAAATAATAATTTTTATTTATTTTAATCTAGCTTTTCCAATTAAATTCCTATCTATCTATTTAAATGAAAAAAATAATCAAATTTTAATTAAAAATAACTAAAATTATTTTATTTTCATTTTTTTAATTAAAGATTTATATTAAATCAAATTTTGATAAAAAAATAAAAAATTTCAATATCTAGATAATTATTTTACTAAATTGAATTTTGATAAAAATAAATACATTATCATTTCCTTTTTGGTTTATTCATCTAAATATAGGAGATTTGTTATCTTTAAAAAATTCAATCTTTGTTTTTATTTTTTATTTTTCTTATTAATTATTTTTTAACTTTTTATTTAAAATATTTTTAAAGAATTATTATATTTAAAAAACTAATTTTATTCATATTATTTCAACTATTCTAATTAATTTTCTATTATTTGTATTTTTACTTTTCCTAATATCTATCTTTGCTCAATTATCTTAGAGAATATTTATGATAAGATTTTTCAATATTTTTTATAATTTTGGAAACACGGTCGTACACTCGTACATGTAATCAATATTTTTTTGGATAAATGTTAATATTATTTAACCTTTTTTGTTTAGTTTTTTAGTTTTATATTTTAAAAAATCAAATTTTATTCTTAGTACTTTATCTTTTCCAAAAAAAAATTCTATATATTTATTTACAAAAGTTTAGGAATTCGAAATCTATCTAATACATTATAAAGCAAAAACCATGTCTGTTGAAAAAATTCCACCACGTGGCATTACTTGAATAAAATAATGTCAAGATTTTAAATAATAACTTGTATTATTCTTTCTATACATCCAATATTTTATATTATGATAACTTGATATGAAAAAGAGTCACGTGCGAATGGGCGCCTGTGTGAGAAATAAGAATAAATCTCGATCGTTCATTCCAAACAATCAACGCCCCTGATTAAACATTCATTAAAAAAAATAAAATACGGCACGGGCGAATTTTTCCCGTATTATTCGCGTATTTTTCAATAAAATACGACACGGACGAATTTTTCCCGAATTATTCACGAATTTTTCGAAAAATACGTTTTTATGAGACGCGCCCAGTTTGTTCATCAGAAATAGCGATTTGTTCATCAATATTCACCAATTGTTCATCAATACTAACTAATTGTGCATTGAGTTTTTGATAACATTGTTCATTGATTTCGAACTTTTTTAATTTTTAATTTTATTTTTTAACCTTATTTATGTGCAGGAATACAATATTATGTGGTTTTTTTATGCACATATAATTAGTTTTGATATACTCATATTTGTTCATTGATATACTCGTATTTGTTCGTTGATATACCCCTATTTGTTCATTGATATACCCATGGTATACCATTATTTCTTCATTAGTATACTTCTTTTTTGTTCATTGGTATACCATTATTTGTTCATTGATATACCCTATTTGTTCATGGATATACCCTTATTTGTTCATTGATATAACCTTATTAGTTCATTATTATACCCTTATTTGTGAATTGAAATAAACTTATGTTTTATGTGTCAAGGCTATCAACTTGTACATTTAGGACTATTAATACCATCGACTTGTACATTTCAAATTAAGATAAGTTTGATGTAGAAACTTGAATGCAAAAGATAATAGATAAAGAATTTGACTTTGCAATCAATGGTGTATGCTAAGAGAACGAGATAGCAATAAATCGAAGAGGAGTGCTTGTACCTTATTTAGCTATGAACAAATTGATGTTATTAATGAACAAATATGCATCTAGTAATGAACAATTATGTGAAAAGGCAATGAACAAATATGCATAAACCAGTGAACAAATTGATGTTATTAATGAACAAATATGCATATAGCAATGAACAAATTGAGGTTACTAGTGAACAAATATGCATCTAGTAATGAACAATTATGTGAAAAGGCAATGAACAAATATGCATAAACCAGTGAACAAATTGATGTTACTAATGAACAAATATGCACAAACCGATGAACAAATATGCACAAACCGATGAACAAATATTTTCGTTTTTTTATGAAAAAAATCACAATGTTGATGAACATATTGCATGTAATTTTGATACACATTTGTTCATTTTTTATGTACAAACAATAGATTTTTGATGCACAAGCAATAGTTTATTTATGCACAAAATCACAGTTTTGATGAACAAAATCACAGTTTTGATGAACAAATCCACATTATTGATGAACAAATCCACAATACTGATGAACAATCTGGGCGCGTGTCCTATTTCCGTTTTTTTCAAAAATACGCGAATAATTCGCCAATAATTCGCCCGTGCCGTTTTTTCCCCTTTTTAAGTGAAATGATCAGCGCCTTTAATTTTTCTTGATCCAACGGCTCCTGTTCTTTCTTATTTCGCACCTGGGCGCCCAATGGCACCTGAACCGGACTCAACTTGATATAGCTATATGTTGATACTTTCTATATTAATTTTATGCATATCTTTTAATAAAGCTTTATCTATATGCTAATATTTTTTATTTTAATTTTATGCATATTAAATTTTATTTTATCTTTTAAAAAATCTTGTAGTCCAAGTATATAATTTTTTAACTATATGTTGATATTTAGGAATATAATAAATTATTTATAGGATATATGATATATTTAGTATACATTGATATATCTACCTAAATTTAATAAATTAAGGTTAAAAACTATTTAGTATACATTGCATATTTTGTGAAAAGTATGGAAGCTACTCCGTTTTGTGTCTTTTTGTAGGTTTTTGAAGTGGAAAGGAGCATTTTCAAGCAAAGCTGAAGACAAGTGGTCAATGGTGGAGTACATAGAAGAAGAGAAGAGGGAGTACGTCTTAAAGATCCCGGTGAAGTCCAAGAGAAGCTATGGAAAGTGTACTAAAACCCAAAACAAAGAGCTCGTTACCGACCTGTGAGGGTCGGTACCGAGCTGTGCAAACAAGATTTTATCGGAGAATTCAGCAAGTGTCTACCGACCCTGTGCAGGTCGTTACCGAGGTGGCCTGTGTCGGTAGAGAGGCGCCGACTTTCGGAAATTATATCTTTTATCTTGTAATCTTTTTAGTTTAGAAAGTTTTTATCTTTTAGATTTTTATTAGATAGTTTCATCTAGTATAAATACCCTTGTTCTAGCCTAGTTTGAGGGGGAGTTTGTTAGTTTCGGGGGTTAGCTAGTGGTTGAAGAGAAAGACGATAGTTTTGGATTCCGATCTTGGTTCGATCGAGAGGGAGAGCAGGGGTTGTGATCGAAGTCTTTGTTTTTGTTCTTCGTTGTTTCGAAGTGTGAACGTGGTTAATTGTAAGACAAGATTTCTTTATTTTCAAGTAAGTTTTTATTCAATGTTTTCTTTCAATATGGTTGTTTGTTTAGTTTCAATCATGAGTGAGTAGTTACTTTTCTAGGATCAGGGTTGAAACCCGACATACTTATGCATGGTTGAATGAATGTGTTGATGTTTTGAATGCCTTATATCCTTTTATCTACTTGTTAGTGCATATACTTAGACGAGAGTCGAAGTAATTTGAGTTTATCGCTTGATCGAAAGAGAAAGTTGTAATCTTGAATATTGATATTGTTCGATAACGAAAGTTTCGAGCTTTGGATTCAAAATCTATAATACTATAAAAGGGAGGATCTTGCATGAACAACAATCATATAAATCAATGCTAAACAATTGTGATAATGTGAAAATTTTGATTTGTGATTGGTGGAATTTGATATGTTAATTAAATAAATATGGTTTGTGCTTGATTTCGTGGTATTTAAAAGTGCGGCTTAACTCACTCAATGATTGCATTTATTACACACAATTATCCACAAAGTCAACAACATCGGCCCGCAAATGTATCCAACAGTTACAGTAGAAGAGAATAAAAAAAGGAAAAGAAAAAAATTTGGCATATGCTCCAGCGTATTGCAATTTTACTCCAAAAAAGTCAACAAAAGGCGGCGGTGCTGATTACATTCTTCCATATTTTTTGTCTTTACTCAGGCGTGATCAAATTGATAAGTGCAGAAAGAGGGTGTGAAACAACACACAAATAGCCCACATAACCAATATGCATTCATACCTCATAAATACTCGGTATTTCACAACATGTTAAGAGATAATAATGATGAATATTCATCATTGTACACGCCTTTACATACTTTTGTTTTATTAGGCTGACAATTATTACGGCAATTACTGCCTTCAATTTCTCTCAGCTTTATACGGCTAAACTTGTCATGCAAGCCAAACTTTGGCTATAAATAGGATATACAATTCATTGTAAAGAATCAACGAAATCAGTTCAGCTTTCTCAAGTTTCTCTCTCAAATATTTCACAGCACAATAATTGCCGACATATCTTTCAGATTTTAGTAGTGAAGACCTTGCATGCTTCTTATAATTGTTCATTCTTTGCATTTCATTTTATTTTGTATATTGAGCTTCTTTGATTTTTTTGTTGGCTCATGATAATTTTTTTTTGTTCTTTCATTTTAATTTTATATTATATATTATTATTCATTCTTGTATTTTGATGTTGATTGATGACAATTTAGTTTTGTAATATGTAGGTATATACGCCAATTTTCATCGTGAGGTATCCAACTTTTAATATTTATGCTTCTAAATTGCATGTCCTAACATATCAGTTTTTTTAATTATGTTTGTGATTTATATCTATTGAGATGTACGTTGATGTGGTAATATAATTGTTTTCGTTTGTTTGTGCTTTGTGATATCTAGCTGTTAATGTATATTGCTTTGGGTATTTGACTTTCAAGGTACCTATATTATGATAGATAATATAGGTCTTTATTAATGAGAAATTGATAATTTTTACTTACTTGATTTTATATCTACTATTTTTTTTACAGGTTCTTGGTAAACGCTCTTGTGAAGAAAGGCTTGGACAAAAATCTATCAAAGCTAATTCAGAAGAGGAATTTCTTGATTTCATATTTACTCTTTTTTACAGTTTCTTAGTAAACGTCCTTGTGAAGAAAAGCTTGGACAAAAATCTGTCACAAATGATTAACAAGAGAAATTTCAATGAATATATGCATATGGTTTGACATATGAATGTATGCATACGGTTTAATGATTTCAATCTAATTTGATTTTTGAATTATGAAGTCTATCAATTTCTTCATTCAGCATCGAAGTCGCATTTTAGAGCTTATTCAGCAATGATTTGGATGATCTTTGTATAGATGTTGGTATGATTTTAGGGTTACGTAAAATTTCCACTCGAGTTTGTAATTTTTTAATATGGTCAATGATCAATTCCATTGCGAAAAACTCAAATAATTAATAATGTGCAATTTCAGCCGAGGCTATGTTGGCCACAGTTGTGGACTTTTGCTTTCTCTACATGTCTTTTGCTTTTTAATGATTTCATTATGATTAGTATAATGATTAGTACATTTCTTATTTATTTCTTATGCCCACAATTGTGGACTTTGGTTTTATCTACATGTCTCTTATTTATTTTACTGATTTCATAATGATTAGTATAATAATTAGTACATTTCTTATTTATTTCTCAAACCCACAATTGTGGACTTTGATTTTATCTACATATCTTTTACTTTTTGTAATGATATCATAATGATTAGTATAATGTTTTAAAAATAAGTTATTCATCATAAATAAATAACAATTAACAAGTAAATAGTAACGACGAGAAAGCATATCATCGTTAATAATTAACGACAATCCGGCATGATGTCCTTAATAATTAACGATGAGCATGCATGTAGTCATTTATTCCCCCATAAACAGTAAGCATGTAATTCCATTCTAAACATATGTGCTTATTTTCATTTGTGTATTTTGATTGATTGGTGTAATTTGTTGTGTAACTTGATACAGATTAGTTTTATTTATTTTTTTGTTTATTTTTGGCATGTGCAATCATTTTTGTTGACTTTTTTTGTTCACTTTGTTGCTTTAGTGCCCTATTAATTGATTGCAATCAATAATTGAACAAGTGATAGTTTTAAGAGTATTTTGATCTTATCAGCATGTGTAGTGTCGCATGTGGCATTAATTGAAACTTGTGCATTTTTTTGTGTATATTATTTGAAGGGGTACAATTTACCACAATTGTAACTTGTGTAATTTGATTTGCAACGTGTTTGTTGTTCGAATGTACGCAACAATGTTGTCAACTTGTGCACAACAAAATAGTGTATTTGTTTTGTCTTTATTAGGTATGTCTATCTCTTTCTCTAAGAATAGATATGTATTTTTTGTCTCAATTTCCAAAGGTTTGACTCTTTAGGTCTCATTTGGGATTCGTGCAAAAGGATATTTTGTTTATTTGGTGAATTTAAGTGGCGAACTTGACTTGTTGTGCAATTGTTTTCGTACCATGTTGACTTAGAGTTCAAATTGACTTTTGATACTTCCAAATAGGTATTTAAGGAAGCCTATCTAAGTGCTCATGGTCGACTATTTGTTTATGCAGTTGCCCGTCCACATCGGTAGGGGATGGGACCATTGGAGAAAGGTGTGTAGTGGTGAACGTGGAATTGGGGCAACGATGAGTCAAACCAAACTAAAACCATTAAGCCATTAATTAAAACCGAAGGTGAAACTATAATTTTTTTTATGAACTTGTGCAATGTGGCGTATTTTGTATTTGTTGTTCTTTCTTTTATTTTGGCTTTGCTTGATGTTGAATTATTTTGGTTGTAAATATGTAGTTGTTATCTTAATTTTTTGGCTCTTCTATTTCCTATAGGTTATTGGTACACCACTTGTGAAGATAAACATGGACACAAATTCCTCTGATTTCAAGTTTCCACCTATCAAAGCTCATATATCCTTGACGTAAGGTAGCTACTTTCAAATATTTGATTGATTTCCGGTTTCCACTTACCAAAGCTCATATATCCTTGACACACGGTAGCTACTTTGAAATATTTGATTTTTCTTCCTAAAGGTTGTAGTATATAATTTATCTTTCATTTGTACTAGATGGCGTGCCCGTCCGATGGACGGGAATAATTTCGTGTCTATAATTATTGATATTATAAGTGGTCATTGATAATATGTATATTATTTGAATTAGAATAGTGTGTTTTGATCAGAAAAAAATATGTAATGGAATGATATTGTAAATAAACCTTAATTTTGAGTGTTTGATTAGGTGATGGAAAAATATATTTTAAGTCGTAAGTATTTGTTTATGAACGTGTTAGCGTATGGAAATAAGTATATAGTTGATCTATTATAATTGATGTAATTTTATATTTTTCCTCCTTTTGTATTTTTAAAGTTGGGTAGTTTTTGAATTTTAATTTGAACGAGAACATGCTTTGACTTTTGTGACCTCCTTTTTATGTTTTTTTATTTTAATTTAAGGTCTAATTATTCTAATCTGGTCCTAATTTTTGACGTTCTCCTTTCTTTGCATTCCTTTGGTACGTAAATTGATGAGTATGTGGTGGTAAGTAATACATAAATTAAAAACCAAGGCAGACATTAAGCATGCAAATTCAGGTCAGTAATAAGTCATTCAAAGAAAATAACTTCAACAAAATATATAAACTACATACCTGTTGATCCTCGTACTGAAGAATATCACACAATTTTGAAATCGCCCACATGGCAGGAGCAGGGCAATCAGAAGGAAGCTTATTCTGTGGATTGCCCAACCAATAGGTTTAATGAATGCTGAGATGCAAGCAAACACAACAAAAATGCTCAAATCGGTGATAATTATTGCAGTAGCTAAGGCACACAAAACAGCCAGAACGGTAGAACCTTGTACAACGCGCAGAACCAACTTAAAGTTATTGGTTGCCTTTTGACTGAATGGCAATACCTAATATGGAGAAATTCAGAAGAAACCTTTTACAAATATTCAAGGAAATCTACCACTAAACAAGACGGTATCGACTTAAAAGTACCGAACCTTGAACAAGAGTATAAGCACAACCAAGATATCCCATGATACACCATGAACCTGCAAAAACAAGGTTTCAATAGACTGAAACCATATCTTAGCTAAACATTAGGCCATTAAACAATTTTGATTACTGAGAATAGAATCTTAAAATTATCGCACAAATCATGGGATATAAAATAAGCCCTACATTTTAAAACCTATGCATAAAAGGAAAGAGCATGTATAATGCATAACCTCCAAGCTAATATCAGAAGTTTGATAGAGAAAACGCGTACCATTATAATGGTTTATTAGAAATACTCTAAACTCCATAAAAACTACAAGTGAAAGTAAAGCAAAAAATGATATCTACCTCTGATTTTGAGACACACTCTTCAGATATAAGTTGATCCCTAGCAAGCCTAGCCTCCTCTTTAGCAACTAAGAGTTCTCTGTATAGCTAAAATCACACAATTAAAAAGAAGAAATTAAAATATGCAACAGAATTGTAAGAATAAAGTGAAACACAGGAGCAATTTGTATGAGATTATGAGATTGCTAAGATGCCCTAATTTATTGTAGGAAAACAAGTTTTACAATTGGAGATAAGAAGAACATGCGATAAATCCAAGAGGCCAACTATATGCAAAAATTAAATCAATATTAAACCCTCAGGAATCAGAATTTACAAGGAACTATCCCAAATCCTCAATGATATAAAATAGGGTATGGAGAAATGAAAGATAGGGAATATAGATATATCACCTAATACAAATGCTTTGAAACTCTTCATTAAACTATCATAACAAGCAAGAAGAAATGCACCCTAAACACCTTCAAGAAAAGCAAGAGCGCACGATTAAAATTTCAATTTCAAATTAAAAAGTAAAAGAGTGAAACATATAAACCATAGAATGAAGATGAAGGATTGTATCACCCTAATTTCTTTTGGGAATTTTAGCAAACAAAGCTAATACATTAGTAAGAAAAAAGGACAAACACCAAATTCAAAGAGATTAAGGCTCATATTAAACTACAAAACAAGAAGCAATTAAAATTCACACATCCCATCCAAATTCAAAAAACATCACATAACCTAAAAATCAATGGTAATTAACACGCACATACAAATTTAAAAGACATATGGAACTGGATACTTAGATAAATCAAAAACCAAAAGCTAATTCAGGTTAACTATAATTTTAGCAAGACTAGGAGGCAAATAAACATTTTTAGGCTTAAGAACATTCAAAATTCAGCTAGAGAAAAATCGGACTCAAATGTCTTCTCTCCTAATCATCATTATATTTCAATTAACTTGAACCATATTGAACCAAAACATCAATAACATGACCTTTTGAACTTTCACCTTTAAGAATATATGTAGTACAACCAGCACATAAACACCTGTTTTGTGTTCCAAGTAAAGAGTGACTGCAAGTCTTGGTACAACCCCATTGCCACCATTTTCATGGGTGTTTTCCTCTACCTGAATCACAATTGATCAAAACAAAACAAGAACATTAATTCGAAACGACTCGAGAATATGCAGCAGAAATTCTGATTTTCATATCATTTGTCTCTTGTAGCAACTCATCAATCAATCAACTACGCATTGTTAGTACCGACATCGATAGTTATGGGCAAACACTAGAATCATTCAAAAGAAAAATGGATCAACAAAACACAGCAGAAAGAGCACATATAGATAGATCTCTTCAGTAAAAGCCAGCTTGTTAAATAGCTGCATTAGTATAACAGGGCTTTCTTTATCATAACGGAGAGCATACAGTATCACAAGCCGCAGACAATCTATATCAGAAACATTCTCATTGTTCAAAAGATTCATCACAGCCTGCCAGGAAGCACAAAATGGCATTCAGCTCACAAATAACTGTATAATTTTGACTAGAACACCTTATACTTTGCTGAACAACAAATATACTACTCATAGCTGCCAAAAACGTATCAGCACCAACCGAATCAAATTAATCAGCCATGCCCTCCATACAGATATTGCTAAAACACCTGATATCTATTATTCTCTAAATAAAGCTAATATTGTCCACTTGAGGTTCAAAAAATATGTACAAAATTTTGCCATCTCCTCTGGAAAAAATAAAGCATATAAAAGTTACGAGGCTGTAAACTTAAAATTCAATTTGACATTACATTTATTTCTGACCCACCTATTGTCTGGATGTTCTGGTTACTTTTTGCAATTTGTTGAAACTCATCCACCATTCACTTAATATTCATTCCAATATCTCCAAAGTTCTCATACATATTTGATTTAAAAAAATGTATCTTGCTCTGAAGATAGTACAACTTCCTAAATAACAAATTAAACCTGTTAAAGTGGAGCACAATAAATAAAGGAATTGCAAATACTATAAGAGAAACCTTATTTAACTGTTAATCCTTTGGAAAATATCCAATATTTTTGAAATCCACTTTGTTATCTTCAATGCCTATCTACTCATGAGCTGATGTGGAATGTATATTAAGTTTAGAGAAGCACAAGCACCACCACCTATATTGCTTCTACCATAAGAACCTACATAATAAACAAGATTGACTGAATGAGGGAAAAAATCCAAGCATACTCCGAAAGTAAAAGCAGTTGCACTACTATCAACATACCATAGCCCATGTTTTGGCGACTGCCATAAAGCCCATGGGTATCTTGACTTGATATATTACTTCGACTGCTACCATATCGAAGGCTAGATCTCCCAACCCTATTATTAGATAACAATAGAGAGAATATTACTAATTGTAGGCAAGCCAACCCTCCATTCTATAGCAGCTAAACAAGGAGGATAACAACATACCTATCATTATAAGCATCTCCATACTAAGAAGATCCTCCAGCCATATCATAGTCCAAACGTGCCCTTGATTGGGGCACAACATCATCAGCATAACGTGGAGCAACATCATTCTTTACCATGAGAAGGAAAAACAAAAGAAAATTGGAATATTATATGAATGAGAATATCATATAGTGAGTGAAAATGCTAGAAGAACGAAATCTTAGCTTACCAATGAGCTATAAGGACGTTTTGAACCAGAAAGAGGGTAATAGTCACGAGCACGACCTTCACGGCTTCATGCAGGCGAGTTGCAGCCTACAACTTGGAATTGAAACAAACCCCACATAAATCTTGCAAATCACCTCAAATTTAATCAAAACCATGAGCAATACAATAAAGGACATAAAAGTAACTACTTAAGAACATCAATTAAGAAGCCATGCAAATCTATAATTCAAGACAAAAAGGGGAAAATCGAGACTGTTAATAAGAAAAGATGCATTAAGGATACCAGGAAAGATAATATAATGGTATATAATACTTGACCATAAGAGGCATCAGGGATACTAAGTAATGACAAGAGTGGTAACCCTTGAGCTAGGCTTGTCACTTTGTTTGACAATTATTACAGTTTAGAGCCTCCTTTTACACTTATATAAAAAAAGGACCAAAAGAAGGGAGTTTGGACAAGATAGTGGACTAACACTACATGCAATAGCAGTGACACATTCAGACAGAAGTACTAAAAGCATCCCAAATCTACACGCTTGCCTCAAACAACATAGAACTTTGGGCTAAGTCATATCTGCTCATCAAGCCATCTTCTCTGACCTAGGTCATTGTCTCATAAGTCATGATGACTAAGAATTTGCTATTTCACATAGTAAGAGAGAAAATAACACATTGATCAGAAGTTTACATTCATATTTTACTGTACAACTAAATTTTGGAATCTAGATTTTCCTTTTTTCATTCAATACTGAAAGCAAATTCCACTAAGAATGGCTACATTTTCTCTGTACTATGCATTTGATTGTCTCTTAGTCTGATAACAAAAAAGCCAAGGCATCATGAAATTCAAATTGATGTATTAGAATTTAACATTTTCACAAAAGAAAAAAATTGATGGATTGGGATAATGGTATAATATGGAATTAGGAACACCTTGGTGTTTATTGTATGCATTGAGTAATAAAACCAGTAAGTAGCTTTAATAAAGAGTGGAAGTTTCCACTCTTTCGCGTACTGGAACAAATGGTAGGCTTTAAATTAAAATTCAATAGTATAATATGGAATTAGGAACACAAGAAATGGTTCATTGTCCCAGGACAGATTAATGGTAAGCTTTAAATTATCATAACAATTACAATATGGTGTCTTTGTTAGGCTTCTGGACAAAGGTTTGGTTTTGGCCGATGAAAAGATTTTATTATTGTTGAAGAGCTCTCTAAACCTGCAACTCCACCGAGATTTGTTGAGCCTCCTTTTGTAAAAGCATGTCCAACAAAGACAACTTCCCAAAACAAGCAAAAGCTCTAAAAGAGATAATTAGCGCAGCAAGTTATCCGATAAATACCAATTGATTTGTAAAATTAAACAATAACAGGCTCAAGCAAAGTAACCCAATTCAAACCAATCAACCACAACTCAAAAATTCTGTAAATCCTTAGCAAGCATAAATTCCACACAAGCATATTCAATAAACAGATTTTTGCATAAAGATTAGAAATGCCAAAAACATCATCCAAAGTCAGCCATTTATTGAACACCCAGGTGATCTAAATCAGTTGGCAAAGCACTACTTTCAGCACAACAATAGGAGTATTGCCACATGTAGAAAGCCTAATCATTAGCAAGAAAGGACCAATTCAGCAACCAAAAAATTTCAATGGCAAACCAATTTAACGAAATATACTCCAATCGGTTAGTCAATTCCATCCCCAAGGAACTTCAACACTCAACTTTTTCAGCAGCAGCACAAATCGAGAAGGTAATTGCAAAAACAAATTTTATCCGATCACTTTAGATCAAAATCAAATACCCATAAATAGAGAATTAGCCAAAGTAGAACCAATCAGAATTCAACAATTCAGCAGAATGGCCATCTTCATGTCAAGGTTTAGCAGAGAAAAACACATACCTCCACCTACCTGAGTCGAGAAAGAATCAAAGCCAAGGCTGGCAATGGATCCAAGCAGAGGAGACAACAGCGCAGGCCGAGATGGAGTCGGCGGCCGGAACGGGCGGATTCGATGGTGGAGCGGCGCTTGACTAGTGTGCAGGAAGAACTCGCTGGTGTGGCGGTGGATCCGGCGCTGAGGTGTGGTGAAGAGAAAGGCCGCCGCCGGTGGATGGAGAGTAGAATCGTCGGACCTGCATGGTGAATCGAGGAGGACGACCGGCGATGAGGCAAGCAGCGATGGAGAGGAGAGGTGGCGCGCGGGCTTCTTTGGTGGAGACAGGCAATCGCTGGTGTGGGCTCCTGTCTGGGCTCGCGGGCGGCGGACGCCATGGTGCAGTGGCTCCCACTAAGTGAAGCAGTGATGGGCGGAATTTGGTGGTGGAGCAGGCGGTGGAGATTGAGGGAGCAAGAGAATCGGAGGAGGCAGATAGAGAGAGAATCGGTGGAGGCAGATAATTGGGAAAGAGAGAATCAGAGGGTAGAGAGGAGGAGGCGCTGGCACGCTGTTGTCATTTTTTTCTTTATTAAATATAATCAACTATACTCTCTATACATGTATGTACACAAATGGAGGGACATTCAAGACTCCCCCATCTGAAAAATCTCCCAGCATCAAACAGGGACCGTTGACACATTATAAACACACAATTCCAACAGATACAAAAGAGCTTGACTGGAGTTCAAGCTTTCCTTAAAGCATGAATCTATTCAACACTATTTAAACTAAATTATGACAACAAGCATGTAAGGAACATTACCAGAACAGATCTGTGGGACTGAGGTAGAAGTTAAAACCCGAGTCTTATGATCTTCCTCGCCTTCCGCAATCATTATCCTCACTGGTGAAAGAAATTAGATAAGGTATATAGTAAAGACTGCCTCACATAAAACTTGACAAAAACGTGAAAAAATAAGACTAACTCATGAGGAACTAATACTTCAGGTTATTACTGATAATAAGTTGACATCAGATAAAATTGTTACGGGGAGATATTTAGAATTGGCTCACCTATCAAACCTAACGAGAAATGCAGAATGAGCTTAGCTATCAAGCCTAGCGAGGAGTAATCCGTCTTTCTTATATGCTAGGCTTGGATCCTTTGAATTCACGATGTGGGATTTCTAAGAATTCCCGATGTGGGATAGACATAAATCGAACGAGATTTCATCCTCAAACCAATCGGCAATAGGAGTAACTCGTCTATATCTTATATGCTAGGCTTAGATTTTGGGATTCATAACTCACTACAAAATCTGGTCGCTAAATCGATTTAGCAACCACTACTATAAATACAAATCCCCGACGCAGACAATGAAGCCCGGCACCCGAATAAACTATGCCTTCTCGACAAACGCCGAGTGCCCCCATCACAGCTCCACCTCCTCCTACCCCTACGCGCTCTCCTCTCTCCCTCTCTCTCTTTTCTTCTTCATCTTCGCGTTCAATCACAGAGGGAGAGGGAGAAGGAAAGGAAGAATGAGAGGGTGATAAAGCCATGATGCATGTATGGTAGGAAATTTTTTTATATAGGTGTTCACAAGTGGCTTCATGGAGGGCAATTAGTTAGTTAATAATTCAAATCATATGAACAAGAAAATCGTACGACTGCTTTTATAGTGAGAGGGAAGTAAGGATAGAGAAACATACCTCCAATTCAAAACTATTCTCAACTTCAACAATGGCATCACCAATTGTAGCTGATAATGAGAGACATGCAACTTTCTAAAGCCGCTCGGAGCTATATGAATGGTTCCTAGATTCAGTTTTATGAAAAGGTGAAGGTATAGGTGCAGAAGCAAGATGGGAACCACGAAATCCAGAAAAAGGAACTAAGGAATCCGACTCCAACTGAGGTTTCATATCATCTCCTCTTTTTTGTGCTTTTCCACGTTTGATCCTCTCTGCTTGATGCTAAGTAATTAATTAGAAGAAATAAGTCTTTCAATTTACACAGTATGATAAAAACCATGAAAACAATCGTACTTGATGCAGCCGAGCTCTTTTCTGAAATATTATATCTTCATAGGATCCAATGGATTGTATGAAACTCTCAACCCTTTCCAAGTTAGGCTACAACAAATAAAGGTATAGTAAAAAGTGTAATAACTGCGGTTTTTATGGATATTTTCGAATTTTTCTCGGATATCCTTTTAACCTCTTTGTCCGTTTTAACGCTTAATCCAATATTTTTGTTGGAGATTAAATCCTAGAAAATTGTTGGTGATATCCTAAAATCATAAGGAAATGATTTTATGGAACGATGTGAATTTTAAGATTTTTCAGTGGAAAAAGAATATTTATTGGATAAACCGTCCTTTTAATTATGTACCGGAAGGAATGTAAAACACAAAACGGAAGCCTTAAAAATTGAAGGTAGCAAGATAAAATCATGGAAAATTGGTTTTATTGGTCTACATAATTTTCGGGACGTTTTTCGTTTAGTGAGTTTTTCCACCCGAGGTACATAATTTTACCGCTTTAACGCGAGTCCCGTTTCGGGACGGAAAATTTTATGTGACGTCTCTTGCTTAGAGGCTAAGGAGTGGGAGATAGAATTTGCATGAGACGTTTTTTTTTGACTTTTCAATCATCATCATCTTCCATTTCACTTTTGGAAACCAAAAGCCGAGAGAGTGTTTGGACTTTGGACGGAACGAACTCGGGCGATTGATTCGGATCTCCACCGCCGGTTTTGCTTTGCCACCACCTTCCTTGCCACCTCCTAGCTAGCCACCCCAGCTCCACCCTCATCTCCTCCTCCTCTTCTTGTTGTGAGGCCGAGCTGCTGGAAACCGAACCAGCAGGGTGTGAAATCGGGACGGAACGGACTCGGGAGAAGGAGCTCCACTTCACTTCGACTTTCTTCCTTTGCTTTGTTGCCCCACCGCCGGCGAACTATAGCTCGCCAACCACCACCCACCGCCAGGGGTTGCCACCGGACGTCACACCGCCACCCTCGGGCCCTTGGGTCGAGCCGCCATCGAGCCGAACAAGCTAGAAGTTCGAGTGAAGGTATTAACGCTCGAAATTAATTAGCGGGGTGGTTACGGAGCCACCGAAAGGACCTTTTGGTTCCGCTTTACTAATTAAATTTATGGTTTTTATAATCTTGACGTTGATACGGTTCCACAGGTTCGAAACGCTCGAGAAACGAACGTCCGGATCTTCCGTTATAGCGAAGACAAGTTTTGGTTACCGATTGGCAGGTAAAGGACTTCGGATAATTACTCAGGATTCGTTGTTAATCGGTTTGATCCGAGATTTGGTAATCTTTAAGAACTGTTGTTGATGAACAATTTTTATTTAGAAAATTGTTTCAAAAGTGAAGCGGATAATTAGTTATAATTCCGCCAAGATGGCTCCTTGAAGCATGATAACTAAGGATTTATTATATATCGATATTCGGAAATTAAATCGTTTATCGATTAGGAAGTTGTAGGAGTTGAGAATACAACTAAGAAGTGTTTCTGTGAGCTTGCTGTTGAGAAATCCTTTTGTTATATTTGTCAGAGGGATGATACAGATTACTGTTGGAATTACTAAGGACGTCGAGCACGCTTATTAAGGCAAGTGGACGATTCTCTCTTGCGTTATTGTTATTAAATGAGGAATTGGATACCATTTAATATTTGCGTTGGAAACAACTTGTATGATTAATAAAATATGATAGGTTGTTGTTTTGTTAGAAATAATGACCATATTGTTATTCGTTCAGTTTCGCGCTAGAACTGGATTTAGGTCCGTTGTATGTGACCTCGTATGTTTAGTTGTCTCATGCTGAGACATTGATATGGATTAACTTAGTTCAGGGATGTGAGCTTAGTCTCGGAAGCATCTCTTTAAAACTCGTATTAGGCAGTATCAATATTGATCCCCTAATACTTAGGTCATGACCATTGGCCCTCTCTACGCTTGAGGGGTGACTATTCAATATGTGTTGGTAGTGGATTATGGATGAAACAGGCCCTCTAATCTCTCCATCATTGGGACCCGTACTATTCGTTGTTCAAGGATGAAACATGCCCTCTGACCTCGATAGTATTGTGTTCTATTCAATATGTGTTGGTAGTGGATTATGGATGAAACAGGCCCTCTAATCTCTCCATCATTGGGACTCGTGCTATTCGTTGTTCAAGGATGAAACAGGCCCTCTGACCTCGATAGTATTGTGTTCCACCGGCAGTAGTTCAAGCCGATTAAAAGTTACCAACTTGTTTGTGAAAAGTTTTGAAAGTAATACAAGATAAGTGCGTTAGGCACATTAATGTACTCGAATGGTTAGTCTATTCGATAACCATTCTTGCTCTCGGTTACGAATAATTCTTAATCAAACTTTGATTAAGACAATCTGATTAGTCGACGGAGGCTTTTCAAAATGTGATGAGATTAATATCAGTTCCCAACAATTGTTTATGTTTCGTGAAGGAAACCACAAGCTGTGGTGTTCTCTCTCTTGTTTATGCAAGACTCCTTCTTATTCTCTATAAGACTGCTAACTGTTGGATCATAATCTGAGTCTATTCGGATTTGATGCCAATATGTTTAGTTACAACCATAAGAACCAAGTTAGATTCTCCGCTTGCTAGTCTTTCATTAGACTAACCCGTCCATTTTCTTTTCTTTTATTATGGTCGGCTGG
The DNA here is from genome assembly GCA_964016875.1 of Fallopia convolvulus. Taxonomy (NCBI): domain Eukaryota; kingdom Viridiplantae; phylum Streptophyta; class Magnoliopsida; order Caryophyllales; family Polygonaceae; genus Fallopia; species Fallopia convolvulus. Next base: position 20,125,650 of record OZ024722.1, on the reverse strand, counting down.
TGTCCACCGTTGTATACGATACATCAGGTTATTCTTGGAAGTTGATTCAAGAGGTGGATTCAGATGTTTGAAGCTCCAGAAGTTGAAGAAAGGTTTCCAATGGCTATACTTGAGTGAAGATCATGGTTAAACTACTTCAAAGCGAAGCTGAGTTTCAGAAGTAAGAAATCAAGGAAGACTTAATGAAGATTTTGTTTAAATAGAAGGTTGTTCTATTTAGTTATTTATTCTTTCTGGGTTAAGGTTTGTATAAGACCAATTGTATTTATTCCGCTGTAATGTTTGTTTTAGTTTGTTCAGTCAGTTTAAAGCCTTGGGTAGCTTCGGTTTAGTCTTAATCGGGGTTACTGGCGGTAATACCTCCAGGGTAGGAAGGGGGTGTTACAGAAGTGGTATCAGAGCTAAAAGTTCCTAAGTCTTGCTTAAGACTTTCATCCTTCCATATAGAGTTATGGATAATTCTATATTGGTGTTGTCTTAGAACCATTTGTGGAAAGTAGTTAAGATTGGAAGCCAGACTCGTGAAGAGATAGAAAGAGGAAAGGGAATTGGAGAACATGAGGTAATAAGTTTGTAATAGCTTTGGTGAAAAAGGTCCTATGGTGGACATTTGATTCCCTGGAGATGGGAATGGATTCCGAGAAGGATCCAGAGTAAGATTAGGTGAAGATTCCTAAAGTTGAACCGGTTCTAGACCAAGTTCTCAATGAATTCCTATTCTCTCTTGAGAGTCTGAGTTGGGTGTACCCTTGTCGTTTCTTCCATATTAGGAAACTTCTTGTGAGATTTTGAAGTTAAGTATTCTACTTCATAAAGATTTTCTAGTTTGAAGGTTTCCTATTTTAAGATTTTATGATGGGAGATTTCAAGTTAAGAATTTTTGTTAGAAAGTTCATGATTCAAAGGTATGTGAAAGAAATTGTTAATTTCTTTTCTTGATATGTGAAAGTTCAAGTGTTGTCTTGAAGTCATAAAAGTAAGAGTTTTTCCGAGAATATTTCTTAGGAATTTCTGAATTTGGTTGAAATTCGATTATCAATAGAAGTTTGGAGTTGGAACCTCTACTTCTCAATGTTGAGATTTGGAAAATCTTATGAGTCTTGAGTGATTCTAAAAAGATCAGTATGGATCATGAAGTGATGTAAAAGAATCCTGAATAGAAAAGGATTGTCTTTGGAAATTTTCTTCAACAACTGTGTTTGTGAATCTATAGTATAGAATCATGGATATTTTGTACTTTTCTTTGCCCAGTTGGAAGTTAAAGAGTTTGGAAGTGCTCAAGTGTTGGATCGATTGAATTGTTAATCTATTGGAAAATGCAATTCAATTTTTAACCTGATAGTGTTCAAACTCGGATGTTCATATATGTTGTTATCCTTTGAGTTAAGAGGATTGAGATTCCTAAATGGAATGCGGATTTCTTATGATTATAGTAAGAAAGAAAGGAAGAATGTTGGTTCAGTTTAAGTGGTGAACAAGTGGTTAATCATCAAGGTTGTTGTGGATAAGGTTGATTGGTTAAAAAAAAAGATTGAACAGGTAAAAGTTCATCAGTAATGTTTTTATGCTCAATTAACTACTAGTGCAAGTGTTAATTGATGACACTGAGTTGTTGATATCCACATAACTAACCTATGTGACAACGTTATTAGAATTTCATTGTATGATACCTAGCTTGGGATAATGAGAAGAGATTTGAGGTCTATAATGGACTAGTAATAGAATCAGTATTGAGATGTTCTAAATTGCCAATGGTATTGGCTTATGTTTCTTCAAGGATGGAAATGATAAAGTTCAGTTTTGAGAAGATCATTCAAGGAATGATTTTGGTATATTCGTCTGTGATATTTTAAACAGTTGGGAGAAAAATAGCAATCATCTATCGTCAATAAGGCTTAGACCTTATCGTTAAAAAATAATTTCAGTTGTGTTGGGATTTTGAAGATTTTACATCAGTCAAATCCAAAGCTTAAGGTGGAACTGGTGAAACTGTTAAGTTGTCGGCAAGCTTCCTAACCACAAGCTCTTCCTTTGCAATGTGGTTTGACGTTAAGTTAATGAAAAGGGTATATGTCTTCTCCTTATGGTTAAGTAAGAAGACAAGAATGATGGAGAATTTTAATTTGTTTACCAATGTTGAATTGGGATAGGTTCAAGAATACCTTGTTTGGTCATGTGCTTTCTTTTGCTAAAAGAGATTGGAAATTTAAGGAATTTCCTTATATGTAGAGAGATATAAGGATTGGATGTTTTGAACTGGATGAGAAGTTTGAAAGTCATTTTTTATATTGAGATGATTAAGTTGTAGAAGGATTGAAAGTCCTTAAAATCGTCAAAAGAGTTTGATAGTTCATTTTTGGATATCGGGATCTAAATGACTATTAATTTGCAGAAGGGATATTGTTCTGCAAATGGATGATCTCAAGCATTGAATTTTGGTAATGTATCATTGTTACATCACTTTAAAGTGGGATGTCAAGGAGACATCCAAGTTGAGAGCGACCTTATAAGAAGTTGTCATGAGTATGAAAATGTTGGAATCATATTTTCCCTAAGGATTGCAAGTAAGTGGATTTGAGCGATCAACTCTTTTATGAAACTTGTGAAGTTAAGTTGGGCTGGGATTGAGTTAAATCAGGCAGAGATTTATCAATACTATGGATTATATAAAAGTCTGGTAGTATGTTATGTTTAAGAAAAGTCAAGGTATGTCATCAAGTTCTACCTTGAGGAGGGAATGAAGTGTCACATTCGAGGGGAAATGTGGGGCTCGGAAGCGAAGTGGATTGTCTTAGGTCCTTTAAGACTCAGTTTTGATTTGAAACTTTGGTCAAATTGGTAAGGCCAGCTAATGTGCAAGTATCATCACAGAATTAGAACAAAGTGTTAGTAGCATCATTAAGATAAGGTCAGTAATTTTACATGATGCATTAGCTTGACGTGCCCAATTCTTCAAGAGAATAGCTAATCTTTGTTTCCGCGACATTCAAAGTTAAAGCAAGTATGTTAGTAACCTATGTCGAGTTCCTGTCAAGCTGTTATGATTTAAGGATAGTTGAGATCGTTTCATGATTTTCTCTTTTGAGAAAATTCTTTGGACTTTATAGAATTCAAGTATGAATTTCTAAAAGTAATGATAGTTTGTTATAAAGGATTTATAAATAAATTTTCTACGGTTTTCATGGTGGTGAGTAAGAATGTATTCTGTCTTCCATCTTGATCACATGGTAAGGCAAGATTACATGTCTTATTCCTATGAGAATGCAGTAAAGGATTATGTTTATTTTATCTCCCCATCCTGATCACATGGTGGAATAAGATCACATAATTCCTTGGGTTTTAAAGAATAGTTTCTAGTATGAGTTGGCAATCATATAAGTTTTGCAATTATACGAGTTTTGCAAGTGTAGTTGGTTGAGATGAAAAGATGCAAGCTTTCTTTTGCATTATAGCAATTTCTATATCTAGTATCTTGTAAAACTCCTTTGAGTTATTACATCCTTGGTATCCTATACAATTTAAGGAGTATGGTCAAACTTCCCAAAGCAGTTCGATTATAAGTAAAGAAATTTGGTAAGATTCTTTACAAATATGTGTTGGTCTCTGAAGAGCACACTTTTAGAGGATTGTTTTCAGTCAACGATTATTGGAATTCTCTAAGCAGTTTGCTAGTAGTTCATCTTGGTTGACGTCATGACCTAAGAAAGTCATTGTCTTTTTAGCGGAATTGTCCTTGAAAGTAAGTTGATATGGATTCTTGGAATGGAACCCTTTCTAAGGAATGATATTGTAGTAATCCTTTCTTTGGAGTAAAGGATGTACTAGTAAATTCTCCATTAGTTGTTATTTGTTTTCAGGTTGTCTTGAAAACTTGAATCTCTTTGAGATAAGATAGTCAAGTGAGGACTTTAAGCAGAACTCCAATGGCTCTGGAGTTTGGATATGTAAATTAGTATCGATGTTCAGTCTCAGCCTGATAAGCTATTGGATGTGGAGAATGGACATCTGAGGATATGTTTTTAATCCTAAGAGTTAGGTTGCTCAACAAGTCAGAATGATAAGTGAAGTTTGAACAGTTCTTTGATGAAAAAGACTGAAAATTATCAAAGGAGACAATTTTGTTGGAAATTATCGGACTAAAGCTATGATGGTCCAATGTGTGGGTATAGTAATGCATAAGAGTTTAGTTTGAAGTGGTTGAGTAAGATAACTACTTTTGAATGTCAGTATGCCCAAGATGAGTTTTGGTTGAGAAAAGAATGTAAAGGATTGACAAGATATGATATTATCTTGTCATGTGTTGGATAAATTTCATATTCTTGGTTAAAGTAATACTGAGATTTTATCTCAAAAAAGGAAATTGAGTAAGGATTTTAAGTAATCCTTGTAAAGAAACTAATTTGAGAAGGACTAAAGGTTTAGTTTGGATGACAACAAGGTTGTGTGAATACCCTAGGATTCTATTCCGAATTTGTTGACCAAATCAAGGAAAAGTAGTATGGGAAAGTAATAATTGTTTAAGATCAATGAAGAAGATCAAGAAGGTAAGACACCGGGATTTGTTATTCAAGATTATAAGTTGCTTGGTTTTGAAACTGTTCATGAGTATCTACTGTTGATGAGCTTTGAAAGCTTATTTCAAAGGAAGCATATTTATTTGCTTAGTTAGTTCATCCTGGAACAAGTAAATGTATAAGGTTTTTAAGATAAAAATTTTGGTGGATTGACATGAAGCGAAATGTCACCAAGTTAGTTTTGGTATGTTAGGTTTGTCTGGAAGTCCTGTTTGAGCATAGAAGACCAGATGAAATGTTATAGTCTTTTCCTGTTTCAGAATGGAAGTGGAAAGATGTTACAATGGATTCTTGTCATTAGTCATTCAGGACTTAATGAAAGAAGAATGCAATATGAAGATTGTTAAGAAACTCATATAGAGTGTTCTTTTTAATGCGTTTAAGCTGACTTAAAGAGTACAGAAGTTAGTTGAGGTGTTCATGCTTGAAGTTTTTCATCCTCATAAAACTCCAAAGATTATTATCTCTGATTGAGATGAATGGTTCATGCCAAAGTTTTGAAAGGAGTAACATCAAGCTTTGTGGACTTAATTGAATTTTAGCGCTGGCCTCCCTCATCAAACTGATGATCAATGCAAAGAAACAAATTCAAACTTCTGAGGACAATTATTTTGGATTCCACATGAGTTGGAATGGTAGTTTGAGTTTGAGTGAATTCACATTCAAGAATTTTGATTACACGATAAAGAAAATGACTCTTTTTGAGGTTTGTAAGGCTGGAAGTGTTGGTTGTCAATTTGTTGGAATGACAATGCTAATAAGGTTCTTCATGGGCCAGACTTGGCCAAGAGAACAACAACTGATATCGCACTAACGTTCAACAGTGCTAACTGCTCAAAAGCGACAACAGTTGTGTGTTGTGCTAAAGCGAGAGCATGTTAAGTTCATTGTAAAGAACAATGTTTTTGTTCTGGTATCCGCCTTGAAAGGCATATTCCGCTGGGGAATGCAAAACAATGTAAATGCTCGCTATGATTGAATCTGTTGAGATACTGGAAAAGAACTGGTAATCTTGTTTATCGGTTGGCATTGCCAGCTTCAGTGCATTCTATCCGTAATGTCTTCGTAAATAGGAAAAATGTCTTTGACTAGGCTACTTTGGTCTAAAATGGAGGTAAAGAAAAGACTTGAGAAACTAGACAGGAAATGCTGAGTCATTTTCCAAAGTTCATGAACGTTGTAAAGAAGAAGTTTGGTAACTAAGCAGTGGTTGTTTTGTGCTTCGTGCAGAAGTAACAACATATTTTTTTAAGGAGGTACTACAAACTTCTGTATAGGTTTGTAGTGGTGGTGTGTATATGCTTATGCTATCCTTCCTTGTGATCTGAGTTCTCCTTGGTTTCGAGGACGAAACCATTTTTAAGGTGGTACTAATGTAATAACTGCGGTTTTTATGGATATTTTCGAATTTTTCTCGGATATCCTTTTAACCTCTTTGTCCGTTTTAACGCTTAATCCAATATTTTTGTTGGAGATTAAATCCTAGAAAATTGTTGGTGATATCCTAAAATCATAAGGAAATGATTTTATGGAACGATGTGAATTTTAGGATTTTTCAATGGAAAAAGAATATTTATTGGATAAACCGTCCTTTTAATTATGTACCGGAAGGAATGTAAAACACAAAACGGAAGCCTTAAAAATTGAAGGTAGCAAGATAAAATCATGGAAAATTGGTTTTATTGGTCTACATAATTTTCGGGACGTTTTTCGTTTAGTGAGTTTTTCCACCCGAGGTACATAATTTTACCGCTTTAACGCGAGTCCCGTTTCGGGACGGAAAATTTTATGTGACGTCTCTTGCTTAGAGGCTAAGGAGTGGGAGATAGAATTTGCATGAGACGTTTTTTTTTGACTTTTCAATCATCATCATCTTCCATTTCACTTTTGGAAACCAAAAGCCGAGAGAGTGTTTGGACTTTGGACGGAACGAACTCGGGCGATTGATTCGGATCTCCACCGCCGGTTTTGCTTTGCCACCACCTTCCTTGCCACCTCCTAGCTAGCCACCCCAGCTCCACCCTCATCTCCTCCTCCTCTTCTTGTTGTGAGGCCGAGCTGCTGGAAACCGAACCAACAGGGTGTGAAATCGGGACGGAACGGACTCGGGAGAAGGAGCTCCACTTCACTTCGACTTTCTTCCTTCGCCTCGTTGCCCCGCCGCCGGCGAACTATAGCTCGCCAACCACCACCCACCGCCAGGGGTTGCCACCGGACGTCACACCGCCACCCTCGGGCCCTTGGGTCGAGCCGCCATCGAGCCGAACAAGCTAGAAGTTCGAGTGAAGGTATTAACGCTCGAAATTAATTAGCGGGGTGGTTACGGAGCCACCGAAAGGACCTTTTGGTTCCGCTTTACTAATTAAATTTATGGTTTTTATAATCTTGACGTTGATACGGTTCCACAGGTTCGAACCGCTCGAGAAACGAACGTCCGGATCTTCCGTTATAGCGAAGACAAGTTTTGGTTACCGATTGGCAGGTAAAGGACTTCGGATAATTACTCAGGATTCGTTGTTAATCCGTTTGATCCAAGATTTGGTAATCTTTAAGAACTGTTGTTGATGAACAATTTTTATTTAGAAAATTGTTTCAAAAGTGAAGCGGATAATTAGTTATAATTCCGCCAAGATGGCTCCTTGAAGCATGATAACTAAGGATTTATTATATATCGATATTCGGAAATTAAATCGTTTATCGATTAGGAAGTTGTAGGAGTTGAGAATACAACTAAGAAGTGTTTCTGTGAGCTTGTTGTTGAGAAATCCTTTTGTTATATTTGTCAGAGGGATGATACAGATTACTGTTGGAATTACTAAGGACGTCGAGCACGCTTTTTAAGGCAAGTGGACGATTCTCTCTTGCGTTATTGTTATTAAATGAGGAATTGGATCCCATTTAATATTTGCGTTGGAAACAACTTGTATGATTAATAAAATATGATAGGTTGTTGTTTTGTTAGAAATAATGACCATATTGTTATTCGTTCAATTTCGCGCTAGAACTGGATTTAGGTCCGTTGTATGTGACCTCGTATGTTTAGTTGTCTCATGCTGAGACATTGATATGGATTAACTTAGTTCAGGGATGTGAGCTTAGTCTCGGAAGCATCTCTTTAAAACTCGTATTAGGCAGTATCAATATTGATCCCCTAATACTTAGGTCATGACCATTGGCCCTCTCTACGCTTGAGGGGTGACTATTCAATATGTGTTGGTAGTGGATTATGGATGAAATAGGCCCTCTAATCTCTCCATCATTGGGACCCGTACTATTCGTTGTTCAAGGATGAAACATGCCCTCTGACCTCGATAGTATTGTGTTCTATTCAATATGTGCTGGTAGTGGATTATGGATGAAACAGACCCTCTAATCTCTCCATCATTGGGACTCGTGCTATTCGTTGTTCAAGGATGAAACAGGCCCTCTGACCTCGATAGTATTGTGTTCCACCGGCAGTAGTTCGAGCCGATTAAAAGTTACCAACTTGTTTTGTGAAAAGTTTTGAAAGTAATACAAGATAAGTGCGTTAGGCACATTAATGTACTCGAATGGTTAGTCTATTCGATAACCATTCTTGCTCTCGGTTACGAATAATTCTTAATCAAACTTTGATTAAGACAATTTGATTAGTCGACGGAGGCTTTTCAAAATGTGATGAGATTAATATCAGTTCCCAACAATTGTTTATGTTTCGTGAAGGAAACCACAAGCTGTGGTGTTCTCTCTCTTGTTTATGCAAGACTCCTTCTTATTCTCTATAAGACTGCTAACTGTTGGATCATAATCTGAGTCTATTCGGATTTGATGCCAATATGTTTAGTTACAACCATAAGAACCAAGTTAGATTCTCCGCTTGCTAGTCTTTCATTAGACTAACCCGTCCATTTTCTTTTCTTTTATTATGGTCGGCTGGTGTCCACCGTTGTATACGATACATCAGGTTATTCTTGGAAGTTGATTCAAGAGGCGGATTCAGATGTTTGAAGCTCCAGAAGTTGAAGAAAGGTTTCCAATGGCTATACTTGAGTGAAGATCATGGTTAAACTACTTCAAAGCGAAGCTGAGTTTCAGAAGTAAGAAATCAAGGAAGACTTAATGAAGATTTTGTTTAAATAGAAGGTTGTTCTATTTAGTTATTTATTCTTTCTGGGTTAAGGTTTGTATAAGACCAATTGTATTTATTCCGTTGTAATGTTTGTTTTAGTTTGTTCAGTCAGTTTAAAGCCTTGGGTAGCTTCGATTTAGTCTTAATCGGGGTTACTGGCGGTAATACCTCCAGGGTAGGAAGGGGGTGTTACAAAAAGAAGGATATGGATAAAACACACACACACACACACACACAAACACATACAATCATTGTTACCTTGCTTCCATATGTCAAATACCCTCCTAAAGACAGAAATCCTTTCTTGTAAACAACCATCAACAGGTTGATAGAACCCCGGACTCAATATTAGTACAAATAAAGAAGCACTTTTAGCCCAAAACTGAAATTATCTAGCATCCAAGGGAAAACTTCAATCTGAATTCCCATTCATATGACCAAATTACATTATCAAGAACTGTATTGGGCTCATTCACAATTAGAACACAAATTAAAGATAAGCAAGTACGTGATAAAAAAACATTCAACCTCGCATGTTACTCAAGATCATGTAGAACTAGCAATATAAACACAAAAAAGCAAGAAGTAATCACCTCACGAATTTCCAGAGTGGGCATGTTTGGTAAAAAAATCATTGCCAACAAAGAAATATATAAAGATGAAATCATCAATAATGCGCTCAAAGTCAATCTCAAATGGCGGATTGTGAATTCTGAACTCGTATTCCGAATATTCCATCAAAGTCCAAATATTGAGGAATTGCAAGGGGAAAATACAACTTATTAAGAAGAAGCATTTTAGAAGTTACAAAAACATAAAAATATAGTACACAATAAATAGTAAAGACCTGAAAAGGCTTTTTGGGTACTGCATCATCACCTTTTCATCAAATTCTCCAAACTTTCTCTTTGCCTTTTCCTCACAAGCCGATGCTAAATGCCCTACCTAACCACACACGAAACACTTGTCCTGTGATCCAGGGGTGTATATAACCTACATCACAAAGCAGTCCATATGTGTATTAGAAGGGACTATAACCTATCCCAGGCAACTGATGGTCCGATCCAAACGGGAAAGACGATCCAATCGTCCGCCTCGTCTCCGCCCATATATCCTACCCTAATCCCAAGGCCCCCGATCCCTTCTATGGGGTTCCAAAAGTGGTTGGTCCAAATTCAGGCCCAAATAACGCGATCTGCAATGATGCAGCATAGGTGCCCGACGGAGATCCTCCCGGTCGTCGGAATTATCGGTGTCGGCGGCGAAGCCGTTTCCAGAGACCGCGGGAGGTGATGAGACGTGAAAGAGGGAGAAATTGGAGTCGGTGCGAGAGGGGATGGATCGATCGATGTAGATGGAGCGAGAAGGGGAGGTAATTAGTGAAGCTTTCATGGAGGTGAAGGCAGTTGCTGCATGTTCCAGTGTTGGACTCGCATAAAAGAAACGAGAAGGAGAAATGGCATGGTTTCATTCAACTTTTCCGGCCAACGATCGACGCGGGAGAGAGATGAATCTTCTGGTGGATAAGAAAATGTGTGCGAGAGCAAGATATATGTTCGGGAAGAGGCGCGACTTGATCAGATTCTTTCTTTTGACCATCCACTATCGGCAAGGAAAGAACCAAGAGGATGTCCTTGTTGCTACCAATAGGTTTAAAAAAAGAGCAAGGTTGTTTAGCCCAAGAAAGAGAGGTAAAAATTTGGTCCTCACTTGGTCCATTTAAAGGAGATACGAGTTCTTACATCCCCAAACCCATTAGGTTATAATACTTGAGTTGTGAAAAATCAAAATGATCTTTCCATGTAAAATAAATTATTCTTACAAGTTTTTAAATCGTTAAAAGAAAGTTTTAACACTAAAGTATGTCTTATTTGAAAATAGAAGAAGTTGATGTTGATGAGACAAGGCAAAACAAACGACAAACGAACACAAATTAGAAAAAAAGGAAAAAAAAATAATACTAAAAATTGCAAAACCCTAGACCTGGATTCAGCATGCAAACAAAGGAATTTCCTCAAAGTGAAGTCATCAACAAACCAATAGAAAATCTACAACCCTCAATTTAGTGCCGGATCAAAGAAAACAAGGAAAAAAATAATTGTACAAAAAGGGGAGCCAATTACCAGATCTCACTTCAAGCAAGACGTAGAAGATACTGACATCGTTAAACATAACTTATTCTGAAAGAGGTGGTTCACCCAATGAAGTGTGGCAAAGAAATGAATTCAAAAAAACATAGAACAACACAATTGATCTTTAATTAGAATGCTAGATTTGGTTAGATAACATTTTTTAAAATTGATTTTTTATCGCATGTCTATGGGCATACATTAATAAGGAATTGAATATTGATTTTAGCAGTCGTGAATACGGAAGGAAAGAGAAAAAATGAATAATGAGATGAAACTACAATAGACGGTCGGATAAGCTCGATTAAATTTAAACGAACGGTTGGATAAGCACACTTTTAATAAACAAATATTATAAGTTCATAACACCTACAATTGATGACAATATCTCTACACTTTCTAAATGAAAATTTCTATTTATCAAAAACAAAACAAAATCGATAAATACAAACCTTTTAAGGCCAACGACTTCTCATAAACAATACCATAGTTTTAAGAAGTTTATGTTTGATATTTTAGTATATTAACTTCTGATCTTGTCTCCAAGTCTTCCCATTTCCTTCAATTTGAATCCTATCGAGGTATGGAAGAAAATTAATTTTTAAACAAATGTAAAACTAACTTCCAATAATTATCTTTAACACATTAACAAAAACAAGATATTTGCACATCTCACATCCAATAATCATCTGCGTCAGATTCAGTGTTCCCTCCAAAGCAACTTACCTGAATAATAAGTTTACAATGTAAAAAATAATTTAACAAAGCCACACATTTAAAACACACATTTATCCATATCCATATTACAATTATTATTTAGTCAACTATGTTTGGTGGTACTCCAAGTATATGCTCGGAATTGAATGTATTATTTAGTTATATTATACAAAAATTTCCAATATATTTAGGATTTAATCCGGTGTATTAGGCTACTGACCAAATACCCTTGCAACCTTTACCATGGACGTGATATGATGTATTTGAGGAGAAATGTTCGGGATATTTGGATCTTTTTGTAGTAGTGATACATGATCTAGCTCTAGATGTCCCAGGGTTAAAAAAATACGTTGACATGTGATAGAGCACAGTTCAGATCAGCAACCATCCAACATAGTTGTGATCAACAAAGTTTTGTCGATTCTAAATGAAGCACAATTCGATGTACAAAATAATTCATCTGATTTCAAATGACTTGTCTCATAAAAACACCCATTTGTGGTCTGGTTCTTTTCATAGTTTCATCCCTAAAGCTTCATTCTTCAGACTCTATTGACCAATTGTTGTATTGATGCCCTCTTGTGTACATTGATAAAATTTTCAGTAATGTTTTTTTAAATTGTATCTATTTAAATTTTAGTTATTTTTTAAAAGGGTTTATTAGTTTCCTAATAGGGTTTTAGTTCCCTTGAATGGAATGTTTCACCTATGTCCTAAGGACATAGGTGAAACATATACAAACACCCTTTTTTAACTTATGCACGCGGCTCTTGCCTAGTAAGTAGAAAAGTGAATTGATTTATGAGAATTGATTGATTTGCTTGTTTAGGTCAACGAAAGTTGATAGATTTATCTTCAAGGCATGATAATTATCCTTCACATTAGTTCGTATGCATGATTATGTCGTGGTAACCCTTGTCCTAGTTGTTTTTATCATTTGAATTTCCTTCGTTTTTACCTTCGATCAGACTCGTTACCGAGGTATAACAGGTCGGTACCAAGCCTGCAGTTGATTCGTGTTGTTTGCTTTGTTTTAGTAGAATTCCAGCATCGTTACCGACCCTGACAAGGTCGGTACCGAGGTCTGTCATAGCCTATTTTTGCTTTATTTTGCTTTGTTTTCTTGTTTTCATAGTTCGGTAAACAAACAACCTTACTTCCCGTGGACGATCCTGACTTCGCTATACACAGCGGGGTCTTGACTACAAATTTATTTGTTGTCAGTTAAAACCCTCTCAACATATTTTTTTCTATGTTATCTTCTTTACCAATCTTTATATTAATGTTCTTCATATTTAAAAGTATTATTATATTCATTACCAAGTAAGAGATAAGAACTCTAATACATAATCTTAATATATATTTTATAAAAAATTATTTTTTTATGAATATTAATATCTTCAAAAAAAATAAAAAAATATTAAAAATATTAAATTCAAGTGAAATTAAAATTTAAAAAAAAATGTAATCAAAATATTGCGCAAGATCTCAAAAAAAATGAAAATAATTTTTAAATATATTCAATTAAAATATGTGGCATAATCTTAAAGTTTGTTTTTTATAAATCACATAATATTATTGCTATATTATATACAACTATAGAAGTATTTTAAATGTTATATTAATATCAGATTATTGTATAATCTTTGGTAAATCACCCCGTGAGTATCACGGGAATTCAACTAGTTTGTTTATAAAAGACACAAGAAATAAACCCACCACGTTGCGTCACCTAGGATTTTCCTACGTGTCGTTCCCACATTAAGCCACCTAGGATTTTACCACATAGGATTATATTTTTGCAATTTTATATAGGTTGATATTATTTTAAGATAATATAAAAAAATAAGATAAATTAATGTAGGAAAGATTCTATCTAAAATAAATATTTGATCTAATATTAAATATTAAGTATTAATATTAAATATTTTATAGGATAATTTATTTAACTTAAACAGATTCTATCTAAAACAAAATAAATTATAGGAACATTACATATTAATGTTAAATATTTTTTATAATAATTTATTTAAGTTATTTTTTCTACCACATTATAAACTACATGCCACATAGGATCTTAGAATGTGCCACCTAAGATTTTTATTTCCACCTAGGATTTTTTATTTTGACAATTTAAATATGTTGAAAATATTATATCTAAAATAAAATAAACTATATGAGCATTAATATTAATGCTAAATATTTTTTTGGATAATTTACTTAAGTTGAAAAATTCTATCTAAAGTAAAAACTATAGAAATATTAAATATTAATACTAAATATATGTTATAATAATGTATTTAAGTTATATTCTCTACTATATTATAAACTCCATGTCCATATTTTAAAGATTCTATAAAAAAGTATAAGTATAAAACATAATGTAACTCTATCCTAATCTATAACTATATATATTAAAATTGTACATTATTTTAGCCACCACAATTAGAGTTGTCAAAAGCTGACCCGACCCGAAAAACCGACACGAACCGCCCGAAATTTTTAGTGTCAAGACCCGAAAATTTGAACTCGAAACCCAAAATAAACCGAACCCCATAGACCCGAAACCCGTTGGGTTCAAACCCAAAAAACCGTTGGGTTGACCTAATTTGTTATATTTTAAGAATATATAATATATTTTGAAAATTATAATATATTTTATTATTAAAATATATAAAAATAATAGATTTATTATTAAATATCATTTTTTAAATAAAAACTATTTTAATAATCGTAAAAAATCAATTTTCTTGATTAGTAAGGTCGACCCGACCCGCTCGACAACCCGCAATGACCCGACCCAATTTGATCGGTGACCCGTTACGACCCGAACCCGTCTCAACCCGAACCCAAAATAACCGAACCCGAACCCGGCCTGACCGACCCGTTTGACACCTCTAACCACAATGATTATGACCCCACCTTATATTTAAATTTTTTTATAATTAATTTAGCTTTTTCAATTAAATTCCTTTCTATCTATTAATTTGGAAAAAATTAACTCGAATTTTGATTAAATAAAAAAAATTAATTTCTTTATTTTTTTATCTATTTATGTAAAAGATTTATCTTAAATAAAATTTTGATAATTTTTTTTCAATATCTAGATAATTTTTTGCCTAAATTGAATTTTAATAAAAAAAATTACTATATCTTTTCCGTAATTTTCTTTTTGAATTATTTGTGTAAATATTGAAGTTTTTTACCTCTAAATATTTAATCTTTATTCATATTTTTTCATCTTTTCTTATTATTTATATTTTTCACTTTTTTATTAAAAAGATTTTTAACGAATTGAATTTGATTAAAAAATTACAAGAATTTACATTATTTTTACCTTTTTTTATCTATTTTTGTATTTAAAATTAAATTATTATAATTAAAATAAATTTATGTATATTTTTCCATAAATAAATTAGAATTTAGCCACCAAAATCATATTGCGGTCACCTTAATAATTTTGGTTTCGTCTCACATTATATCAATTGTAAAATTTTATATAAATTTTTTCTAATAAGCCAATTATTTTTATTTTATATTAAATTAAAATCTTATTTATTAAATACAAAAAAGTATTAAATCAATATAATTGTGTATGGAACGACAGGTATGACTAGTTTAACTAAATTTAACCTAATTTAATTCAAAATTCATCACAACAACTTAATCCAAAAATTAACCAATTCTCTAACTATCCTAAAATTCAACACAACAATTATCCTAATTCAACCCTAAAAATAATCAATTCGTTTCTAAAATCAATAGTGACAAAAATTAATTAATCAAATTAACCTCGTCTCGCATACACATTGAAGGCGAAAGGTTGTAGGGTGTCAAAATCACATGTCACGAAGAGTCTAGTCACCCCGTCAACCTGAACGGATTGAATCTGTCCGTGCACAAACCTAGTCTAACATTTTGCGATTCCATGACGAAATCTGGCCACACTACATTGAAATGATAACATGCCTTTGCATTTGACGGCCACACTACATTGAAGTGTGTTTAGCAGTCACCACCGATGCATATAGCCCCTGAAACCGTTGAGTTATTGGCAAGTAAAACATACGTGAGTAGGGAATGAGCTTCGTCTAGCCTTGCCTACATCTAAGATATTCACATATCTTGCAAGGCGCGTATTCTACATCTGCACCTTAGTATATCAGACAAGAATTTGGGCAACAATCTATGACTTTGTAAGGCAAGCCAAGACCCTGAACCAGTTTTTTTGTATCATAAAAAATGGTTGGTAATTTTGTCTTAGGGTGAGATACGTGTTTGTAGAAATTTAAAATCATGTCATATCCTCACTCTATCAACCTTAAATTTGACTTGAGGCTAAGTAGTTTAGTTGTTGCTTCCAACTGAGTGATATCACATCCAAGCCACAATTGTCTATTCGCAGCCACCAATATTGCATACATACGTTGTGCATCGGGATTGGGCGCTTTAGGACAATATTGTTCTCTCTTTGTCCTTGCCTCCTCATTTTGCACTAGATTAGTGAAATGAGGTCGAGAATTAAAACCATCATAGACCGTCTGCTCCATTTGATTCTAATACCTATGTATTGCTGGTGTCGGATCAATACTAGTGTAACACCCCTATTTTTATCCTAAGGGATATTACTACCAATGATCCCGGATTAACCTGCCCAAAACCACCCAAAGCTTTAAAATACATAACTTAAAGGAAAATGAATTAAAAGCGGAAGTTTATTTATTAAAAGGAATTGTAGGTCATTACAATAGTATTGTTTTACATAAGATGTATAAGTGGAAAGTAAGGCCCATTTTATGAAAGGTTATTCGGAAGCAGGCACGAAATAAGGGGTGGGCTAGGGTATGCTACCGCCCACCCCAAAAAAAAAATTTAGTATAGCAGAGTAACAGGCCCAATTTTACTCCTCCATGTACCAAAGGCCCAAGGCCCCAACTATCTTAAATACAAAATCCACTAGAATGACTTGTACGCTTATCTGATGTCTCCCACAATCCCACTAACTCTTTCTTTTAAGAACAAATTTAGCCCAAAAGCATTTTGGGCCACCCTATTTAGGTGTTTGTTAAGCTCCCTTAATAAATTAGCTTTTTGTTAAGTATATAAGGCTTAAATGCATTTTTTTTATTTTTTTCCCTCTTCTCACACTCGCTCTCTCTCGTGCTCCATAACCGCTCTAAAAACACCGATTGATCAATCTCGAAACCGTTACAAGACTTCGATTTCAAGTCGAAATTCGTTGTGCAATCATTCTCTAAAGTCGATTTGAAGTTCGTTTTCGAAATTCTGTTGTTTGTGGCAACTGGAATTCGTTGTGTGATCATCCACAAGCGTCTTCTTCAGGTCAGGGTTTTTGTTTGTGCGGTCTTTGAAATTTGTTCGATCTTCTTCGATTTTGTGTTTGGATTTTGGTTTATGTTTGCTTTTTCAGTTTGTTTTTAGTGTTTTTTTTGCCGATTCGAAGATGAGTTGCACGTGATGATAGTAGATGACATGATTTGTTTCATTTGATGTCATTGTTTTCGTTCTTGTGGATTTTGTGTTTCGATTCTTCTTTTTGTTTTGCATTGTTTATTGTTTGGATGTTGTGAAGTCAAATTCCCGATTTTGAGATTATGCTGAATAGTGATGATAGATTGTAACTATGCTTCGTGCATTACCTTTTTGTGATGACAGATTATAACTATGATTAGAGCATCACCTTTCACAATATTTTTTCCGATGATAGTAACATATTGATGCAATATGTTGTTTATTTTGTTGCGCATGTTGTGTATGTTGTGATTATAGTTGATTGTGATGATAGTTGTTTGTGATGACAATGGCTTTTTCTTATGTTTATCAGTTTGATGACAATTGTTACTATTGATGATAGTATATTCATTCTAATTTTTTTAGCGACATTAGTGATGACAAAGCGTTTACTTGAGAGTTGAGACATATGGTATTTTCTTGTGATGACAATGGCTTTTTCTTATGTTTATCAATTGTGATGACAGTTGTTACTATTGATGATAATATATTCATTCTAATTGTTTTAGTGACATTAGTGATGACAAAGTGTTTACTTGAGAGTTGAGACATGTGGTATTTGCTTGTGATGATAGTTGTTTGCGATGACAGTGGCTTTTTCTTATGTTTATCAGTTATGATGACAATTGTTACTATTGATGATAATATATTCATTCTAATTGTTTTAGTGACATTAGTGATGACATTGTGTTTACTTGAGAGTTGAGTCATGTGGTATTTGCTTGTGATGACACATTTTAATCAAGTTTTTTGTTTTTCAGGATAAACAATGGGGACTAAGGAATTGCAATAAATGGTACATGAATCAAAACGATACAATGGAAGAGCAAACCAGTATCATACTACAAATCTTTTCCACCTCATCAAGTGTCATCTTACATCTGATGAGTTTAGTAGGTTATGTGAGGGGTGCTTTGGTGCAGTTTTGCAATTAGGTGATATTTTACCACTTCATTACAAACTTATGCATTATGCCATCATGTGTGAGTTAAAAACTTCATATAAGCATGAGATGTGGTTTAGAATAGGGGGTAATGTGTGTCGTTTTTCTTTTCTGCACTTCGTTGATGTCACTGGGTTGAATTGTGCCAATTTAGGTGATGTTGATATCCCTAAAGTTGATCTCATTGATGTGTAGGTGTGAATAAGTGTGATTTGGATCATTTATGGTCTGTTTTTATAAAAGAAAAAGATCGATCCATGAAGTTTAGACTTGCAAACCTGTTGATCCTTGAGGTCGTTTTGCTTCCTAAACGAGATAAGGTTCATATAGATCCAACTCATATTGCTCTTGCAACTGATTTGGATAAATTTTATGCTTATCCTTAGGGTAAATTGTCTTATGACGCTTTGCTCGATATCTTGTTGCATGTGAATCGTACCCCACGTGATCCAGAGATGATGAAAAAACCAAACTATATACTTGGCTTCAATGTATTTAGATATCCTTTTGGATTTATGGTAATGTGTTATTATAATTTTTTATTTATTTTTTGTTGTCAATTGCATCTGCAATGTTTTTTACCGTTTCTTTTTTTTGTGGTGTTATAGTAGTGGCTTGTGGAGACTTTTCCAGCTTTTCGAGGTATTTGTCATCTTGTTGTTAGAAAAGTTGAAAAACAAGTCCTTTATATGGTGCGTTGGCGTAGTACTTCAACTTAACTTGCTAAATGGGAATCAATTTATGTTGTTGGGATTAAGAAACTGGTATGGTTTTTTTTGTTTTTGTTGATAAATTTTGATGATAGTTGAATTTGATGACAATTGTAACATGTAGAGTTTATTTGATGACAGTTTATTTTGTTTTAATTTGATGACAGGAATGTGTGTATCCTCGTACTCAAAATATGTTGCATTCATCACATGTGACTATGCTGATGAGGTTTTTGACCCTGTGTACAATGATCTTGTGAAACGGATTATAATGAAGAAAAAAGCGATTGAAGGTGAAGGATCTGAGTCTGATAGTGTTTAGGAAACTTGCCTCGTTGATAACAGGATCGTTGTAGACGACAAGATAAAGGATTCGATCGCGAAAAATGACTAGTAATCGTTCGTGATGACAACTGGAATGAATTCGACGAGCTTTCAATGGCGAAACTTGTGTCAACGAATAATCCTCTTGTCATCAACCGAGGAATCGACCGCGAAAATGAATACTAATCCGTTCGTGATGACAAATGGAATGAAATCGATGGCTTTCATTCGCAAAATCAATGACAAGAGGATTGAAAAATCGATGAGAACAGAATTGTGAGGAAGGAGGAGCTGGTTTTCGCGGCTTTCAATCGCGCGCGTCCACTTTTTCTATTTACCTAATTTTCACACCCTCATTAATATCCCCTAATTATCTCCTTTATTTTTGCTATGTAATTAATTTTTCCTTCTTTTAATTATTAATTTTCTAATTAATTAATCTAATTATTTTATTCTATTAGGATTTGGCCTTTGGGAAACTCGTCATTCTATTGGAAATTGGGGAAAACTCCAAAAGACCAAAACCTAATAACTGTTATTCGATTAATCTACTTCCATCGATCAGATCATCAAGGTATCAATTTTGATTCAAACAATTTCTTATTTCTAATTCTGTTTTCAATTTTTGATGGACTGGGTTTGTGAATTAGGGACCATGGAAGGTAACGGTGAGAATAGGGAGGCTGTATTGGAGGAGGACGAACCGCCACCACCGTTGACGGAAATGTCCGCTCCTGCTTCGGCTCCAGGACTGGTGAATGTTGTTGTGCAAGAGTCTTCAACCTGGAGAAGGTCCAGTGAGTACAATTTTATAATTTTGAAACTTTGATTGTTTATTTATGTAGTCAAGCGGCACTCAGGCAGTCAATTTTATGACTTCATTTTTTTAATTGTAATTTTACAGTACAATTTTATTATTGGATTTGGGGTTAAAAAAGAGATGATATATTTAATCTTTTTTGTTATTCCTATTTGTTGTTGTACATCAAGAGATGACGAGCTGTTATGGCCATAGCCCATAAATATGGTCTGGTGAGTTTGTTGAATTGTTGACAAATTAAATAATTGTGTGGAGTCTGTGGAGATATTTCATGGGCTACGTTTATATTCTATCATTGAAAATAGCCTTATCTTATGTAATTAAGAATTCTATTTGCTTTTATTCTCAGGTTTAGAGGCAGATCAATCTCAAAATCTCAAGCCTCAAAAAATTAAAACTAAAAGTAAGCTCATATTTTCATAAAATTGATGTTCACAAGCCTGATATTTCAATTTCACATGAGCAAGAGCCTTTGATTTCTCCTCCAATAGTTGGTTCACATGAGCAAGAGCCTTTGGCTTCTCCTCCAATAGTTGATTGTCAACCAATGGGTACCGATCATTGATATCCGCTTTTTAGGTAGGTTTTTAGTGTCTAGATAGATTAGATTTGGTTAGTTTTTGTGCTAGAGTCTTATGTTTTTTAGTCTTTTTGCTTTAGTTTTCGTATTTCCTTGATATTCGGAAGCTACGCACCTTTTGTGTCATTTTGTAGGAGTTTTGGAGCTTGAAAGAAGAGTTTGGAGCACTTTTGAAGAAAGGAGCAAAGCCGGTGAAGATAACACTCAAGCACTTAAGGAAAAGTTCAAGATTGAAGATTAAGTGCTCAAGTAAAGTCATTGAAGATCAAGTTTGATCTTAGAAAGAGATAGAGAATTTCGTTACAAGAACATAGGAAAAAAGAATCGAATCAAACGGAGTTATAACGAATCCTCTACGCAAGTTTTACTCAAGGCTGTTCGAAGTGCCAAAGAGGGTCGGGCTCGACCCAACCAAGATTCAAGCTCTCAGGCACGACCCTATAAGGGTCGTGCACGACCCTATTGGGGTCGTGCTAGACCCATGGAGATTACCAAGCCTCAGGACCGACCCTAGGGGGGTCGTGCACGACCCACTTTGGGTCGTGCATGGCGCCGACTCTCCCTTATTCCGAGATCTTTATGGATATATTCTATCTTTTATTTTAGGAAGTAGTTTTATATTGTTTTTCCTAGTTTAATTAGGGATCCTTTTCCTCTATAAAAAGGGGGGCTCTCTCTAGTTTTTATTATTCGTTCTTTGAGGAGATTAAGGGGAAGACTTGGGAAACAAGTTGGAGAAATTTGTAAGACTTCTTAGTTTTAATTTAATTTTTCGGTTTGTTTATTATGATCATGTCTTCTTCTTTCTTCGCTATGTGTGAGTAGTTTTCTTAGATTCTAGGGTTGGGTGAAAACCCAACACGATCATGCATGTCTAAACTTGAATTCATGACTTGAATGCTTGAAGATCATATCTATCTATCTTGTGCTTAATACATTTGCGACATTTGAGGGAATATCTTGCAATTAACCTAAAAGCGAAAGTGTAAAGTTGATTTCTTGATTAGATCTAATAGGATTATTTGCAAAAGTTGATATTCCTAGGTTGAAGGATAGATAGAAAGTTGTTTAATTTGCGACAGTTGATTGAATGACTTGAATTGTTTGCGACAGTTGACTTTTCTATGATCTAGATTGCATGATAGTTGTGAATTCTCATTGAAAGCATGTATGGTTGTTGTTGTGGTAGCCCTAGCCCTAGGATTGCCTTTTTATATTTGATTTAAACACATTAATCTCGATTCGATCTCGAACCCATAAGATCGTGTTCGACCCTTAGCCCTTTGTTTGTTCTCTTGCGTTTCGTAGTTTATCAACTAATCTGTAGCACTATTCTCATTCCCGTGGACGAACCTGACTCCGCTATACTCAACGGGGTCTTGAATATAAATTTATTTGTTCAAGAAACCCTCAGTAACGACCCACATACCCTCGGTAACGACTCCTCCTCAAAGTAACAAAGGTAAGTCTTCTTGTTCTTATCCAATTGATTCTGATCATGATCCTTTCTCCTATTCTCGTTCTATATTAGATCCTACTGTTAGTCATATGAAGGAGTCAAAACCTCCTTGGTCTTCGGATTTTACTAACCCTGTTGTAGGACTTCCAAGCGTTCTTATTAACGATAGAGGACCAAATGTCCTAGAGAGAAGCTTTGAAGCTTTTCCATCTAAGTATGGGGTTTCCCATGATCCCGGCAAAGCTGGATGGAAGCCACCCTAATGAGCTAAAGATAAGTCGTCAAGCTAATGACGTTAAACAAGCGCTTACGGGAGGCAACCCGGACTTTAGATTAGATTTTTATCTTTTTATTTATGTTTTTTTTTTTAGAATTAGAATTTTCTAACCTTCCTAGACTAGGATAGAATACTTTTGTTTTGAATGGAATTTTTGTGGGATTTTTGCAGGGTCCTAAGCTTACGGGCTAAAAAAGACGAGAAAAGACGACTTTACATGCGGTGCAACTTTGGGTATTTTTCGACCACTTGCAGGGGGGTCGAGATCGACCCTATTTGGGTCGTGCACGACCCTATCTGGAGATTCCGAAAATATCCCTTCTCTAGTGAGCTTCACAATGATGAGTTCCACCTTCTTCCAAGCTTCCAAGAGTTCTTTGTGAGTTTTCTTCTTCTATCTCTTTACTTTTTCATATCATTTTCATGCATGGGGACATTGCATGATTTAAGTATGGGGTAGGGGAAGAAGAAATCTCACATGTTGTGTTTAATTCAGTCTATGTGTTAGTTGTTTGCTTGTTTGTTTGTTTGTTTGTTTTGTTAGAAAAAAAATCGAAAAATCAAAAAAAAATTGAAACATGTCGAAAAATTCAAAAAATATTTGCTTCTTTGTTTTAGGATAAAAGAATGCTCCATCTTAGATGTCCTATGATGAGAACTAATTTTCATGCTTATCATATAATTCCTTTGGCATATTTAGATAGTATAGCCTAAGTCTTGAGAAATTGCTTTTGATTGTGAAAATTGACTTGTGATGAAATTGAGCATATGTGTCTTGAGTAGAAGTAGTTGCAATCCAACAAAAAAATTTACCTAGTGAAGAATTTTGGTCGTATAGGGAGAACATAAAAAAATCCCTCTTCTTTTTCTTGTGTGATTTGCTCTCTTTATGCATATATATCTCTTGTCATTGATATGGTTATCTATTTCTTGAAGCCGCTATGAGATCGTTCATGCATGTTAATTATGATTAAGAACTTATTTTTTATAAGCCACTTTTTATCCTCTCTTTTACCTACCTTTACATTATCCTCTTTTTGAAGCCAAGTTGAGCCTTAAGCCTTTTATTTTTAGCTCCGCAAAATTATTCCCTAGCCAAGATAAGCTTTACCCTATCTGGGGATCAGGACTTAGTGTTGGTTTGTGATGGTTTTGTTGAGTGAGATTGTTGGGTTCAAGTGTGGGGTAATTATGGGTTGGGAAAAGTTAAAAAAATCTTGCAATTTATCATGTAAAAGGAGTTTAGTTCCCTGAATGCACTTGCAAAGAAAGAAAGAAAAAAATTGGTACCAATCTCCCATGAAAAAAAAATGAAAATAAAAAAAAGGGGGAGAAAAAGAAAGCAAAAAGTTGAAAGTGAATAATGTGCATGAGCCAAATTTCCTTAATAATTAGAAGCAAGATTAAGTTGGGATATTAAAAGGGGTTGAAAGAAGTGAGTTTGAGCATAATGTTGAGAGAGTTTGGTATATGTTCTTTTATGAGAATTTTGGGTAATGTGTGAGTTTTTAGGAGTCTTTAATTCCCGGATATTATTAGCACCACATGTCCAAATATTTTCCACGCCTATTTGTCATTACCAAGCCCCGTTACAACCTGGCCGAATGGAGTCTTCTATGAAGATTTCATTGAGCCTAAGTTCTTATGATGATTGATGTGTTTTGACTTCTCTAGGTAGAGAGATTGGTGATATAAGTCTCAATGATAAAGTTGATGTTGCATAAAGATTGAGTTGAGAGTTGATTTAATAGCCTAAACACATGAGAGATGAGAGAAACACATTAAAATCCCTTGTGAGGTTGGATTGTGATTGCCTATGCTTGAGACTCATACATATGTGATGACGTTAAAATTGCTTGTCTACTTTTTCACTTGTGTTTAAAATGTTTTGACAAGGGCTATGCTTGAAGATTGTGTTATTGGTCTTGATTTTGCATGATTATTGCTTGAGGACAAGCAAGTCTAAGTATGGGGTATTTTGATATCCGCTTTTTAGGTAGGTTTTTAGTGTCTAGATCAATGTTATTAGAATCGGGATCCCACCTTGGATCGGTGAGGGGGGGTTGGATCGGATCGGTAGGATCGGATCGTAGGATCGTAAGATTCTACAAATTTAAGTAGATAAGCTGTCAAATTGATACGACATGAATAATAAATGCATTATAAGTAAAAAGAATGATAAATATAGATGATTTAGAGCGTAAAATATCGATATTACAAAGTTAAAATGATTTAACAAGTTTTCTTCGTAAATATCGTACATTGTCTAAATAGTACAAGAAAAATGATAGGTTTTTTAGCATGAAAATCAACAAGCCAAATACAAATGTCTTCATCGTAACCAAAGTTCCTATCGTTAACACAATCAAAGCTCACCGTTCTTGAAGTTCTTGTCCATGTTCCCATTGGTAAGACCATACAATATCACCGTCATTACAAGTAATTAGCAACCAATTACAACTTGAGTGACTGAATGTTTAGTGTTTACAAGTAAATCGGTAAAAAAAATTACAAAAATTAATAATTAGAGACGTTGATTATATCCTTTATATTTTGAATATTATACCAATTTTAAGTGTAGGGTTGTGTGGTTTCATACTTACATGATTCATCAACAACATAATTAATCAGCAATTATATTATAGAAAAACTTTAATTAAAGATATTGATAATTTCATTTAGTCAACGATCCCACCCGATCCCACACGATCCTAGACCGATCCCACACGATCCTAGACCGATCCTACCACTTTTACCTCACTCGATCCCATACCGATCCCACCCGATCCTAGACCGATCCCACCCGATCCCACCGATCCTATACGATCCCATCCGATCCTAGACCGATCCTACCACTTTTTTGATTCTACCTCCGATTTGGATCGTTTTAGCCAAACAGGATCGTAGGATCGTACGATCCTACGATCCGGATCGCGATTTTAACAACATTGGTCTAGATAGATTAGATTTGGTAGGTTTTTGTGCTAGAGTCTTATGTTTTTTAGTCTTTTTGCTTTAGTTTTCGTAATTCCTTGAGATTCGGAAGCTACGCACCTTTTGTGTCATTTTGTAGGAGTTTTGGAGCTTGAAAGAAGAGTTTGGAGCACTTTTGAAGAAAGGAGCAAAGCCAGTGAAGATAGCACTCAAGCACTTAAGGAAAAGCTCAAGATTGAAGATTAAGTGCTCAAGTAAAGTCATTGAAGATCAAGTTTGATCTTAGAAAGACATAGAGAATTTCGTTACAAGAACATAGAAAAAAGAATCGAGTCAAACGGAGTTATAACGAATCCTCTACGCAAGTTTTACTCAAGGCTGTTCGAAGTGCCAAAGAGGGTCGGGCTCGACCCAACCAAGATTCAAGCTCTCAGGCACGACCCTATAAGGGTCGTGCACGACCCTAATGGGGTCGTGCTAGACCCATGGAGATTACCAAGCCTCGGGACCGACCCTAGGGGGGTCGTGCACGACCCACTTTGGGTCGTGCATGGCGCCGACTCTCCCTTATTCCGAGATCTTTATGGATATATTCTGTCTTTTATTTTAGGAAGTAGTTTTTTCTTGTTTCCTAGTTTAATTAGGGCTCCTTTTCCTCTATAAAAAGGGGGGCTCTCTCTAGTTTTTATTATTCGTTCTTTGAGGAGATTAAGGGGAAGACTTGGAAAACAAGTTGGAGAAATTTGTAAGACTTCTTAGTTTTAATTTAATTTTTCGGTTTGTTTATTATGATCATGTCTTCTTCTTTCTTCGCTATGTGTGAGTAGTTTTTTTAGATTCTAGGGTTGGGTGAAAACCCAACACGATCATGCATGTCTAAACTTGAATTCATGACTTGAATGCTTGAAGATCATATCTATCTATCTTGTGCTTAATACCTTTGCGACAGTTGAGGGAATATCTTGCAATTAACCTAAAAGCGAAAGTGTAAAGTTGATTGCTTGATTAGATCTAATAGGATTATTTGCGAAAGTTGATATTCCTAGGTTGAAGGATAGATAGAAAGTTGTTTAATTTGCGACAGTTGATTGAATGACTTGAATTGTTTGCGACAGTTGACTTTTCTATGATCTAGATTGCATGATAGTTGTGAATTCTCATTGAAAGCATGTATGGTTGTTGTTGTGGTAGCCGTAGCCCTAGGATTGCCTTTTTATATTTGATTTAAACACATTAATCTCGATTCGATCTCGACCCCATAAGATCGTGTTCGACCCTTAGCCCTTTGTTTGTTCTCTTGTGTTTCGTAGTTTATCAACTAATCTGTAGCACTATTCTCATTCCCGTGGACGAACCTGACTCCGCTATACTCAGCGCTGTCTTGAATATAAATTTATTTGTTCAAGAAACCCTTCAACAATCATATTGAACGTGATCCTGGAAAACGTCCTACAATCTCTTCATATAATATTAATGAGCAAGATAACATTCGAAAGAGATATGTTCAATATGGTCCTTATCAACCAAAGCTAGAAGAGTATCCGTCACATCTTTGTGGAGATCAAGATCGTAGATTTAATGCATAGTGGTTTGAGAATGATAAGGCATATTGTTTTCCATGTTTTCTGTTTGGAAGTAATCTTAGAAGGAAAACTTTGCTCACTTCTTTCGGGTTCGATAATTGGAGAAGGGTCGGTGGGGCTCAATGTGTCATTAAGAAGCATATAGGGAATAATAAGGCTCATCACATTTTAAATCTATGCAATATTGGATGAGCTTGAAACATGTTTGTGGGAATATTGAAAGAGCAATAAATCCACAACCACCTAAACTTGTACAGCTGAATCGGTTGCGGATTAAGGCTACAATAGAGGTTGTAAGATTGACGGCAAAGTAATCACTTGCTTTTAGAGGTGATGATGAATTTGTTAATTCGTCTAATGATGGCAATATTATTGAAACTGTGAAATGATATGGGAGAATGAATGAAGAATTTGAAAAGGCCACCATAGAAAATGCCCCTGGAAATGCTACTTATACTTCTCCAAAAATTTAGAAAGAGATTCTTAATATTTTTCCCAAAGGAGTTCGAAAAAGGATTCGCGAAGAGGTTGGAGAATCCAAGTTTTGTATACTTGTTGATGAAGCACTAAATGAGGGTAAAAAGAAGCAAATGGCTATCATCTTAAGATTTGTTGATTCTCAAGGGTTTATTCGTGAACAGTCCTTTCATGTTGTAAGTGTCCGTGATACTTGTGCAGCAACACTGAAGAGTAAGATTTAGAAAGTTTTCATTGAAAGCAATCTTCTTGTTGAAAATTTGAGAGGCCAAGAATATGATGGTGCTAGCAACATGCATGGTCAATGGAATGGACTTCAAGCATTATTTTTGCAAGAATGCCCATGTGCATATTATGTACACTGTTTTGCTCATCGTCTACAATTGGCTTTAAATACAGTAGCTACAGATGTGGATGTTGTCTACTTGTTTTTTGAGATGTTGACTAGTATCATTAATGTTGTCGACTCATCTGCTAAGCGTGTTTCTGAGTTCCAATGCATCCAAGAAGTTGAAGTTATGGAACAAATTGCTGTTGGGGAACTGCAAACTAGAAAGGGAGCTAATCAGACATGTAATCTACAAAGAGCGGGAGCTACTCGATGGAGCTCAAGGTATTATTCTATCAAGAACTTGATAAAATTGTTTAATGCAACTAGTTTTGTTTTGGAAAACATGACTGATAATGGTCTTGCCGAAAAAATACGCGGACAAGCTTTGGGATCTTTTAGAGCTATAAGATCATTTGAGTTTGTGTTTTGTTTGTTACTGATGGAGAAGACTACGAGAATTACAAATGCTCTTTATAAGTCACTGCAAGAACAATCTCAAGAAATTGTAAATGCCATGAATCTCGTTTCAAGCACGAAAGGTCATCTTCAAAAGTTGAGGGAAGATGGTTGGGTTTCTTTCTTTGCTAGTGTTGTGTCATTTTGTGCCTCGCATGCCATTGTTGCTCCAGATTTTAATGCTCCTTATGTGAAAGGTACGGGCCGACGGGGTCGTCCTTCCCAAAAAGAGGATTGTGTTACCATTGAGCAATATTACAAATTTCAAGTAATTAATGCAGTGATTGATTTTCAGATGATGGAACTGGATACTAGATTTAATGAGAAAACAAGGGAGCTTTTGGTTCTTAGTTCTTCATTGGATCCTTGGTCTGATTTCCAATCATTTGACAATGATAACATTTGTAGTTTGGCTGAGAAATATTATTCTCATGACGTGCCAGATTTGGATGATTTAAGAATTGAATTGGAGCATTTTGAGTATTAATTCTCTGAACTTGAGGAATTTCAGAATCTCTCCACCATTTCAGAGTTGTGTCAGGAATTTGTTAGAACAAGAACTCCATTTGGGTTGATTGAAAGACTGGTTCGGTTAGTGATGACTCTTCCGGTTTCTAGAGCTACAATGGAGAGGGCTTTTTCAGCTATGAAGATTATTAAGAACCGACTTCGAACTAAGATGAGTGATGATTTTCTTGCTGATTTAATGACAATGCATGTGGAGAAATACATTGTGGATTCTATTGATTCAGATTGGGTTATTGATGAGTTTTATGCTTTAAGTAAAATAAGGGTACAATTTAAGTAGTTTAATTTCTATTGTTGCTTTTGGATTTAGGCATATAAGCTAGTTTTTAGGTGGATGGATAGTATTTTCTTATGATTTTGTTGCATGAATATTAATATTTTGGATGTATATATATATATATATATGCTATTAGGTGATGTATCTCAACAAGGTACCTCTTATCAATTTTTTTTTCAGAATCTTTGTTCTTTGCTAAGGTAAATTCAGCCCACCCTAAAATGTAATCCTGGTTCCATCCCTATTCGGAACATTATTGAAAATACAAGCATACGTCAAAGGAAAACTCATATGTTGATGAGTTCATTGATTTAAAATGGACGAGCTGGTGCACCACCTTTTGGATGCTTTGCTCTAGGGAGAATTATTTCTTCCTTCAACTTTGTCTTGCCTTGATCTTCAATTCTTGATAACTACACCTTCGGTTGCGTACCACCTCTCGGATACTTCAGTTAGAGATTAAACCTTTCATCGATATGACCTTCAACTTCAGTTCCCGAGTAACACTCCTCTACTACCTGATATTTCTGTAAAAGGCAAGAAACACTAGGCAAAAGTGCAGAGGAAAAAAGAAAGGTGAACGGATTAGTCTAAGGAGACTAAGCAAGCAGGGAACAGACAGTCCCCACGGTTGTAATTAAACACGTTGGCATCGAACTTTGAATCATATTCGGTCGATAATTCAACGGTTAATACTTCCATAAAAGGGATATGATAAACCAAAGTAGGTGGGGTATCACAAGAATGTAATTTCGTTAGAATGACGAGAATCACCAACTTTCAAGGTAAGTGGAATCTAACAAGAGTGTGATTCCATTGGAAAGAAAGAAATATGATATTTTGTTAGAGGCATTCCGAAAGTGATGAGGTATTATATGAATGTGGTTCAACGGAAACAAGATGATATTTTACTCGAATAGGAAAGAATATAAGATTCTTGAAAGGGTAAACTACACCACAAAAGCATGATTCCTTCAAAAATACGAATATTGTTGGGAATTTCACTATTTCACACCAAGTTTGAAAAGCCTCTATCGAGTTATCGAATCTAAACCAACCTCATTAGATTCGAGTCCGAATGAGCATTTGGGTTGGAATGACAATCTTTCAAAAGTCGGGATCAAGTTGTACAAATTCATCCTAGTTAATTAATTAATGTGCACTATGCCGATCCACTTAATGTAACGAAGTTCCAGCACTTAGCTAGAGTGCAGTATCCCCCCTAAAAAGAGGAGCGAATATAGATCATGACCCAACATTGAGGGAAGAGAGGATGGTGAACCATACCCCCCGATAGGTTATAAAGAGATGTTAGGGTAAAAACACGCATCCCTAGTTCTATACTAATCCACAACAAATGTCATTATATCTACGCAATAAACAAACATAAGTTTGTTTGTTTAGCAAACAAGTTATTCCCAACACAAAGATTAATAATAAACAGAATAAAGATTCACGTTTAATGGATTACAAAGGAGAGTTGCCCACTTGCCTTGATATTCGTGGTTTCTCCTTAAAAGATTAAAGGTTGGAAGTAGGAGCGAGAACATCTCGAGAACTCGTCCATGTTCAAGTCGAATGCTACCAGAAAAAAGATCATAACAAGATCAATAATCCTTTTATAATCAAAATTGTTATTCCATTTTAACAATTTTTAAGAATGAGAATAAGTCATTATTCTCTTATACAACTTTAAGAGGTCACTATAAATTATTATTCCTTTAATAATTTATATCTTAAAATGCTCATAATAGTTCGTCGTTTTTATTATCCGTTTAAAAATGATCTTCAAAATTTATAATTTTTATAAATTTACTAATGAGCATGCTAACGATATTGTCGTATAATTTTTATATAACTCGGTTATATAATTTTATACGATTTTTAACAAAACGTCATTATTCATAATTTTAAAATTATTACTAATAATGAAAATAATATGAGAGATCGGGATTTATACCAACACAAGACGAGGAGAAATGATCTCAGTAATGGGCACAAAACCCGAGTGGAAAAGGCTGGACCGAGATAGGCTGATTTTCAAGTTGGCTGAACAACACTTATGCCTAGACCCTTCTTTCTTCTTTTCTTTTTACAAGTCTGATGGGCTTGTTTGGAAAAAATTGGGTCTTTTCTTTTTAAAGCTACAACCCAACAACCATTCAAAAAAGTGGCCCAATCTAATGCTTCCTTCTTCCTTCTCTTGTATAGCCAGCACAACCGTGGGAGTCGGCACTTCGGAGGCCTTTCATGCAGCGCGGCTCCGGCGCGGTCCGGCGACACATCAGGCGACGTATCTGGCGCCAAAAATTGACCCGACCGACCTGCTCGACTCCGAACCCGACCCGATACCCGATACCCGAAAAGAATAAAAAAGTGTATACTCGAGACTTGTTTGCTCCGAACTGATTTGGCCCGTCACGTGTCCGAGAAAAGCCTGAACCCGAGGTTAATCCAAAACCGTTTATACACGAATGGACTAGCCCGATGCAACCCGATATCCGATAAGACCTCTATTTAGCGATAACCAGATAAGACCTCAAACCTTAAACAACTAGCCTTAATTAAGCACTGCCTCGTTACTCCAAACGAGTTTGGGTCCACTTTTATAGATTAGAAAAGAATTGAATTGAATATAATCAAGCCAAAATCTAGCTCTTCCAAAGAGCATATATGTCTCGAGAATATACGGTCCAAGGCAAGGAAGAGCACAAGGCTCAAGCAGAAGCCAAAGTCCTCGTTTATCTCACCGCCAGTCTCTTTCTCATCACCCAAACACACTTTACGAAATATTCACTAAACAAGACAAATAAAAAAGAGTTTCTTTTGCATTAAATCTCAATGTATGTATATATTCTTCCATTGATGATGACTATATCATGCAAAAAGCATAATTTTATTCAAATGATGGTACTACTCACTGCCAAACAGCGTCCAAGAAAATTTTCAAAAAATAAATAAATTACTGATTGCAAAATCTCTACATTTTTTCTATACTTGCATACTAACGAGCTAGCTACTAGGCATTAAATTACTAATAAACTCGAAAACTTTTCTTCGTAGAATGGAATTCAAAAATCCGCCCATCAAAATCAGTCACCAATCATTTACTTTTGACATTAAATGTTACTAGGAAAACCATGGCTGAAATGACTTCCTAACGACCATCATCCACTAGCATTATTATTTTGCAGTGGAATTTTAGACCCTAATCTAATCATAATTACCTCCTTTTTCCTCGTCAAGTGTAAACCAGGCCGCCAACCCTTGAAAATATATATGGAATTAAAATCTACTTTTAAGTTGGTTACACTTTCATTTTAGAAAAATCATTGATTTATTTTACATTTAATCTTTATTTCAATGCAAATGGTCTGTAGCTCATTATCAAGAAAGAAAAAAGAAGAGCATATGCGCAAGATTATTTTGGAAAGACCAAGTTAAGAAATTTTAGGTCAATGTTTTGTGACTTGTATTTCTATGCACTATTATGAGGGGTATGGCCCAGTTTGATCTTGTGACTAGGCGTGTCAATCGGGCGGGTCGGGTCGGGTTTGGGTCGGGTCAATTTAATTTCGGATAAGTTCGGATTCGGGTCAAATTCGGATATTTTGAAAATCGGGTCAAATTGGGTTGGTTCATTTCGGGTCGGGTGCTCAATTAATCGGGCAAAGTCGGGTTTCGGGTCAATTTCGGTCGGGTCATTCGGTTTTCGGTCCAACTTGATTTCGGATAAGTTCGGTTTCGGGTTTAGTTCGGTTTCGGGTTTAGTCGGATTTCGGGTGAGTCGGGTTTCGGGTTTTTCGGATTTTGGGTGAATCGGTTTTCGACTTTGGCCGAATTTCAGGTTAATACGATTTCGAGTAAGCCGGATTTTGATTCAGACCATATATCGAATGATTATTTTTTGTAGTTTAACTACTATAGGGTCTAAATATTTAATGTAACATTTAATTTAAACATAATTATAATAAATATTCACTATTATTAATATTTTATAACATAATGTAATTTTCGGATGGTTTCGGGTCGGGTAACTTCGGATTTTCGGATGACTTCGGGTCGGGTAGAATCGGATATCGGGTTGCATCAGGCTAGTCCATTCGGGTATAATCGATTTTGGGTTAATCTCGAGTTCGGGTTTTTTCGGATTCGGGTCAAATCAGTTTGGGTCAAACATGTCTCGGGTATAAAATTTTTTATTGTTTTCTCGGGTCGGGTCGGGTTCGGAGTCGGGCGGGTCGGACGGGTTTTTCGGGTCGGGTCAAGTTTTGACAGCCCTACTTGTGACTTGAAGTTTTTTACTAAGGCTGATTTATTGGGGGATACAAAGGCTGAGATATATTATTGCTACATACAATAAGATTTGACCAAATTGTGATAAATGTTTGGTGCATACTTATAGACAATCCTTTAAAATCATTCTCTTTCTCAGGCAGTCGAGCTTGTGTGACTTAAGATTTGGAGCTCTATTTCCCACTTTTTTTACATGCACATATTTAGCATATGCTTCAACCTTTTAGCTAGTTTTACTATAATATTGGAAGTTTCGATAAGAGTCAATTTTTAGTTTTTTTACTTGACCTAAGTAATTTATTTCGGTTTTGGCAATAATTCACAATTCATGAATCCAAAAATAGTTATTTATCCACTTTTTTAGAACACTTCGTACCCTATATGATAAGACTGATGGATCATGAATAATTAAAGTGCTAAACGAAGCAAAGGGAGAGAATGAAGAGACATGATGTATGCAAATTTAGAGTACGTTCAGAATAATGGCAGATAATACTAATAAAATCGCGCACCCACATAAAACACACAAATATCGATGTCTCTTTGCCAACAAAAACACCCAAAAGGGTAGAACAATTTCGTCAGTGTACAAACAAGGCATTGATCAACTAAGAGTCTAAAGATCACAGAGTGAGTGGCTCACACAAAACCCAAGTACAAGTAACGTGCTCATTGTACATAGCGTCTGACTACCTATCCTGGTCAGTGCGTTGGACAAACCCCAGATGAAGTTACTATCTATGTACAAAGACTCCAAACAATGATGATGATCGATGACGTCGCATACACAACTCACCAACTTATAATACAAGTCACATCAACCTCACACTCCACTAATCAACGACCAATGCCTCGAAGATCAACAAATCTCTCTCACATCGGAAAATCTCGAAACTCCAACTCAAACCGCATCTTCCACCAACAGCAAGGCAACACGTTGCACACCTCACACTTCTCCGATCAACGTTCGACATCTCAAAGATCAATAAGTCTCTCCCACATCGAGAAGTTCCAACTCTTGGCCCTTTCCAACATCTATAAATAGCTGAAGAATGTGAAATTTACAAGGGTCGAAAAAACATCTCTAACTTAAGATCTTTTCTTATTAACAAAGACTCGACATGTTGAAACTTTCCGAAGAACTTTGTTACTTACGAGGGATAATCCTAAAAGGTTCTAAGCCTTTATTTGTAAGAGACAAACCACCAAAACTTGTAAAAGCGCGCATATTTGGAATGCGAATAATCCTAGACTATAAAATCTCTTTTAAAGCGCATGTGCGTGTGCTTTTTATTCCTTTTGAAACGCGAATAATCAAGGAGAATGATCCACGTGCACGTGGATCATTCTTACGTGTAGAATAAAGAGTGAAAGTTTTTCATGCATGTTTTCTATTAATTTAGGTCCTCCAACATAACACTAGATTATTTCAGATTCCAACAAAGACTATATATGTTTGTTGGGTACCAAAACTAGTTGGAGTTTTCCAACCAATTGTGCGAACTCATATAAATATCATTTGCTTTTTTTTAATAAGGAAAGGAATTTGGGAGGTCACTAGTGAGCTAGTGACCGGCCAAGGGCATCCTGGTGGATGAGGGTATGCAAACCCAAGTCAACTGCGAGTGGAATAGAGGAGACGCGTCGGAAAGAGCCAGCGATGTAGTTCACCACCGAATTGCACTCACGATGAATGTGCATGATACTCCAATCTCGAAAGCGAGCCAAAAAGAAGTGGATGTCCGAACGAAGCAAATCAATATCCCACGGGCAGCGCCAGTCGCCAAGCACGGGTTTGACCAGCTGAAGATTATCGCCTTCAATCTGAATCCAAAAGACACCGCGACTAATAGCCTCGAGAAGTCCCTGGCGCAAGGCGATGGTCTTGGAGATAAGTAGAGACTGTCGACCAATTAGTCCTCCGTCGAAATGGATAGGGGAGCCACCAGAGTTCCTGAGGATGAATCCGAACGAGGCCACGCCATCCGAGCTAACTGCACCATCAAAATTGAATTTAACAAAGTCATCCTTGGGTTTTTCCCATTTAGCAATCTTCCGCCCATGCCTAGTTCTCACGGACCGGGAAGACGTGCTTTTACTTTCTGAAATTGATGTTATCTTCCAATCTTTGATCTGGTTACAAGTAAATTCACAAAGAAGCCCTACATTGTTCGACATCGGACTATTTTCATTTTCGAAGGTTCTTATGTTTCTAGCGAACCAAAGGCTCCACCACACGTTAGTAAGGAGTTCCATCTCATCTTTGGTTGTTATTTCCCTGATTTCGTCAAGAATTTGATGTGGTTTTTTATCACACAGCGACACTTGATCGGTGATCCAAGTTAGTTTAGGATTCAACGCATTGAGGGTTGCCCTGGAGAAGGGTCAAGAAAATAGTATATGGTTAGTGTCTTCGACCTGGATATTACAAGCTTCACAACCTTGAGTAACCGGGATGTGGTTAGCAGCAAGCCTTGCTTTCGTTGGGAGGCCGTTACGGGCCACTTTCCATAGGAAGTTTTTCATTTTAGGTGGGATATTTAACTTCATTATTTATCCATTTCAGATTAAATTTGGGTTCTCCTTTGGCCTGTTGAAGCCAATTCATAGTAGAGTGGGTAGAGTACCATCCATTTTTGTTTGGTTGCCAGTATAACCTGTTCGGAATTTTGTTAATAGGGTTGATGATTCTAGTTATTGTTTCGACGTCCTCTTGGTTTAACACTGTGCAATTTTTCAAGGTTCCATGAGTTGTCCTCCATCAGGTAAGCATCAACATGCTCCTCCCTATTTATTAGGGTTTCGGCCTCAGATTTTGGGGTAAGAGGACCGTTACCGGTCCAGTTATCCTGCCAGAAACGGACGGTTTTACCATCCCCAACTTGCCAGATAAGCCCTTTGGAGAATCGGTCTTGTAGGCTTAAGAGTTTTGACCACTGCCATGATGTGTTCAGAATTTTTTCCTATAGTTAAGGATATTCTCCGTTTTTGAATAAATATCATTTGTTTGACACATAAAAACTAGTTACTAGTTGTAAAATTAGTTTTTTGAGAAAGTTGATTTTTAAAGGTTTTGGAGGAGTTTTTAGTACATAATTTTTTAAATTAAAAAATTAATTATTCCTAAATAAGAACAACTCTAATATAAAGTGAGATTTTAAATTATCACTTACTATAATAAACGAGTTAAACATTACCAAAAAATATTTACATTTTTTTAAACTCTATCTACTTTTATAGTTTGGTAACTTAACGAAAACATACCCTAAATCATGCATGATGCTTGTAATTTGAATTTTGAGATTGATTTGGATTTTGGATGTATTCATATTTGGTAAACTAATGGAGCCTTTTGTTGTATTACTTTTTTTTTGGTTGAAATTTGTTGTATATTACTTTAGCCCATATAAATCAAGATTTAAACCATGCAGACTCATACTATATATAAACATTTCATATGATTTTTTTGGTGCAATATCTCATCATGTAAGTTAATTTTCATCATAGATATCAATCAATATAGTGTGCATGTGATAAACATTTCAAATTCCATCATTGGAATTAGAATTGGAAAAATATAAATTAAAAACAAAGACATAGAAACAAGTAGATTAAGATTGTTTGAAAACAGAACAAAGAAGTATGCAAAGCGTGAGGGTACCATTTTTTCAAACAAGAAATCATCATATTCGTGTGTATGGTTGGGATCTTAATATGTCACCCTCTATTCATCCAGCTCCTCTTATATTCCTTTCTCGAAAGTCGAAACAGAAAGAAGAAAAAGGAAATTTCACTAGCTAGTAAAATTTCTGAATAGGATAGAAAGGCGGTAAAATTTCTTTCACGGAACAACATGAAGAACCCCTAGGTTAGTTATATACTGTTAAGCCATAAACGTACGGCCTAAAATAAGGCTCATACTACACATTAGAAAAGATGGGTATCTAAAAGGTAAAACACGAACAAATATATGTAGCTAGCTAGGGCTCAATTATATTCAATTCGCTTAGACAATTTGTGTTAAAAATTACATAAAAATAACACTTAATATTATTACACATCCTTGCACAAATACATGTAACAAACTAAAAATGATGATTATATTTAGAGATATGTATAATCATGAGGGAGATCTTCCAAGCCTGCCCATGACAGCATTCTTGAAGTTGACGACTTCTTGCACTTGAGAGCACGACCTCTGCATCCTCACACCACTCAAGCTATTCCGAGCGTCCATCATTTGACTCAAAGACATCCTCTTTTTACTGTTACTACTCATACCGTTTCCGCTCCCATCAGACTCCGGCCTCTGTTTGGGAGCGCTATGCGACCTCACCTTCGCCTTAAACGACATCGTCTTGGCCATGTAGTTAGGGTAGTTGTAGTAGTAGAGCTCCTGCCTCCCCCAACCCCCGTGATGCAAAATGCCGGGCCCGGGCCCACTCCTCGTGGGTGTCAGGGGCGCTATCCGCCTGCACAACATTTCATCCGGGCCGGAGAACCGCGGGGTGGTCTGGGCGGTGGTGGACCGGCACTCCTCCGCCGTCAGCCCCCACTCCGTGTCGTGGAAGTGGTGGCAGCACGGGTGGGGGTGGCTGTCGGGTATGGATATCCGGGCCGGTGCGAACTGGTGGTGATGTGGCTGGAAAGTGTCGAACTGGAGAATCTGGTAGGAAGACGGGTCTTCGCCGAGCTCGGAAAAGGATGTTCTGGAGCCGGGCCCTTTACGGGCCGACCTGGACCCGGGCTGCCCGATGTCCACTTCCACCACCTTGTCGATGGGAGGGTTTAGCGTCCGGGCTTCGAACGAAGAAGCCGACAGCCTCCTGCTCTGCGCCGCGCCTGAAAGGGCGCGCCTGGAGCGAACGGTGGCTTGAGCTCGGATGAGGGCTTGCATTCCGTGGAGGGTGGCCGTGGCTTGCTTGCGCACTAGATACCCTCTCACTAGGGCTTGTATTTTCACCAGTCCTTTTAGCGCTCTCAACGCCTTCCTTGCCTATATGTATATTTATTTCCAAGTTCCAACACAACACGTACATTTTTAGCTGAAATCAAGAAATCTACAAAACCATAATTTCTTGATTAACCTATACATTTTACATCTAATTAACGTATTGACTTACCAAATAGGCCCGGAAATTGGTCTGAATTGTAACGGCGGCCCGGCTGGGAATCCCATCAAAGCCACCATCGCTGTGGAACAAGTTGTTGTTGGAGCTGCTTTGGCTTCTCCCCCGGCTAGTCAGCCTAACCACCTCCACGGCAGCCTGGGCGGCGGCCACGGCGGCGTCCGCTGCCGCAGCAGTGGCCGCAGCCACCGCAATGGCGTGCTTGTTGCACTCCGTCTGGCCGCCGTCGTCGCCATCGGGATAATACGCCCTCAGCCACGCCGCCTCCGCCGGAGTTATGTTGGGCGGGATGGTGGCAGGGTTGTGGCAAATTCCGGCGGCTGTGGAGTCCCTGCCGGAGCCGCCAATGGCCGGCGTTGGCCTCATAGTAGTCTTCATCCCAAACAGTCCCCTGAGCCACCTCGTTGCTTTCCCCATTTTGTGGGTTTGCAGGAAATTACAACAGGGGAGGCCAGGAAACAGAGTATATATATATCTGGAAAATGTTCTTACAAAAGATTATGGGTTCAAAAGAAAAAGATAAAGAAAAATGAGAGACGGCGACGGCGAGGAATTTAGGAGACGGAAGAATTGGTTATAGTTTATTAATTGGAAAGGAGACAAAAACAGAGCAAAATTCAAAACAGTTTGAATATAGTAATACTTGTTGTTCATAGGAAATGAGAAGAATTCAAGCGTTTTGAGACAAGCCCACGAGGAAGAGGCGAAAGAGTGTTGAAACGGAAGTGGAAGAAGAAATTAAAGAGGCAGAGAGCCAGAGAGAGACTGAAGAAAATGTAATCAAATTTTCTGAGAAGGCTAGTGTAATACTAATAATAAGTTTGTCCAATGGGCTTTTTATTTTTAGATTTTATTTTTAAACTATGGGAAAGGTCCAAAGAAGTCCTGTCCCTTGTATAATTGGAGTTATGGAGCGACGTGTCCTTAAAAAGGGAAAGATACCAACAATCCTTCTCAGCGCTCTGACACTCTCGTGAAGCGTTACCTATTCTTTTTTTTAAAAAAAAAATTATACACAACTAAAAGTAAAATACCAAATCGGAAGAGTAATATAACTGAGGGTAAATTTCACGAATTGCCAATCGGACCTGTTGGAGTTTTGCTTGCAAACTACTGTATTAATTAGTTTTGTTGTTATGTATCTTAATCTATCATTGTAATTTGTAAACACACACTCATATTTAGTAATGCACACAGATCTAGGTAGGGGCTAGGAAATATGAGACTTGGCTCAATACTCTTGAACAGACCCTTGTCTTAACCATGACTCGCTCGCTTGTGCCGCTTGACCCTCTTTGGTTGGGTATGGCTCGAAGGGTGTAGTTGTTGGATGCAAATGGGCTTGTACTTGAGTGTTTTGGGTCATGATCTAATTAGAAAACGTCTTATTGGGCCTATTTGTTTTTGGGCCTTATTCCGATCTGAGCTTTGGATGAGTCTCATATGCTAAACGTTGTGTTTGGCTTATGAAGACGCTCTTGTGATGGAACGACGTCATCTGAGGCGCTAGAGTTATATAAAAGCTTATGATGAAACCCAAGCTCCTCGTCTTTGCCATTTTCTCTTCGCTGTTGTGAAAAATTAGGGTTTGAGCTCTCGAGCTTTTTCTCTAGTTATCTCACCTTGGCGATTTGAAATTGAGTGAAGTCTGAAGAAGAAAAGAAAGGGGAAGAAAGACAAGAGATATTGGAGCCTTAATGGTTTGAGCTCTTCGTGGGCTTGTCCGATTCCTTTTCTATTCTTCATGCTTTGTGCTACATTCTGATCTTCACCTCTGTTTCTTAGCCTTTGTTATCTGTGTGTGCTTGCTTTGTAAACGTTTGTGTGTTGGCCTTTGATGCATAGTGGATTGGGTGAGTTCCCCTCTTGAGACTCTGCAGAGTAGGGTAAAACCGAACTACGTAACATACTTGCTTGTCCATTTGCATTTTATTTTCGCTTTCAAAACAAACCAAATCTATTAAATTGGATCTTAGATCTTAAGTTGTATCCAAACGAGGCCTTTTCCATATGAGTATGAAATATGTTCGTATTATGACAAACGGGTCTAGTGTTTAGGTAGCGAGTAATGAAGAGTAAGGTTGTTGGAACGATGTTGGGACCTCTGGTTCTGAACATCGGAACAACGATACAGTTCTCCGAGTTTTGATAATGACAAACGCTATAAGGGAACTAATGTGCTTTGATCAAGTATTTCTAAGGAACACAGGTTGAGCAAAGAACTTCCATGAATGAGCACACAATGAAGAGTTCCCATGAAATGAGAACTCCCAGGAATGACCAGAGCACACAGGCTTACACGATGAAGAGTTTCTCTCAAAGGAACTCAAAAGAGGACAGTTCCCACGACATGGGAACTCACATGTGAGGACAAGGACCGATCAGCGCATATCACGGGATCCTGTCTTGGACAGGATGAAGGCACAGTCTGAGGAGCAGACTGTCATGATTGATCCAACGGTCCGATCAATTCAAGAAGTTGACCTAGTTCAAATTGAAGTCACATGTGAAGAAAGTACAACTTGGGCATCAAGCAAAGGGCATTTCGGACACAAATGAAAGATGCGATTGAAGCCCAAGTTCACTCGAGTATAAAGCCAAATGAATAGTACTCGAATTGAGCACTTCTCCCAGAACTCACAAATACCCACAACAGAGAAAGAGAAAGAAGAAGAGAAGTCCCCGGCGGCGAGTGTCTGATCTCGACGACGGTGAAGCCAAGTTCCCAGGAGAAAGGGAACTGCGATTCGGTGTAAGGTTTGAGTTACTTATTTAGTGATTGTTGTTCGCTTAGGAACTCAGTTGAGAAGATTCATTAGTGTTGCTAGAGTTAGGTAGAACTCGTAGGAACAGAGAAGTTTGAATCTGGTTGTTTGTAACTAAGGAACAAATCAATAATATAAGTAAGTCATTCAAAATCCTCCAAGCGGAGGTAGAGGTTTACCCATACAACTAGTTGGTTGTAGTGGGGTTCCTCTATAAGGGAACTGTGTTCATTCTGTCTTTCTAATACTTGCGATAGTTTCTTCCGCTGCCTTGGGAACAGCTTAACAGCCAGTTCCCAAGCTCTAAGCTAACCGGTTACGATCCAACAATTGGTATCAGAGCAAGGTTGCTCTAGATTTGTGTTAGCATCGCAGGTCTCAAACATGGCTCACGAACTCACCCAAGTCGGTCACAACAACAGCAAGCCACCAAGGCTCATCACTGGTAGATTCGAAGTCTGGCAACGCGACATGAAGAACTGGATGCGCAGCCAAGACTACCAAGCTTGGTGCGTCATAGAAAAAGGGAACTTCAAAATTGATCCAGCGATTGAGAATGATCTTTCAAAATGGGGACCCAATGAGTACAAGTGCATGGAGGCCAACTTCAAAGCCATTCAGTACCTCAAGAATGCCATGTCGGTGCAAGACTGCGACAGAGTGGCAAACCTAGACACGGCAAAGGAAGTGTGGGAAGCCATTCAACAAATGCACATTGGGAACTCAGACCTCCGAGAAGATCTTCAGATGAACGCAAGGAGGGAGTTCTTCACCTTCCAAATGGAGATAGGAGAATCCGTTGATAGCTACCAATCCCGTTTCGAGGGACTTTGCACCAAGATGGCTGGCCTTGGGATCACTAAAGAGGAAGTCACTGATAAAATGAAGGTTCAACAACTCTTCAATGGGTTGACTGGAGAATGGACAAATGAAAGAACGATGTTCAAAGAGAATCCCGAAAACAGAGCTCTTATGCTCCACCAGGTCTTTGGAAAACTGGTGGGATATGAGAAGAGAAAGATAGATGACAAGGAGCAAACGAGGGCACACCAAGGAATTGCCCTCAAATTTGAAAAATGCTCAAGTCAGTTCAAGAGCAACATGAAGAATCTGAAGAAGAAGAGGATGAGGAACTGGTACTTGTAACAAGGGCCCTTCGATCCTTCTACAAAGGGAAGTTCAAAAAGGGGAATGGGAACTCACAGAAAGGACAAGGTTCCCAAAGAAGACCAGCTGAAAAGGACCTCTCGGACGTCACATGCTACAAGTGCTACAAAAAGGGACACTTCGCAAAGGAGTGCCCACTGGGAACTGACGATCGAAAGCAAGGAAAGAAGGCCTACATCGCCACCTGGGACGATGACGAGGACGAAGATCCTGAAGCCTGGGCATCTCCCGACATGTGTGCAATGGCCATAGGAGACACCACTGGGGAATAACCCAGTGAGGTAACTACTGAATCCGTTCTTGCTTCCTTGAATAATTATGAAAAACCTGAGTTGCTTAAAATTCTCTCAAGCCTTGTCAAAGATAATATTAAATTGCAAAAGAAGTTGGAAAAATCGGAACACACAAATGCTGAACTAGTTGGTCTAGAGCCATGTCCCAACTGTGTGTCCCTTCTAGAAAAACTTCAGTTTTATGTGTCTCACATTGTGGAACTTGAGAGTGAGCTTAAAACTCTAGAAAGTGATGAGAACACCCTTCTACAAAATCTGAGTAA
This sequence comes from Fallopia convolvulus, assembly GCA_964016875.1. Classification (NCBI taxonomy): domain Eukaryota; kingdom Viridiplantae; phylum Streptophyta; class Magnoliopsida; order Caryophyllales; family Polygonaceae; genus Fallopia; species Fallopia convolvulus. The sequence continues at coordinate 20,082,978 of OZ024722.1, read as the reverse complement.
AGCAAAAGGGAAATCTAAAGCCTCTAGTTCCCAAACCAAGTTTGTCCCTGCCAGACACGGAATAGGGTATGAGTCAGAGAGCCCTAGAAAAGGGAAGTCCCCTTTGAGTGAAAAAGAGATGAATGAGTGTAGGGCCCTAGAGCTTCAGTGTGAGAAACAGAAAAATGCACACTTGGAAGAGAAAATCCGTGTTCTAGAGAGTGGGGTGAATGGAGAAGTAGATTATTACACTGGGAACACTGGACACAAGTTGTATGTTCAAATAGCTAAGGGAAACAGGTCTAGAATGTACAACAAGGAAACTATGGATAGGAACAGGATACAGAGACCCCATCCTAAGTACTACCTAAGAGAATATTATAAGACCTGCTGAAACTGTGGTGCTCATGGGCACTACAAGGAAAGCTGTCCCAAAGCTAAGGCCCAAGCCCAGAGAAACCACGAGTACTGGAACAAGCAGAATCAACAAACCAACAAGCCTGCTAGAGTTCCCATTAAAAGAAACAACCATAGGAACTCTGCCTATAACAAGTACTCTCGTGACATTAACATTGCTGATTATGTGCTATTTTAGACTGTCTTCCCTTGCAAGGAACCATGCAAGAGTCATCTTGCCTGGGTCCTCAAAAACTAACTTTTCTTGTAGGTGGCAGTGAGGGGGAACAGCACATGGGTCATTGACAGTGGATGTTCCAACCACATGACTGGAAACAAAGACAACCTCACCTCACTCCACCCAAAGGCCGAAGGAGGTCACGTGTCCTTTGGCAACAAAAATAAAGGAGAGATCATAGGAACAGGGGAAGTGCTACTCAACAAATCAATCAAAATCAGCAACGTTAACTTGGTGAAAGATCTGGGATTCAATCTCTTGAGCGTCTCTCAAATATGTGATCAAGGGAACAACATCGTCACCTTTTACTCAAAGGAATGTCTAATGATCAACAAGAAGACTAACAAAATCATCCTGAAAGGAAGAAGGTCCAACAACATATATGTGGTGGATACAGACTTTGAGCCACCAAGGAAATTGTGCTTGGCAAGTTCCCTTGACGAAACGGAACTCTGGCACAAGAGACTGGGCCATGCAGGTATCAATCAAATCTTGAAGCTTTATCTACAGGATCTAGTCATTGGTCTCCCACGAATCAACCTTGAACGAGTCAAGATGTGCGAAGCATGTGTTCGTGGGAAGCAAACCAGGAGCTCGTTCAAACCCAAAAAGGTGGTTAGCACTACAAGACCATTGGAACTGATTCACATGGATCTCTGTGGTCCCATGGACACTGAAAGCTACGGAGGAAAAAGGTACATGTATGTCTTAATTGATGACTTTTCGAGATTTACATGGGTACTTTTCTTGAGATCAAAATCAGATACCTTCAAAGAGTTCGAGAGACTAATCAAGAGGATGGAAGTGAGCATGGGAATCAAGCTCAAGTCACTCAGATCTGACCACGGAACTGAATTCAAGAACTCAGAGTTCCTAAGATATTGTGACAACAATGGTGTATCTCACAATTTCTCAGCTCCTCGGACTCCTCAACAGAATGGTGTGGTGGAAAGGAAAAACAGAACCTTGGAAGACATGGCAAGGACCATGATGCTAGAAAGTGGAGTTCCTCCAAGTTTCTGGGCTGAAGCGATCTCCACAGCTACTTACATCTTAAATCGAGCCATGACTAGGCCCATGATCAAAAAGACATCCTACGAGCTGATCAAAGGAAGGAAGCCCAACATCTCTCATCTGAGGACCTTTGGATGCAAATGCTTCGTTCACAACAATGGGAAGGACAACCTCGGCAAATTTGAGCCTAGAAGCGATGAAGGGATATTCCTGGGATACTCTTCCCATAGCAAGGCATACAGGGTCTACAACAAGAGGACCAAGAAGATAGAGGAAAGCATCCACGTCATCTTCGACGAGAAATCTGTAAAGATGGGAAAAGAGTCCCAAGGAAAGGGAACTCTGTTCAAGCTGGTCAGACAAGAAGAAGACGACGACGAGGATGAACCAAGAAAGAAAGATGAAGACTATCCAAGTGGGAACAATGCCCCACAATCAGGGAACAACGAAGGAAATCAAAACTCCACAGATCAAAGCTCCTTTGAAGTTCCCTCCTCAACAGAAGAACCACAAGATGCCTCCAACTCTCTTGTTCCCCAAAATGAAAATGCACCAGAATCTAGTGTTCAGGGGGAACAACGAGGTAACTTCGAAGAGAATCCTGACGAAAGTCCCAGCGAAGAAGCTGAACACACCTGTTCCCCTGAGAAAGAGGAGGCTCAATACACAGATGAAGAAGAGTCAAGGGAACAGGTTGACGTCTCACACATTATAACAAGAAACTACCACCAGAAGCGAGATCACCCCATCGACAATATCATCACTCCATATGAAAAAGGTGTTCTAACTCGCTCTTCTCTCAATAATTTTTGTGCTTTTAATGCCTTTGTTTCGATGGTGGAACCAAAAAGCATCAAAGAAGCTCTAAAGGACCCAGACTGGATCCAAGCCATGCAAGAAGAACTACACCAATTTGAGAGGAACAAGGTGTGGAAGCTAGTTCCTAGGCCCAAAAACAAGAATATCATAGGAACTCGATGGGTCTTTCGGAACAAGCTAGATGATATTGGGGTCGTAGCTAGGAACAAGGCTCGTTTGGTTGCTCAAGGCTATAGACAAGAAGAAGGAATCGACTATGACGAGACCTTCGCACCAGTTGCAAGGATCGAGGCCATCCGTCTTCTCATAGCCTATGCAGCCCACAAAGGATTCAAGCTATACCAGATGGATGTGAAGACGGCATTTCTCAATGGGCACCTCAAAGAAGAAGTATACGTAGCTCAACCCCCAGGATTCGAAGATGAGAAGCTACCCAACCACGTCTACTTCCTGGAGAGGGCCCTCTGCGGACTCAAACAAGCTCCTCGAGCATGGTATGACAGGTTTGCTCAGTTCCTTCTGTCTCATGGATACCTTCGAGGTTCCATAGACAAAACTCTTTTCCTTAAGAAAGAGTCTAAGGATATCTTGATTGTTCAAGTTTATGTTGATGACATTGTTTTTGGAGCAACTAACGAAACTCTTGTAGAGAAGTTTAGGGACCTCATGAGCAGTGAGTTTGAGATGAGTCTCATAGGGGAACTCACGTTCTTCCTAGGACTCCAGATATCTCAAACAAAGGAGGGAACACGGATTCATCAACAGAAATACATCAGAGAAATGCTAGTCAAGTATGGGATGGACCACTCAAGGCCCATCGACACTCCCATCTCCCCAAATTCCAGGCTCAATGCTGATGAAACAGGGGTAAGTGTCGATCAAAGGAACTTTAGAGAGGTGAAGAGGATTTTCAGGTACCTCAAAGGGAACGACAACTTGTGCCTCTAGTATCCAAGGAACAGTTCCCTTGAGCTCATTGCTTTTACAGATGCAGATTTTGCTGGGCACCTAGTTGATAGAAAGAGCACATCAGGAATGGCCCAGTTCCTTGGGTCATGCTTAGTCTCATGGGGATCCAAGAAGCAAAATTCAGTGGCACTCTCCACAGCTGAAGCAGAATACGTGGCTGCCGCATCATGCTGTTCCCAAGTACTATGGCTCAAGTCCCAACTTCAGGATTACGGTATGTCATTTGGCCCAGTTCTTATACTCTGTGATAATACTAGTGCCATTAACATTTCCAAAAATCATGTGCATCATTCTAGGACTAAGCACATAGACATTAGGCATCATTTTCTACGTGACAATGTTGAAAATGGGAACATCTCTATGCAACACTGTAGAACGGAAGAGCAAATTGCGGACATTCTCACCAAAGCTTTAGACAGACGTCCCTACCAGCGTTTTCGAATGCTTCTAGGGATGATAACTCTAAACTAAACGAGTCTCTGTTTGTCTTTCCCTCAATGCTTGATTAGTCTAACTAGAAATGCATGATAGGGACCTGTAGGACTCAGTGCTTTCATTTTGCCATATTACTAGTCTAGAGCTTGATATGTATAGAGGAACATTATCTCTTTTGGCCCAAAATGATCAACCAGAGTTCCCTTTAACCCTCTCTACAAGCCACTATGACGGTTGATCATGAAACCTACCCTAAGCTAAGGACCAGACAAACGTTTCTCATGAGCCAAACTCTTTATCCCAAAATCGAGTTGCAATTGTCTGGTTCTCTTTTGAGTTCCCTAGCCTCACAGAAAATTGAGTGTGAGTTCCCTTAACCTCTCCACTCAAAATGACCTTTCCAAAGATCATGGGAACTGATGGGAAAAAGCAGGGAACACTGGATCTGAGAAATGAAACGTCACTTGGGAAACGGGAAATTGTGTCAGAATTCGAAGCATTTTGAGCCAAGCATTTGAATCTCTCGAAGTGACTTCCCTTGGAAGAAAGCGACACGCGTCATAAGTGTGATACGGAAGTTGAAACGCTCCTCCACATTCATTGGCCAACGGTTATCGAGGTCTTTCTCAACTTCCCTTTCTACCCTCGTCTTTCTCTCTCACATAAAAACCCTACTTTACCACTTTTGGGTTCTTTCCTCCACATCCTTCCCTCTCATTCTCTTCCTCTGCAACTTTGCCTCCTCCCTCTTTCGAGAAAACATCCAAAAATCTTCTCTTTCCCAAATTTCTCTAAAATGGCTCCAGCCCACTCTTATGAACAAATGAAGGAATGGATTCTCAACAACCCTAAAACTCTCTTCATCACAATGATGAACGACGTCGAAAAGGAGCAAGATCCAGCCCTTCGCGACGTCCTCATCGAGGGACTTTACAATTATGTAAGTCCCTTTCTTCCTCCTCCCTCGGCGGCGCAACCTCCAGCACCGCCGATCTCCACTCTTCCATCTCCCTCTTCCTCCGCGATTGTCATCGTCGACAGTTTCGGATCCGAACCCCCTTCCAAATACGAAAAACCCAAACAATCCAAACACAAACACTCTTCCAAAGATCCCTCCAAATCCAAACACCACTCCTCAAAATCCTAACACAAATCCTCCAAACGCAAACACTCACAAATCTCCACTTCTTCACCCCCCTCTCTTCCCATGCCAAAGAAGAAATCCCTCCTCAACATGGAGGAGGTCCTTAATCTGTCCAAACCCGACGCCTATGCCGTCGTTCACCCATCCGAGGTCGAGAAGCTCTTTCGCCCTCGTCCCCAACCAATCTCTGAGACCTCTGGTCCCAGGGACTCCACGATAATCTCTTCCTCCCCTGTTCCCATGGTTGAGGGAACTACTAACCCTCCTCCATCTTCTCCAACGAAGATTCCTCCATCCTCTTCCTCCCCCAGAGTTCCCCCACCCACTTCACCCAAATCCCCCATCACTTCAAAATCTGCCTCTGGGACCTCAAGTCCCAAGGCTCGCACTCCTACTCCTCCTCCTTCCACTCCCAAGGTCCCAACCCCACAACATTCTCCTCTACCTCCCTCTTCTCCCACCACAATCCAACTCCCTTCCCCACCGCCTTCGGCCCAGAAAACCATAGACCTCGACTCCGACGAGGATAATCTCCCCATCGGAGTCCTTGCTCGCCAGAAGGCCAAAGCACCCATCGTGATGGGAACTGAAGACGAGGAAGCTCAACTCCGGGTCCTCGAGGAAGAATTCCGAGGCGTCCTACCTGTGCCTCCGTCTGCGCAAGGGACCGAGGCCCAAGACACTATGGCCCCCGAATTAGAGGCCCCAGAAAAGGAGGTCCCAGCCTTGCCTGCTAAAGCTGGGACAAGCTCTCGTCACCAAGACGATGACGAGGAGGAAACAGGGCTGACCTCCTCCGATGATGAAGGGACCTCCAGTGCTGACACTGAAGAAGACGAGGAGGCCACCGCACTTGCCGGCATCCCAACTCCCGGACACCAAATGGTGGTGTCGGCAGAGGTCCAAGAGGAAAGGACTAGACCACTCATGATCGAAGCGGTTGACCCCCCTCAACAAAAAGGAAAGACTACAGTCTCTAGGGGGAACTCCAAGAAGAAAGGGAAAGGATCTGTGCCCAAGAAATTTCACATCTCCGAGAATCGCAAGCTCCTTCCCCCCCCCCTCATCCTCTCAGAAAAACAGCTCGTCGATAAAGGGCTAGGGCAACTATGGGACCTGATCAAAGCCCAAGGATGGGACCACATGTGCAAGTGAGGCCGTGAGTGTCGATCCCTCTCAGGTGCGCCGATTCTACAACCATTTTGTGGTCCATGACAACGGCACCAAGGGAACTCTCTCCCTTGAAGGCGATGACTTCATCTTCACCACATCCACAATCCGCCTTCAACTACAGGTCCCCGTACAGGGACTCCAGGAACTGCCCACCAAGAGCTGGGGCGACTTCAATAGCGAGGTGATCTATAACACGATCTACGAGGGTCGTGTTCCCACCACTGGCACCTCTACTCATCACCTATCCCTCATAGCCAAGTTGGCTCATCAATTCATCATCAACATGGTGATCCCTTGCCAGGAGAAGCGCCTTGTCATCAACATCCCTGATGCCATTATCCTCTATCACTTCCTCCTCAAAAAGCCCATAAATCTTCCTCGCATAATTCTGGGGCACATGGAGAAGTGTACGGCTTCCAAATCCCACTCCCTCCCTTATGCTGGCCTCATCAAGAAACTCTTGCTCAGAGAGGGCCTCTACGACACATCCAAGGAAGAGGTCACCATAGGTAGGGAACTGGACATCTCTGTGGTCCACAAAATGCGGCACTCTGAGCCAGTGGAGGAACAAGAAAGGCTGCCATCTGGTGAAGGCACTCAGGATGGGAACACTCAAGTGTTGGTGCACATTGCCAACACTCTCGACAAGATAGCCAGGGAACAAGAAAAGATGGCAAGGGACCAAGAACAAATTGCTAAAGGCCAGGAAAAGCTTGTACAAGTCTTGACACGGCTTTGTGATGCCCTGTTCCCACCAAGCCCATGATCTTTTCCTTCTTTTTCCTATCCTCAATGTTCCCACAAATATTGTCTCTTGTGTTCCTATGTACATTTTTTTGCTTAAGTAATGAATGGTTTTTAGTATGATTGCGTGTTCTTTTCCTTCCTTATCTATGTGTTTACTTGTTTTCGATGATGTCAAAAGGGGGAAAGACAAAAAATGCGAGATGAGTTAAGTTGAAAAGATATCACAGAATACGCTATAGCTAAGGGGGAACAATTGCATAAAAAGCTAAGTACGAACTCAGTGATTCACAAGAAGTGGCTCCCTAGGAATACGCGTAGGAACTCATTTGCATATCATGCTTTAAAATACTTGCTGATTTTTGTGATAGGTTTGTCATCATCAAAAAGGGGGAAATTGTTGGAACGATGTTGGGACCTCTGGTTCTGAACATCGGAACAATGATACAGTTCTCCGAGTTTTGATAATGACAAACGCTATAAGGGAACTAATGTGCTTTGATCAAGTATTTCTAAGGAACACAGGTTGAGCAAAGAACTTCCATGAATGAGCACACAATGAAGAGTTCTCATGAAATGAGAACTCCCAGGAATGACCAGAGCACACAGGCTTACACGATGAAGAGTTTCTATTAAAGGAACTCAGAAGAGGACAGTTCCCACGACATGGGAACTCACATGTGAGGACAAGGACCGATCAGCGCATATCACGGGATCCTGTCTTGGACAGGATGAAGGCACAGTCTGAGGAGCAGACTGTCACGATTGATCCAACGGTCCGATCAATTCAAGAAGTTGACCTAGTTCAAATTGAAGTCACATGTGAAGAAAGTACAACTTGGGCATCAAGCAAAGGGCATTTCGGACACAAATGAAAGATGCGATTGAAGCCCAAGTTCACTCGAGTATAAAGCCAAATGAATAGTACTCGAATTGAGCACTTCTCCCAGAACTCACAAATACCCACAACAGAGAAAGAGAAAGAAGAAGAGAAGTCCCCGGCGGCGAGTGTCTGATCTCGACGACGGTGAAGCCAAGTTCCCAGGAGAAAGGGAACTGCGATTCGGTGTAAGGTTTGAGTTACTTATTTAGTGATTGTTGTTCGCTTAGGAACTCAGTTGAGAAGATTCATTAGTGTTGCTAGAGTTAGGTAGAACTCGTAGGAACAGAGAAGTTTGAATCTGGCTGTTTGTAACTAAGGAACAAATCAATAATATAAGTAAGTCATTCAAAATCCTCCAAGCGGAGGTAGAGGTTTACCCATACAACTAGTTGGTTGTAGTGGGGTTCCTCTATAAGGGAACTGTGTTCATTCTGTCTTTCTAATACTTGCGATAGTTTCTTCCGCTGCCTTGGGAACAGCTTAACAGCCAGTTCCCAAGCTCTAAGCTAACCGGTTACGATCCAACAAAGGTAATGAATGCTTAAAATTCAAATTACATTTATGAAGAAGAGAGATCAATTGGGTTATGGGTTGTGTGAGTGGAGGTTTTGTGTAATGTGCCTATTTGATAGTATTGAATACAATCATTCCCGGCCTCTTTACTACTACTATGTTGGTGTATGCTCTGAAAAGGTGGAGACTTTACACAATTGGAGTACCCTTTTTCAGCTTAATGCTATTAGATTCTGCTTTGCCCAGCAAGGAAAATCATTAAATCCATATTAAGAATTCCACATGATATGTTTTCTAGTCACTACACGGTATGGCAAAATAATGAGATGAGATTAATTCAATGCATGAATTAGAGATACAAAGTTGGGTTCATCACTTGTCTTTTTTGTGCCAAAATACGTATTGTTACTATTGTAGGTAGATTCTGATTTGGTTTTTCGATCAGGTTCACCGTACGTATTGTAGGTAGAAACAGGTGCAATTAGGTTCAATCGTCTATCTATGTAAATAGTTTTGGACATATAGGAATTAATATAATCATTTTTCTGGGGGGTTTCCGATCCCTCTGTTTTTTATTTCTATCTCACGTAGTCACGTCCATTTCTCAACAACCGTAGAACCTTATCTTTTTTTTTTTGTTTGTTCCCTTGCCTTGAGAGATCTGGATTATCCTCATCGGATACATGAAGAAGCATAGAAGGAATATTGTTTATTCACCGCGATATTAGTCTATTGGGCCATTGGCAACAGTTGTGCTCCCATTTTCTCCTGTGTGAGGTTTGGATTATCCTCGCCCCATACATATGATATACTATAGTTTATGAAAAGATGTAACGGTTGAATTTGCAGCAAGCATTTGTAATTTTGTATGTACTATCGCCTTCCTAATAAGTAAAAAGGTGTGGGTTTTCTTCTGTAGTCTCGTTCAATGCAGGAATAAAGCAAGTAAATGTTTGGAAAGGTGGAGGAGAAAAGGGTTTTCACTGGTGAGTTTACTGAGTTTTAGAATCTACTTTTTACTATATGAAATCTGAACCTTCTGAAACTGAGATGCTGCCATTTTTATTTTTATTTTTATTTCTCTCTCCATTCCTTCTCGGTTAGTCTATCTAATAGCTACTACTAGTAGAAACATCTACACATGAAGCCTATCAATTTTAAGAGGGGACCATTTCACCAGAAGCGCTAGACACCCAACTCACTCCATAAGAAAAACAGCTTGGTGTAACGATTCATCACAAGAATTAAAACCCTACAAGTATGCAATTGCTACATGTGCCAAACTTTGTTCTTCTATATATATATGCTAGACATTATGACATAATAAGATATTGGACCACTCTCCCAAAAAAACGATATTAGACATATGTATGCAATTATTTTATAGTATTTATTTATATTTTTGTAATTAATGTAGTTTATTAATGGTAAATTTTCCCCTAATAAAGGATATTACAGATCTTCGAAAATATTCTCCTATAAAAGCCCTATTTAAAGGGGCCTCTACATCAATAATAAGGATATGATCTTTTGGCTTTCATAGAAACCCCTTGTACCAATTGTCTAGGACAACTTCGGGTACTACAATTGGCGTCGTCTGTGGGAAGAAGACTACACAACCGTCGCCACCCATCAAAAAAATAGTCGCGGAAGAGGTTAACCGACCATCATCAGCGGTCGGAAGACGCCGGATTCGACCTGTTGAGATTTATGGAGCCTGATTCGAGATTAGGTGAAAAGAGAAACGAAGGTTGAGCGAAGAGCGAATCCGCGACCGCGGCCAGAAAAGCGCGAGATGGCTTGGCAATGCGCGACCGCGTTTTTCAATGGCAACCCGCGTAATTCCGACAGAAGCCAAAAGTGTGGGCTAGGCATGCATTACGCTGCCGCACTTTTGGGGTCTTGCCCGCCCAATTGGGCGCATACGCGAGGGTCGGGTTTTCTTGGTTGGCAAGTTTGGCGGGATTTCTTAGGATAGATCATGGCTTATTATTTTAGGGAAGATAATATTTTGTATCTATCTTTAAGGTCTTGTGTTCTCTATTTAAACCCAACTAGGATTATTGTAATTGGTGTAATGAAAGAAACCTGAAAGCTTAGAGAGGGAAAAAAAATCAGTGTGTTAAAGAGATTAGGTTAGATTGATCAGATTAGTGTAGATCAGTGGGTCAGGTCTCGTAATCTTTGAAAGTCTCAAATCTAGTGGAAAGTCCTTGACTTTGGTAGTGCCCCCAAACATAGTCATTTTGACGAATTAGGTCAACAATTCTCTTGTTTTTCTTTCTTGTTTATTTTCTTACTTATCTTGTGAATCTATAAGATCGTTATTGTTGCAAATATGTTCGAATTTCCCAACAAGTGGTATCGGAGCAAGGTTCCTACAATTGCAATGGACGGAAAGATTCTCGTGGAGAAGTTCGATGGAAAAGACTTTGGCTTCTGGAAGATGCAGATTGAAGAGTACCTATATGGTAAAGAGCTTCACTAGCCTCTTGGAAAGCAGCTAGAGGACATGGAGGATGAAGAGGGTCAGTTATTGGATAGGAAGGCGATGGGTGCAATTCGCCTGACCTTGTCCAGGAACGTAGCGCATCACACGGTGAAGGCTAAGACAACACGGGAACTGCTTTCAATTTTGTTCGCCTGACCTTGTCCAGTAACTTAGCGTATCACACGATGAAGGCTAAGACAACATGGGAACTGCTTTCAATTTTGTTCGCGTTGTATGAGAAGCCATAACAGTGAACAAGGTGCACTTGATGAGGCGGTTGTTTAGCCAGAAGATGAGCAAGGACACATCAGTATCCAAGCACTTGAATGAATACAACATGACGATTGCACAACTACAGTCAGTGGAGATTGAGTTCAATGATGAGGTACAAGCCCTAATTCTACTTTATTCTTTGACTGAAAGTTGGAACGAAACTGTTACTGTTGTTAGTGCTTCAGTTGGTAAAGGGAAACTTAAGTTTGATGATGTGTGGGATCTGGTGATGAGCGAACAGATTCAAAGGAAGGAGTCAGCTCCTGCATCTGGATCAGCTTTGAATGCACGGAATAAGGCCATATCTGGTCATGGTGGGTCAAATTCCAAAGGGAAGGAGAAGGTGTTTTGGACAAAAAATGACCAATTAATCACTTTAGTGTCCTTGATAGGGTTTGATAGCCAAAGGGATACAATTGGATCGGTTTGAGGGGAAGAACGAGTAAAAACGATAAACGAACGCAATAAATATTTAAAGAAATTGATTGTAAAGACAACTAAAATGAAGAAGAAATGCTTATCACTTCTTAATAATTGTAAAAAAGCGATTACAAGCTTAGATCTGGGGTTTAGGGCCCTTAATCATGCGAAAACCGCTGGGAAGACAATGGTCAGATGCTTGCCGTCCTGCTGAGACGACAGAAGTCTCCGAGAGCAATGTAAACTATGAGAGCTTTCTGATTACAAGAGAGGGGAATTGTGGTGTTTTAATGGCTCTATCTAGATTTGGATCTGAATCTTGATCTTGCGTGGTTATTCCCTTAGATCCCTTTATGTAGTAGGGAGAGTTACATATAAGTAGTTACAAAATAAAGGATACACATGCTCCTAAAAAATAGGTAGTGGACGTTGTGGTAGATATGGTCAAAAGCAGTTGTAACTGACCCGGAGATCTCGGGATCTCGCTGGCGCTGCGGGATAATCAGATGACGATTGACGTCATCGGTCTTCGGTCTTTATGACGAAGGAATTCTTTGGTATTTTTGACGACGATGGTCTCTCTGATGATGATGGTATTTCTGACGACGACGGTCTTTTTGACAATAATGGTCTTTGTCACGACGACAGTCTTCGGTCTTTGTGACGACGACATTCTTCGGTCTTGAATTCATACTTGGAATTTTTTGGGTCTAACAATACCCCAAATTCATCTTGGTCGTTGAGGCGAGGAGATGGGCGAGATGAATTTAAAGCCTTTCGTCGGATGCCTCATCGTCTTCTTTGGAGCAATTACGTTTGGAAGTTGTTGAGCCATTAGAAATCAGGCGTCATGACGATGGAAGTCAATGGTCAAAGGTACGAACTTGATCGAAGTCGTCAGCTAAAGGCATGGACCCGACCGAAGTTGTTAGCGTCTAGTGCTAGTTCTATCGAAGTTGTGTAGCCACGGGCGATTTAACTTGATGAAAACCGCCGGCGTTGGGCGTTAACTTGATCGAAGTCGCTAGCCAATATCTTAGACTCGGTCAAGGTCGCTAACCAAGAGTATAGACTTGTTGTCTTGCGATGATGCAATTATGTAGAAACTTTTGAGTTGTGCCTCAGGAGCTGAGTGCTTTCAACGGACGACGACCCCTGCAGAAGTCGTTTGTCAATCTTTTGATTTGCAGCTGCTTAAGATCAGGAGTGCTCAGCCAGGCTATGACCAATGTCTTCCTTGGCGATAACTAGCGTCTTCGGCGTTTTGAGCGTTGTCCTCATGGGAGTCCCATTCTGGAGAGTATCGCCCTGGTGGATAAAGCCTTGGTTCCTAGCGATAGAAGCTACGATTGCTGGCGAGTATCGCCTCATTTGTTTTGGCGAAAAGTGCCTTATGATCGTGACTGATGATTTCTGTCTTCCAACTGATCGTGAACATGAATGGCGATCATCATCTTGCGTGATTCTGCATGAAAAAATTCAAAGAACTAGGAGCATTGGTCGTGGGTTTCCCCAACGACCCTCCGACAATCAAGTCAGTATTTATTCAAAAGAAATCATAAATGAAAGCATAATAGTGAACTAACATGAATTTTTTTTAGAAATGATACGGATGAAACCTGCGTTCCTTGCGATTTGGGGTGACTGGACCATGACTGTGACTGTGATCATGACCATGACCGTTCTCGTCATCATTTGAGGTCTCACGGTCAGATTCACTATCTGTAAAAGTTTGACGGTTATCTTCTGGAGTCTTAGGATCAGATTTCGGAAGGTCATCTTCCGGGAGGTTAGATCCCTTATCTTCTTCTAGGCGAATTTGTGCCATTGCCTTAGCTTGAACATCTTCGAAGGTTGCACATGGGTACATGGTCAACTCTTTGTAGAGTTCATTGGTTGTTTGAAGACCTTGATGGAACGCTTCAATGGATGTCGAGACATCACAATTGGGGATCTTGAGTTTCTCGTGAACGAAACGGTTCATGTAATCTCGGAGAGTTTCATCATACCCCTGCACAATTCGAAATAAGTCATTAGAATACTTTTCAAATCGTCGACTACTCATAAATTGAATTTTAAACAAGTCGGCGAGATTCGCATCTGATTCCACGGATCCTCGTGGCAAACTAATGAACCATCTTAGGGATGGGCCATCAAGAGTTGCCCCAAAGCTTTTGCACATGATGGCTTCACTATCCTTTTGAGGGATGGAAGTCATCATCATCTTTTGCTTGAAGATTAGAAGGTGATCGCTAGGATCATCGATGCCGTTATAGCTTGACATTTCTGGAACAAGAAACCCCTTAGGAAAATCAACAATAGAAATAGATTCCACAAAAGGAGAAGTGTCATAGCCATCTTCGGGTTCCTTCTCAATGGGACGTGGGATTCCGGGGATCCTTGCAATCGTCTCATAGAGTGGCTTTAATTTCTCTTGGATCTTTTGCTTGATGACCTCCTCAGTGTTGAGAAGGTTGGGAGTGATACCGTCATCTTCTGTCGGCTGATGGACTGGGACCCCTAGAGAGGAAGTTTCTCTGGTCGTCATCGTCATTCCAGGAAAGGTAATCGCTGGAGTACTTTGGACGATCACAGTCTCTTCAGGGAAAGCTCTGGCGGTAGCCATAGTCTTGCTCGTGTGTACCTGCGATCTCAAAGACTCATTTACAACTATTAGTTCCGCCACTTGGGCCTTGGATTTGGCTGTTTCGACTTTGAGTTCATCAAGGTCTTTTTGGAGGGCATCGAGACGAGCAAAAAGGTCATCCATGGTGAACGGTTGGTGTTTGGTAGGAGGTTGATCAGTTGGATTTTAGCTATCATCCCCACGGTGGGCGCCAAATTATTTTGGACAAAAAATGACCCACTGAGCACTTTAATGTCCTAGATGGGGTTTGATAGCCAAATGGGTACGATTGGATCGGGTTGAGGGGAAGACGGATGAAAACGATTCACGAAAGCAATAAATAAGTAAAGAAATTGAATGTAAAGACAACTAAAATGAAGAAGAAATGCTTATCTCTTCTTATTAATTATAAACAAGCAATTACAAGCTTAGATTTGGGGTTTAGGGCCCTTAATCATGCGAAAACTGCTGGGAAGACAACGGTCAGATGCTTGCAGTCCTGCTGAGACCACAGAAGTCTCCGAGAGCAATGTAAACTATGAGAGCGTTCTGATTACAAGAGAGGGGAATTGTGGTGTTTTAATGGCTCTATCTAGATTTGGATCTGAATCTTGATCTTGCGTGGTTATGCCCTTAGATCCCTTTATATAGTAGGGAGAGTTACATATAAGTAGTTACAAAATCAAGGATACACGTTCTCCTAAAAAATAGGTAGTGGACGTTGTGGTAGATATGGTCAAAAGCAGTTGTAACTGACCCGGAGATCTCGGGATCTCGCTGGCGCTGCGGGATAATCAGATGACGATTGACGTCATCGGTCTTTGGTCTTTATGACGAAGAAAGTCTTCGGTCTTTTTGACGACGATGGTCTCTCTGACGATGATGGTATTTCTGACGACGACGGTCTTTTTGACGATAATGGTCTTTGTGACAACGACATTCTTCAGTCTTGAAATCATACTTGGAATTTTTTGGGTCTAACAGAAGGTCACCAAGGACAAGAGCAAGATCAAGTGCCGGAATTATGGTGAATTTGGTCACTACAAGAATGAGTGTCAGGCATTAGTGGGGAGTCAGAAAATACAACGGATTATCTTGGAGATGGGTATTGCTTTTGGGTACCTCAAGTTTTGGTGGGAGCAAGATAGTGGTTTCTAGTAGGCTGGAGGCCTTGAAGGAAGAGCCACGGATTGAGGGTCAAGAGATCATTGGGGAACTGGATAGAGATTCACCTTCTGATTTGCATCTGAATTTTGCTAAGTTAGTTGAGCTAGATGACTATGCAGATGGTTGGAAAGTCAGGTGGGCTAACGTTGTAGAGGAGGAAGCTTGCAAGGAGAAGGCCATACGATAGGTGTCGAGTGTTGTGGGAGAAAACCTTGTTGACAAGCTTGAGGAACTAAGGCTTGGCAATGCTTCAGACGGGCTTACGTAAGTTGGAGGCCCGACACTACCAAGACTGAAGGACTATTGAAGATTACAATCGGAATTAGTCTCCATGTGGGAGATTGTTGGGATTTATGGAGCCTAATTTGAGTTTAGGCGAAAAGAGAAACGAAGGCGGAGCAAAACTGTGACCGCGGGCAGAAAAGCGAGGGATGGCTTGGCAATGCGCGACCACATTTTTTAGTGGCAACTCACATAATTCCGACAGAAGCCAAAAGCGCGGGCTAGGCGTGCATTACGCTGTCGCGCTTTTGGAGTCTTGCCCGCGCAATTGGGCGCATACGCGAGGGTTGGGTTTTCTTGCTTGGCAAGTTTGGCGGGACTTCTTAGGATAGATCATTGCTTATTATTTTATGGAAGATAATGTTTTGTATCTATCTTTAAGGATTTGTGTTCTCTATTTAAACCTAACTAAGATTATTGTAATTGGTATACTAAAAGAAACCTAAAAGCAAAGAGACGGAAAAAATCAGAGTGCTAGAGAGATTAGGTTAGACTGATCAGATCAATGTAAAATTAGTGGGTCAGGTTTTGTAATCCTTGAAAGTCTCAAATCTAGTGGTAATTCTCTTGTTCTTCTTTCTTGTTTATTTTCTTACTTCTCTTGTGAATTTGTAAGACTGTTCTTGTTGCAAGTAGGTTTGAATTTCCCAACACGACTGTCACAACGAGTGCTCCTCTGGAAATCCGCGATCGGAGGGCGCCTCAAAAAATCTGTGACCAGAACAACGATACGAGATATGGATGCGAAGATGGAATTTAGCTAGGAATGAAGACGCGATATCGAGTGAAAGATCGGAGCACGGGATGGAGCGCGAGATCAAAACGCGAGATCGAAGCACATGATTGAGTAAACGATCTCGGATTCCCTTGATGAAGATTTTTGTTTTCGGCCGTAGTTCGCGAGAAAAGAGAGCGTCACCAATTACCAGCCATTGGTAGGAGCGCTGCCGACACCGACCGTACAAGAGTCGATCGTCCCATCGCAGGGCAAGTCACTCTCGTAATTCTTCGCACAAGAAGGGTATATGTCTTTCGTCATTTTGCCATATTGCGAGTCGAAGTCCACATCGTAAGGAAGAATCGGTATCACCAAAACAAGTAATGAGATCAAGAACGGGAATTGGCAAAATAACGTGAGGAGCAACGTCATTTAAAGAAAAGCTTTGGAAAAGAGGCAGGGGATTATTCAAGAAGCCTGACAAGTTAACAATAATCCAAACCCTCTACATTTTGTCTTTTGGCATTAAAATCAGAAACACACCCGAACAGGGCCTGAATCGCAAATTAAAATCGAACAACTATGCCCCCGAGACAACGTTATGCTGCTACCTTGCAAGAGCTCGTTCGAAGTCTATGGTTTCCCAATCAAGACGGTTCATGAAGTGTTGGACAGATAAAAGACAGATAAAAGAACGAACAACATTTCATCTTCAGGAACAAAATCAAGAATATTACTTAAAGTGGATCAAAACTGAAAGGCGAATACGGAACTAAATTTGAGCAAATGAATGCCTACTTGAAAAAAAATAAAGAGCTTACTGGTCAGCTTTGAAACATTTGAGATCAAGCGAAGTCCTTGAAGATCTAACTAAGTGGCTAACGCCCTAGCTACGCTAGCCTCAACCGAGTAAGGACCAGGGTATGTTGATGAGGTATTTTCGGTGGTCGTTATACCTATCAAAGTAACCTTAGCTTTACCAAACTCAGTAGAGCGGCAAGTAAGGGTCGAACACACAGAGACTCGTGTATAAGTGCTTTACTTGAGTGCCAAGTAACTAAGGGGGGGGGTTAAATGAATGATTTATCTAAACTAAGATGCAAAGTAAAATCTAAATAGCAAAAAAATGCGGTAAATACCCTAACCTTTCCTAGAGTTGCACATATTACCCTGACCTTTCCCTATTTCAGAAAATATCATGTATTTTGAACATTGTTGTGAGCATTACCCTACCCTACATCACCGATTACTCTCTCCGGCTAGCTAAAATAATGACGTGTTCATTTTTTTTGGTGACCTGTCTAAAAAAGCCCATGACAAGGATTTAATAAAAAAATCAACCCAAATCTCTTTTATTAAATGAAAAAGAAAAACGGGATCTACACCTTCTTCCCCAAATCAATTACAAACAGTACCTTTAGGCTTTAGTACACTGGAGAAATGAAGAGTGAGGCCAAATCTTCTTTGCCAATTTCTACTCTCTCCGAATGAAGCAGAAAGGTGAGATAAATCTCACCCTTAATTTCGATTTGAGCTAATTCAATCTGACAACCTTCCTTGCCCAACATACTAACCGCATATACACCGACGACCTCGACGCTGGTCGGAAGAGTTGTAACAGCTTACAAGAGAAAGATTAGACTACGTACCCCTTTGGCAACCGTGAAATGAGCTAACCCAAGTTTCCAACAACACGAGAATCCAAGAGCTAGCTGGAGAATGCCTTCCAATTTCATTTTTTTTGGGTTTACAGTGCAGCTGGCCGGGGACGAATTCCTGTGAAATCTAACTCGATTTTTCAGGTATACACTAGCTATTACTATCCAGTTTTGATTAACCAAGTCTTTTTGATCTTGCTTGTTGCTTAATTATGAATTCAAGTCCACCTTTCTATACTTGCTCGCTGCCCAAATCAAAGAGTTGGTTGATTAATTACTCTTTGTGATCTTGCTTTTAGCCTAAATCAAGGATTTGGCTTCATCATCGCTAGTATCCGAGAAAGAGTGAAGTTGCTCTTCATACAAATCTGCACCAACATTTTCATTATGTCCTTTAGCTAAAACATTTGCCCTTTTATCTTTAAGAGCTCTTCTACTAACAATCCACTCGTCATCACTTGAACTTTCACCCCCACTTTCAAGTGCTTCTTCAAGCTCAACTTCATCTTCTTCCTCAATTTCTGTCTCATCATAATAATTTTCGCGAGGCGCATAATTTGGATCAGTTTCACTTCCACTGTCATAATTCAAGAGGTTTGTGAAGTAGTAGTCGTTTGCTTCAAAATCAGGAAAAGATGTCATCAAAGTGGCTTCATTTTGTTTGGGTTCACCCATACTTCCTATAACAAAACCATTTTAATTAGTTATTACGGTTCCTTAATTATCTTCATGATAGGAACCAAACAATCAATCAAATTATACATGCATTGAACTGAATTGACTATCTATATGGACATATGTGCAACAAATCAACACATATTTGTAATTTCAAGCATATTTCTAGGCATCATTAATGGTTTACTGTTATGCTGTGAAAGTTTCTTCATAATCTGTTTTAAATAACAATTAGATTTCAAGCATTATCTAAAGAAGAAACTTGTCTTGCTGAATCTACACTCTAATAAAGAAAAAGTTGAATTAAGCCACTGCCAATTTGAAAGGGTTATAAGATAGATTTCTTAATGGATTATCATAACTGTTTGATTAAGTAGAAGTAGCATTGTCACTATAACTATTTCATTAACTTGCGGGCCCTATTTTAAATTATCTTAGAATACAAGTAGCCATTATCTTTCTTAATTTAAGTTCCTTTACTCTTAGTGCACACTGTCTGAATAAGAGGACTAGAATTAAGTAAGATATTGAAGCATGTGGAATTGTAATGGGAGATTAATTTTACTTCTAGAACCACCAAAATAGGAGATTAATGATGTGCAATGGGAGATTAATTTTACTTCTAGAACCACCAAAATAGGCCACTGCTTGTTTGTATTTTCTCCAGATGTGACCCCATGAGCAAAAATACGTTTATGCTCACAATTTAGGGCTAATATAGTAAGTGGGAATCAAATTACTTTGCTCCAAAGAATTGAACACAAAAACATAAAAATAGCCACCTTTACATCCCTTCTCACACAATATATGTTAAAATTTCAAGTTACACAACCCTAATAATTGATACGAAGTATAAGACAAAATATATAGGTATTCAAGCAACAATTGATACAATACCTTAAAACTTCACGATGGGAGATGAACATCCAAACTTCACAATAAGAGAATCCAATATTATAGAATCAACAATGGGACTTGAAAGTTGAAAGTGTTCGACAGGGTCGGTGTCTTTTCATTTGACGATCTTTGAAGGATGTGAGTATAGGATTTTTTTTTTTGGATTTTGATTTAATTAAAGACTGAATGTGTTTTATTTTTTATTTTAATATTTTTTTTCAACTAACTAATCCATGTCATGGATTTTTTGACAGGTCAGTAAAAAAAACTAGACACGTCATCATTTTGGCCGGAGAAAGTAATCGGTGATGAGGGGTAGGGTAATGCTCGCAACAATGTTCAAAATACATGATATTTTCTGAAATAGGGAAAGGTCAGGGTAATATGTGCAACTCTAGGAAAGGTTAGGGTATTTACCGCATTTTTTCCAATCTAAATATGAATGCAAATATGATTGTAAGAAACAAGTATAAAGAAAGCGTGTTCAACTAATTAAATCCATCATAAATATGCTTATTGATCATTGATTCTTTTGATTCTCAATTCAACTGAATAATCTATCATGGATTATTATCCAAAACTTTATATTTAGTTGAAAGAGCTAACAGTCTGAACAACCCTAATCATCTAACAACCTAGAACAACGTCTAGATTCAATTAAACGACAGCTTTAAGTTCAAAGTATCGATAGAAACAAATACTCGACGCAAACAGCTAATCAAGTTATCTGTAGTTTATTCCCTTCTACAACTGAATAGCCCGAACGGGTCTAAACAATTATAGTTGCTACTTTATCTAATCAATCTCAAAGGGGGCTTAATCAGATGAGTTGTAAATTATCCCACAAATAATATTAGGTAGCTAATCTAACAAAACCATAGAAGAACTTTGATTCAGTTAAGCATAGGGAATAAAACATATCCAAGTTATTGAGAATCAATCAAACCTCACAATATTATGCAATCTATGATTTCCATAACTAGTCAAACACAAGGGAATTTAGCAATGCATAATTAAATTAAGAAAAACTTACAAATTAGGTTCAAAAGTTTTCTCTTTGAGAGAAGAAACCCTAACCTCCAAATTATGTTCTAAGTTATGAAAGAGAAACTAAAAACAAGGTTTAAATACCCCTAAGATATCTAAAGATCAAATTATCCCGAAATACCATAAAACACGTCGGAAAAGATCTAATAAAGTCCAACTCGAGGCCCAAAACTCACGGCCCAATGTCTCCGTTGAAAGGTAGATGGCGCGGGCTCTTTCTCGGGTGGCGCGGCCACGCAATCTGTCAAATTAGCCCGCGGCACCCGTTAGTTCAACACTTCAGGCGACAATTCAAGGGCTGTTTTCACCCTCTTCTAGTTAGAATTTGGGTTTAGAGTAAAAATATGAATTGTAGAAATTCGAGTTAGCTTTCAAGTGATACCAAATTGAGCTTCATCCAACCACTGTAGCTCACAAACTAATCATTGCAAGATAGAGGTGTCAAAACAAGACTCCAATGCATAGTCCGGGTTTAAGCGTTCTTATCCCTCAAGCTCTTGGGCCTTGGATCTCTTGATCTTCACTCGTATCACTCTAAGATTCCTAAAACTCCACCATAGTCCCCTAAGATCCATCCCTTCCATGCTTGTTTACCTAAAGATCTGCAAAACGAACAAAACAAGCGCAAAACCTGAATTTCCTAGAAAACCTAAAAACCTAAGAACTAAACTACACTAAGCTAAAAACAAGCAAAATAAACATAAATATGCATCCTAATCTACTCCTAAATGTGAGTTGTCATATGTCCAGATAGAGAGTTTTGAACACCCAAGTATAAACCACCTCAATACATTTGAGACTACTTCCACCAACTGGATGACTTCCATCATAAAGTACCTTGACAATGGAAGTGATGACAAAATCACTCGTCTTAGGGTTGGTCTAATCGTTCTCAGTTGGAGTAGATGGTGTTTCCAATTGCCTTATGCCTGAATCTCAACAACACAATCTTGAATGGAGTGAATGTAACTCAAATTGAATCTCAACAATTGAATTGCAATCAAGAATAAAATAATCCTAGACTCGAATCTCACGAATCTAGAACTAATCTGGTGCCGCTTATTACGATTCTTAGTTTGAAAGCTTCTCACCTTCAATGGAAGACAAAATTGTGTTCTTTGATTTTTACGTAAAACCCATCTGCCCTTTCTCTGGGGTTTCATTAACTTAAATAGGGAAATTATCATTATAATATAAAAATACCTAAATAATAATAACTTATAAAATATAATAAACTTAACTTATCTAAATAAACTAGATAAATCATATAAGGCAAGTCTATCTAATAAGCAAGGTGGAACAAGACCAAACACGAGCTCGGCCCGCCTCGGAAACAATGCACGACCTTAGCCTTTCTTTGACAAAAAGAACACAATCATGCATCCCCTTTCCCACGACCTCAGCCTGAACTCCGGTCTGGTGCACAACCGTGTAGGTAGGCACACAACCCCAGCTGAAACCTGGTTTATAGTGCACGAGCAACTCCTTTTTGTCCTTCTTGGTTCGATTCTTATCCGTCTTCGAATGTAATGATTGTAACGAGAGTTGGAACTTCCTTAGCTTGACTTGAGTGCTGCTCTAAGGTTGTCATCCAAGGAATGGTGGCGTAAGATGACACATACCTCAAAATGGAGAAAAGTGCATTTGGCATCATTAGTCAAGCTCCAATAACCTTGATGTCATATTGAAATTTGTCGAACTCTCTTGTGACCACATCATTCTCCCTTTCTTGGTCATGATTCATCCCCGGATCATGGTCAAGCAAGGTAATCTCATAATCAATGAAGGTTGAAATATCAGCAACATTGAAAGTTGCATGGACACCATAGTCACCAAGAAGATCAATCTGATAAGAATTGTTCATCACCTCTAGGATCTAGCTTGGATTTACGCCGAGTAGGAAAGCGCTCCTTTCAAAAGTGAACCCACACTAGATCACCAGGTTGAAAGATAAGCTCACGACGACCTTTGTTGTGTTGTCGAGCATATTGATCAGAACGACGTTGCAGTTGAAAACATGTCCTCCCATGAAGCTCACGAAAAAACTAACACAAGTATTGCCTTAAATGATTCCTTCTCCTTGAACGGGTGTGGAGTAAGATCTAATAGTACATGAGGATTCTGCCCATACACAACATCAAATGGAATCCTTTTGGTAGCGAAATGAATGGACATGTTATAAGAAAATTCTACAAAAGGCAAACACTCTTCCCAACATTTGAGGTTAGTACGCAAAATGGCACAAACCAATGTGCCCAAAGTACGATTAACAACCTTAGTTTGACCATTAGTTTGAGGGTGACAACTAGTAGAGAAAAGCAATTTAGTCCCCAATTTAGCCCACAAGGTTTTCCATAAGTAACTTAGGTTTAGCATCCCTATCAGACACAATAGTACGAGGAATACCATGCAATTTCACAACATGCTTAAAATAAGAGTAGCCACATGAGAAGCATCATCAATTTTATTACATGCAATGAAGTGAGCCATCTTACTGAAACGGTCAAAAACCACGAAAAATATTCTTTAAGCATTCTAATAAGTAATATCTTCCCAAGGATGACTAGGAATAGCCAAAGGAGTATACAATCTGTGAGGGTTTAATTTAGACATAGCTTTATGAAAAGGCAAACAAGAAGCATTAAATCTAAACACATCTCTTTTCGTTTTAGGCCAATAAAAATGTTCTTTAAGCATGTCAAGTGTCTTCTCAATGCCAAAATGACCCACTAAACTCCCACAATGGGCTTCTTGAACCAACAACAGTCTTATAGAACTCCTAGGAATACATAATTTAGCATCTTTAAACAAGTATCCCTTCTCAATAAGGAAGTAGTTCACGACCTTTAGACATACATTCAGCATAAATATCCTTGAAATCATCACAAGAGAAATATAAATCACATATTAAAGAAAATCCAAGTAACGTGCATCTAAAGAAGAGAGTAAGACATACCTTTGGGACAATACATCAACAACAATATTGTCATATTCCTTGTTTGTGCTTGAACACATAAGGGAAGGTCTCAATGAACTCTATCCAACGAGCATGTCTCGTGTTCAACTTTCCTTGGATCTTCAAATGTTTCAAGACCTTGTGATCGGTGTGAATGACAAACTCTTTGGCCCATAGATAATGCTTCCAAGTACGAAGTGTAACACCCCTATTTTGCAACGATAGGTGTTACCGCCAGTGACCTCGGATTTTACCATCCAAAGTCACCCAAGGCTTTATAAGGTATTAAGTTAAATAAAAACATGCGGAATTATAAAGTTATTACAATTAAAAGAGTTGCTCATATACAAGACTTTAGAAGTACTATTACATAACATGGTTTAGTTTAGCAAAACATAAAACCTTAAGGGTTGTTTGGCAACGGAAATAAAATAGCATTGTTTTTGCATAAGCGTAGAGTGACCCGAAAGTGAGCAAAACACCATACTTGGTTTAAAACCGACCTTCCTTCCTTCACTTGATTGATCTTCGTCCTTTACGCCTTTGGTGGAGGTTCCTTGGATTCTGGCATTTGGCGCGAAGGGCGGAAAATGCCAGGCAGAAATGCGGAAAAAACAGAATTAGTCTAAAGAGACTAAGCAAGCGAGAACGGACATCCTTAAGTTAGTTTGGTAAAGTATCGACATTATTACGAGGTATTCGGGATGTGTTTCGAGAAGTTTATACTTTAAGTGGAGCTATTAAGAACGGAAATGAGTGAATCTCGAGATGAGATAACTCTTAAACCGAAAGAACGAACTACTAGATTGTAGAACGTCTTAGAATAGAATAAATGTTGGGAACGTTAATCACACATAAGCTTTTGGAAAACCTCTCGCGCCCTTGCGGACCGAGAGCCGGATCGATCATTTGAGACCGGTCCGGTTTTGGTTTCTTTTAATGTGCTTTAGCACTTACTTTCCTTCGTGATCAAAACTTTCACATTAGTTAACGATTTTTAAGAGTGTGGGGGGCCATGAATGGGCCGACGTACCACTTACGGGAACTGAGTTCCGGCACCTAGCTAGGGTGCACACGTCCCTCCTCCGAGTAGGAGCAGACATAGATCATGATCCGTACAATCGAGGGAAGAGAGGGCATGGTGCCATACCACTCGACATATTGTATAGAGATGTTCGGGCCGAGCCCGCACCCCTTATTAATCTAACTACGAATTTCATAACGAATCTCGAAAAGAGATTTTAAACAAGCAAGCCACACAACAAGTCTAGCAATAATTCCTATTAACGATAGTAATAGTAATAATGCTAACAATGGTCATTATCTCTAACAATCGGTATTTCCTAGGTTTATTTTTATTTAGCAAGCAAAGTGTTCCCAACATAGAACAAGTTAACGGAAATTGAATTATCGAAAGGTTCAAGTAGAAAGTCCACTTGCCTTGGATTTCTTTCGGAATATTCGTAACTCGGAATTATAAGCTCTTAGAGGCGTTGAGCGCTTTGACCTATTTGACCGAAAGGGAAGACGAACGAAACGTATTAAAATCCTATTTTAATCTTAACTATACTTTTCTCTTATTTCCCTCTTCTAAGAGAAAGAAAGTTAAATCTAAATTATTTTAGTTAACAATTTAGATAAGGAATAGAAAATAATAAACTTTATTATTATTTTCAAGATAGTACTTTTTATAATATTTATTTCAAAGACACATGCAAAGTCTTATTTAAATATAAAGGAAATTCCTTTGAAACTATATGCAATAATATAATATACTTAAAATATGATTTGCGTGTATTTTATTATTTCTAAAGTCAAACTTTATTTTATTCATCATCATTCTTATGTGACAAGGCTAATTTTGACATGCAAGCATATTTTAACTATTAAAACCCTTTTTTACAACTATCACAATTTCATACCAACTACTTAGTAAAAATTATTATTATGATCAACATTAAAATCAAATGTCATGATTAATAAATTATAAAAATATAATAAAATCTATAGTTGGCATGCATGTACATATTACCTTATAAATACTTTATTTTCCACATGTAAAATAATATACTAATTAAATAGAGTATGATTATGAAAAATCCTTTTTTCTTTTATCAAGAGGAAAAATATACATAGTTATTTCTACCTAGTGAATACAACTAGGTTGCATGCAAGAAAGGATTTTTCCCAAATATTTTTATAAAAATCCATGCACAACTATTTTCATTTTCTTAAGTGGATAAAAACCTTATAAGTTCATTTTTAACTCTTGATGGTTCAAAATATTTTATAAAAATTCATTTTAGCTAGAAATGACATTCAAAAGGGTTTTAAGCTATAAAAACTCTTTTAAAATACATGCAAGGCACTTTTAATTTAAATAACATATTTTGTTCTTATTACTCTTATTTGATCAAATCTTGTCTTTTTGACATTTATTCAAACTAGGAAAATAAAAGGTCATATAAAAATCCATCAAATGCTTATATAGACATGCATGGAGATTTCATGCATGCAAACTTTAATTTATACAATTTATCAAAACTTTATCTTTATAAAACCAATAATCTTTGTATAAAAAGGGAGAGAAGTCTAAGCTCTTTTAAAATAACTAAAAATCAGATTTTCCAAGTTAAAATCACTTTTATAAGTTTAGGATTTATTAGAATTTCCTATATGGCTTGTAAAAATAATTTTCTCTTAAATCCTTTGCATGCATGTTATAATTCATAAGAAATATGTATTAGTTTTATAAATTTAATAATCTGATTTTTAAGAGACTAAAAGGGAAAATGGGCTCATTAAAAAAAATACTTAACAAGAATCAGCCTAATAATAGTGTAAATAAAAAGGCCCAAAGTAAAACCTTGCTTCTCCTCTTTTCTATAAAACACGCACAACAACAACCAGAGGGAGAACAGGACAGAACGACGCAGGGCAGGGAAGGAGTAGCCACCAAGTTGGGCGACGCCGACGAGCCCCTGGGCGGCGGAAAAGGGTGGCGCGGCCAAGAAGAGAAGGCTAGGAGTGGTCGGAGTTGCTGGTTGCTCCCAAAGAAAAAGAACCCAATTTAATTTGAATTTTTTGGAGAAAAAAATCAGCTTGTTTTAATGGAGTTTTTGGGTCAATTGGGAGGGTTGGAGAGTAGAGAATGGTTTCCTGATGTTAGGGAGCCCTTTAAATAGGCAATGAAGATGGTGGGAGGTGTAGAGAAGGAATCAAACTCATCATTACATACATCTCTCTTCAATGGTGAGTGGAAGAAATTGATTTAATTTTTTTTTTAATTAAAAATAGAGATTTAGGGAGATGATTCTCTACAATACAATCCTCCCCAAATCTCTCATTTAATACCCGAAATTGTACTCCAATCGGATCAAAACCGGTTTCGGTAAAAATTCCACTGAAAAGAATAAGTTTAAATACAACTAGTTGTCTTTGTATATCAGAAAAGTTAACTAGCACAATTGGTAGAGGAGTGTGGGAAGGAACAAAAGGTCAAGGGTTCAATTATCACCTCTTGTCTATTTTTATAAAACTCCTTTTAAAAAAATTTATGGGCTTTCTAGATGGGCCGGGCTAAGGCCCAATTCCTTCTTTTCAAGAAAGGACTTGAGAATTGAATTTCCGTTATGATATAAAAATTTATTAAATTTTATTTTTAATAAATTTTATTCACTTGAATAATTATTTCATAAAGAAAAATTATAATCTATTTATTTTAGAAATAAATTTGAATGAAAAAGAATTTTTGTGAATTTATTTTATTTAATAATTAAATAATGAAAAAAAAATTAGCCATAAAAATAGCGGTTATTACACGAAGAACCCGAACAAGAGCGCGCAAAGAGCTCTTTGTCATAGGTAGAATAGTTGAGATCATGTCCGCTCAACTTCTTTCTTAATAAATCAATTGAATAAGCTCATTGAAGAAGTACATCTCTAATCCTAATACCCGAGGCATCACACTGTACCTCAAATGTTTGAGCAAAGTCAGGCAACTTCAATAGCGGTGCGTGAGTAAGGAAATCCTTAAGCTCTTGGAAGGCACCTTCTTGTATGGGGACCCATGAAAGGGTTTCATGCTTGCGAGTGAGATCCGTCAAGGGGTGAGCAATGGTGCTAAAATTTCTCACAAAACGCTTGTAGAAGTTGGCAAGCCCCAAGAAACTCCAAATTTGTGACACCGTTGTGGAATCTACCCAATCTCTTATTACGTCAATCTTTCTCTCATCGGCAGACAGAACATTTCTACTAACAACAAAACCAAGAAACAGAGTAGACTCCGAGTAGAAATGACACTTCTTAAGATTAGCATACAGTTGCTCTTTCTTAAGAATAGACAATACAAGTCAAAGGTGTTCAATATGCTCAGATTCGGTTTTACTATAAACAAGGATGTCATCAAAATACACAACTACAAATTTTCCCAAATAAGCCCTTAAAAGATGATTCAACAAGCTCATAAAAGTATATGGAGCATTAGTTAACCCAAATGGCATGACTAACCACACATAAGAAAACTAATTTATTCTTAAATGCAGTTTTCCATTCATCCCCTTCCCTTATTCGAATTTGATGTTACCCACTACGCAAATCAATTTTAGAGAAAATGGTGGAACCATACAATTCATCAAGCATATCATCTAATCTAGGAATAGGATGATATTACTTAATTGTGATGTTGTTACCAACTCGGCTATCCACATACATACGCCAAGACCTGTCCTTATTAGGCATCGCAAGGGCTAAGACTCTCCCTAAAATAACATTTGTAAGGCCTGGGGCCTTAGAAGCGCTATCTCATGCCATCCTGAGGACTTTCCAGGAGGTCACCCATCCTAGTATTACTCTCGCCTTTGCACGCTAAACTTTTAAGTTCTTTGTCCTCACTCAAACTCAGAAAAGGAAGAGCTCTTGTTGACATGGGGAGCACCTCAATCCCTTATAAATTATCGGGGTGTTACACAAAGCGGTACGGTCGCTAGCACATAGAGAAACTGCGCAAGGGTATTGGTGGTCGTATATGTAGAAAGACGAGAAGTTGCATCAATTTGGTTGGCCTCATACCAACGCAAATTACAGCGGACACTTAGTCAACGACTCTGTCCCCGGAAGTTTCAAGTTCATGATTATGTCTTACGAATAATAGTCGGCTCAACTGTTGACCCAACTGAAGGAAATCTCAAAGCTAACTGGGAGGGGTCGTGTCAGGTGATTAAAGATTATGGAGCGGCGGCATAAAAACTAAGCGTTGCAAATGAGAAAGTGGTTCCACGCACTTGGAACACATCCAACCTAACGAAGTATTATACATAGAATTCTAGGATCCCTTGTAAGATGGACGACATTCTCTCCTCGTCTGCGGGTTTGTCCCATAGGGTTTTTCCGCCAAAAGGTTTTAACAAGGCCTAGCCTTCGTAGGTTTATTATTATTTCTAGTTAATGAAGTTATGTTATGCCAATTTGTTCAAAAAACGAACGTTGGCAGAGGTCGCTCAATGAGCATGTCACGAATAGTCGAATAAACTGTTGTTACAACAAAACCGTGAAAGTCGATTTGCCTACAAGGAGGCACGACGATCGCTCTGGGGCACCTTCAAAGTGTTGGACGTTAGAGGGTCAATCCTGACGACAAAACCATGAAAGTTGGCTTGCCTGCAAGGAGACAGGAAGATCGTTCCCAATGACCAAACAGTGAAATGCGATTTGCCTACAAGGAGGCAGGAAGATTGTTACAACGTCTTTCACTTGACATGGCTCAAGCCCTTGACCTGCTAACGTGCTCAACCGTTTGAGGGGCAATTATGGGTGTAATTATTTTATGGAATTTATTTATATCATTTGTAATTAATGCGATTTATTATAGGTGAATTATTCCCCATGAAAGGATATTAAAGATCCTCAAAAATATTCTCCTGTAAAAGCCCTATTGAAAGGGGCCTCTGCATCAATAATAAGGATCTGATCTATTGGATCTCAGAGAAACCCTAGTACCAATTGTCTAAGACAATTTCGAGTACTACAAGACACATACCAATCTCCAAAAAAACGATATTAGACATATGATTAAGGTACACTACAAAAAAAGGCGAATTTAGCGACCATATTTCTGGTCGCTAAATGCAAATATGGTCGCTAAATGTGGTCGCTAAAAGGTCGGTCGCTAACCACTTGGCGACCATATGGTTGCTAAAAATAGCGACCACGGCGACCATATGGTCGTTGAATTTAGCGACCATATGGTCGCTATTTAGCGACGATGGTCGCCCATGGTCGCCACATTGTTGGCAACCATCTTGCGACCACAGCGACCAAGTGGTCGCCCGTATTAGCGACCATATGGTCGCTAATAGTGGCCAAAAGATGACGGCCATTCGCGACCATATGGTCGCTAAAAGCACCAAAAAACGCACGACCCTAGCCTTTCTCTGGTCTCAAAACGCACGATCGTGCGCCTATGAGTGCACAATCATGTTGTAAATTAGCGACCACTTGGTCGCCAATGTATTTGTTTTTAAAATAAAATAATTACGAATTAATATAAATAATTAATATTTAATATTTAATAATTCATTAATTAACATAAATTCATTAATTTAAATAATTTACATACATAAATTCATTAATTTACATAAATTTAAATAATTTACAATATTTAATAATATAATAAAACTACACTAATCTAGTCGGCTTCGCCGGTGCCGTCGGGACCGGGCTGGCGGTACCCACCCTCATGCGGGTCCATTCGTCGCATCTGGTGCATCCACGCCTCGACCTCGCGCATCCTAGTCTATAGGTCCTCCACGGTTTGCCTAAGCCCGACGTTTTCCTACGAAAGTGCCGCCACCCGAGGAGCTGGACGACGCGACGCCGTCAATCGCTCGCCGTAAAACTCGAGGGAGGCGTTGCCAGGGCCGAAGACGGCACCTCCCAAGCCCACCCCCCCAGCGGCCGTCAGAACGGCAGCACACTCGTCCTGAAAGGACGGCGGGGTGCCCGATTCCAAAGACCTCTGGGTAAGGATCTCCTGGGTCCGAACCTAACAAATAACGTAAATAATATAAATAAAAATAATAATATACGAGATTAAAGATGAGGTAAAATAATTAAAACTTACAGCGATTAAGGTCGACCGCTCGTCTATAAAATGTCGATCGATGCCCTGCGTGTGCGTCTCGATGAGAAGCTCGAGAGGCGTGATGCGGCGTTGCAGGTGTTGTTCCTACAAAATTCATTAAGGGTGTTATGAACTATTAAGAATAATTAACTTAATTTAAGTTTAATCAAATTAAGATAAAATACTTATCAGGCGACGCATGGTGTCGAGGTGGGACCTCGAACCACTACTGTGGTTCGCCGGATTGGCATTCCGGATTGCCTTTTGGCGTACACACTTGGCTTTGAACGTCTCCGTGGACCAATGTGTCGTCTGCCAATTCTCCCAAGTGACGGAGTCGATGAAATCCGGCTTCGTCCCACCCCGACGGTGCTTCCTGATCAAGTCGTCGTATCTTTTCTTGGCTCTCTTCTCCGACAGCAACCGAACGGACTCGACGTGCACACCCGGCTGGGAGGGATCCCATCAAAAGTGCGTCTAATTAAATCCAACAAAACAATTATTTAAAAATAGTAATTAATTAATGCGGAATTTGTTATAAAGAAATGCAAATTAAATAAAATTTATCCTCCAAGACACAAACCAACGAGTCTTCGATGCGGCGGGTTACCCTCCGACGCCTTATCGCCGGGTTGGCCTTGTATGATCTGTGTCGACCACCGCGACACCATGTTCGACGGCTGCAAG